>CAUDMG010001168.1:0-200000 GCA_958450375.1 Homarus gammarus
CAGTCATTGTTGCAAGGAAGTGTGGATCTCTGAGTAGTGTTTTATTTGAGGTCCATCAAAAATCCCTGCATTTTTCTTCCCGTCGCTAAGACTTGGAAAGGTTGAGCATATATATCTGAAACACTCTCCACTATGATCAAGAGCCTTGACGAATTGCTTCATGATACCAAGTTTTATGTGCAGAGGAGGAAGGTCAATGTTTTTCCTTGTCAACCAGAGGATCGTTAATGATATTCTTGTCACCAGGCGTCAAACTATGTCTTGGTGGCCAATTCTTTTCACCCAATGGTCTGCTGTAGCCCTGCTGTCCCAGTAGCACAGAAAACAGGGGTATTTTGTGTACCCTCCTTGCTGGCCCAATAGAAAGTTTACCATTTTCAATTTCACACAAATTAACCATTCATGAGCATGGTATTGCAACCTCTCTAGAACAGTCTTAATGTTTTCATACTCTTCTTTAATTTGTACAGAATGTCCGATTGGAATTGAACCATACTTATTTCTGTTATGAAGAAGAACACATTTGAAGCTCCTTTTAGAACTGTCAATAAAAAGTCTCCAATCCTTACTATCATATGCTGGTAGTCCCATGGAGAGAAGAAGTCCTTCTACATCATTACAAAAAACAAGCTGGTCATATGAATGAAAGTACTTCCGCGCTCTTCTCTGTTGCGATAAAAGGAGACACTCGTGCCAGGTTTTAAGAGTCGTTTCTCTTGAAGCCTGGAAGCTAACAATTCAGCAGACTGTTTTGGCAAATTTAGATCTCTGACCAGATCATTCAATTCTGACTGAGTAAACAACGTTGGCTTTTCACAATCTTCACCAGATGGCTTGAAAAGATCAGTCTCTTCATCTTCATCAGTAGAAACAGTTGAATTCCGGTCTGTATCCTCAATCTCTGGAAGGTCAGTAAATTCTGGCACGTTACGTGATGGAGCAAATCTGAGATCAGATTTGGATTCAGCACCTTAAAGTTAGTAAAAAACAGTTAAAAGGTTTCATGCCAGAAAAAAAAAATATTTTTTTGTAGACCAGTGTTATAGCACTCACGACCATGAATATAACAACCACGACCATGATTATAACAGACACGACCATGATTACAACAACCACGACTATGATTATGACAACTACGACCATGATTATAACAACCACGACAATGATTATAACAACCACGACTATGATTATAACAAGCACGACCATGAATATCACAATCACGACCATGATTATAACAACCGCGACCATGATTATAACAACAACGACTGTGATTATGACAACTACGACCAAGATTATAACAACCACGACCATGATTATAACACTCACGACCATGATTATAACAACAACTAATATGATTATAACAGAAAACGACCATGATTATAGCACTCACGACCATGATTATAATAACCATGATCATGATTATAACAGCCACAACCATGAATATAATAACCACTCATATAATTATAACAGGCACGACCATGATTATAACACCCACGACCATGATTATAACAACCACGACTATGATTATAACAAGCACGACCATGAATATAACAATCACGACCATGATTATAACAACCGCGACCATGATTATAACAACCACGACCATGATTATAACAACCACGACCATGATTATAACAACCACGAATATGATTATAACAACCAAGACCATGATTATAACAGCCACGAAAATGATTATAACAACCACGACCATGATTATAACAACCACCACCATGATTATAAGAACCACGACTATGATTGTAACAACCACGACTATGATTATAACACTTACGACCATGATAATAACAACCACAACCATGAATATAAGAACCAGACCATGATTATAACAACCACGAACATGATTAAAACAACCACGATAATGATTATAACAACCACGACCATGATTATAACAACCACGATAATGATTATAACAACCACGACTATGATTATAACAAGCACGACCATAATTATAACAACCACGACAATGATTATAACAACCGCGACCATGATTATAACAAGCACGACCATGAATATAACAATCACGACCATGATTATAACAACCGCGACCATGATTATAACAACCACGACCATGACTATAACAACCACGACCATGATTATAACAACCACGAATATGATTATAACAACCACGACCATGATTATAACAGCCACGACAATGATTACAACAACCACGACCATGGTTATAACGCCAACGAATATGATTATAACAACCACACCATGATTATAACACTCACGACCATGATTATATGAACCACGACTATGATTGTAACAACCACGACTATGATTAAAACACTCACGACCATGATTATAACAACCACAACCATGAATATAAGAACCAGACCATGATTGTAACAACCACGAACATGATTATAACAACCACGACGATGATTATAACAACCACGACCATGATTATAACAGCCACGACTTTGATTACAACAACCACAACCATGAAAATAAAAACAACTCCCATAATTATAACAAGCACGACCATGAATATAACAACCACGACCATGATTATACAACCACGACCATGATTATAACAACCACGACCATGATTATAACAACCATGACCATGAATATAACAACCACGACCATGATTATAACAACCACGAATATGATTATAACAACCACGACAATGTTTATAACACTCACGACCATGATTATAACAACAACTAATATGATTATAACAGAAAACGACCATGATTATAGCATTCACGACCATGATTATAACAACCATGACCATGAACATAACAACCACTACCATGATTATAACAACCACGACCATGATTATAACAACCACGACCATGATTATAACAACCACGCCCATGATTATAACAACCACGACCATGATTATAACAACCACGACTATGATTATGACAACCACAACCATGAAGATAACAACCACGACTCTGATTATAACAACCTCGACCATGATTATAACAGCCCGACTTTGATTACAACAACCACAACCATGAAAATAATAACCACTCCTATAATTATAACAAGCACGACAATGAATATAACAACCACGACCATGATTATACCAACCACGACCATGATTATAACAACCACTATCATGATCATAACAACCACGACCATGATTATAACAACCACGACCAAGATCATAACAACCACGACCATGATTATAACACTCACGACCATGATTATAACAACAACTAATATGATTATAACAGAAAACGACCATGATTATAGCACTCACGACCATGATTATAACAACCACTACCATGATTATAACAACCACGACCATGATTATAACAACCACGACCATGATCATAACAACCACGACTACGATTATAACAACCACGACCATGAATATAACAACCACGATCATGATTATTACACACGACCATGATTATAACAACAACTAATATGATTTTAACAGAAAACGACCATGATTATAGCACTGACGACCATGATTATAACACCCACGACTATGATTATAACAAGCACGACCATGAATATAACAACCACGACCATGATTATAACAACCACGACCATGATTACAACAACCACGACTATGATTATAGCAGCCACGACTATGATTATAACAACAGCGACCATGATTATAACAACCACGACCATGATTATAACAACAACAAATATGATTATAACAGAAAACGACAATGATTACACCGGTCAACACAATTTTTCTGGCACAAGGTTTGTAAACGGATTTTAAGTAAATTTGGGGTGCAGAATCCAATTATGACTTTGGTTTTTGTCTATCACATCAGGTTTTTGAGATATACTATATTGCACTTTTGCTGGGAAACGTAAACTTTTGGATCAAATTTGACGGTTTAAACATGTATACATAAATTTTTTCAGCATTATTATTTGTATTTTTCTATAAGCAAAAATTGTTAATATCAAATTTGAAAGTTAATGCACATATAATATTTAAATGTAACATTGAAGGGTGAAAAAAAGACAATTAATGTACGGTAGAAATAGTGCAAGTATTAAGATCAAGTTACAGTTACATAAACTTCCTCTTTTTGGCCGATCTCTTATGTACAGCTTCTGGAATGTCTCTCATCAAACTCCAGCAGTAGTCCGCCATCATGTTCGAGTCCCATCGACCTTGGTAACGTTCTTCCATTACTTTAATGTCTTGATGAAAGCGCTCCCCTTGCTCCTCGCTCACTTCTCCCAGATTTTCTGGAAACTCGTCCAAGTGACTGTGTAAGTAATGAACCTTGATACTCATTCTGCATCCAAGTGCTTGTAAACTCAAGAGCAGTTCTTCCACAATTTCTTGATAGTTGTCCGCTTTCTTGTTCCCTAAGAAGTTCCGCACCACATTAGAGAAAGCATTCCAAGTTCTTGTCTGTGCCTCAGTCATTGTTGCAAGGAAGTGTGGATCTCTGAGTAGTGTTTTATTTGAGGTCCATCAAAAATCCCTGCATTTTTCTTCCCGTCGCTAAGACTTGGAAAGGTTGAGCATATATATCTGAAACACTCTCCACTATGATCAAGAGCCTTGACGAATTGCTTCATGATACCAAGTTTTATGTGCAGAGGAGGAAGGTCAATGTTTTTCCTGTCAACCAGAGGATCGTTAATGATATTCTTGTCACCAGGCGTCAAACTATGTCTTGGTGGCCAATTCTTTTTCACCCAATGGTCTGCTGTAGCCCTGCTGTCCCAGTAGCACAGAAAACAGGGGTATTTTGTGTACCCTCCTTGCTGGCCCAATAGAAAGTTTACCATTTTCAATTTCACACAAATTAACCATTCATGAGCATGGTATTGCAACCTCTCTAGAACAGTCTTAATGTTTTCATACTCTTCTTTAATTTGTACAGAATGTCCGATTGGAATTGAACCATACTTATTTCTGTTATGAAGAAGAACACATTTGAAGCTCCTTTTAGAACTGTCAATAAAAAGTCTCCAATCCTTACTATCATATGCTGGTAGTCCCATGGAGAGAAGAAGTCCTTCTACATCATTACAAAAAACAAGCTGGTCATATGAATGAAAGTACTTCCGCAGTTGCTCTTCTCTGTTGCGATAAAAGGAGACACTCGTGCCAGGTTTTAAGAGTCGTTTCTCTTGAAGCCTGGAAGCTAACAATTCAGCAGACTGTTTTGGCAAATTTAGATCTCTGACCAGATCATTCAATTCTGACTGAGTAAACAACGTTGGCTTTTCACAATCTTCACCAGATGGCTTGAAAAGATCAGTCTCTTCATCTTCATCAGTAGAAACAGTTGAATTCCGGTCTGTATCCTCAATCTCTGGAAGGTCAGTAAATTCTGGCACGTTACGTGATGGAGCAAATCTGAGATCAGATTTGGATTCAGCACCTTAAAGTTAGTAAAAAACAGTTAAAAGGTTTCATGCCAGAAAAAAAAAATATTTTTTTGTAGACCAGTGTTATAGCACTCACGACCATGAATATAACAACCACGACCATGATTATAACAGACACGACCATGATTACAACAACCACGACTATGATTATGACAACTACGACCATGATTATAACAACCACGACAATGATTATAACAACCACGACTATGATTATAACAAGCACGACCATGAATATCACAATCACGACCATGATTATAACAACCGCGACCATGATTATAACAACAACGACTGTGATTATGACAACTACGACCAAGATTATAACAACCACGACCATGATTATAACACTCACGACCATGATTATAACAAAAACTAATATGATTATAACAGAAAACGACCATGATTATAGCACTCACGACCATGATTATAATAACCATGATCATGATAATAACAGCCACAACCATGAATATAATAACCACTCATATAATTATAACAGGCACGACCATGATTATAACACCCACGACCATGATTATACCAACCACGACTATGATTATAACAATCACGACTATGAATATAACAACCACGACCATGATTTTAACAACCACGACTATGATTATAGCAACCACGACCATGATTATAACAACAACTAATATGATTACAACAAAACGACAAAGATTTTAGCACTCACGACCATGATTATAACAACCACGACTATGATTATAACAAGCACGACCATGAATATAACAACCACGATCATGATTATAACAACCACGACCATGATTACAACAACCACGACTATGATTATTACAACCCATGAATATAACTACCACGATCATGATTATAACAACCACGACTATGATTATAGCAACCACGACCATGATTATAACAACAACTAATATGATTATAACATTAAACGACCATGATTATAGCACTAACGACCATGATTATAACAACCACGACTATGATTATAACAAGCACGACCATGATTACAACAACCACGACTATAATTATTATAACTACGACCATGATTATAACAACCACGACTATGATTATAACAATCACGACCATGAATATAACAACCACGACCATGATTATAACAACCACGACTATGATTATAACAACCACGACTATGATTACACAGGACAACAAATTTTTTATAATTCCCAGTTGCATGAGATTTCTTTACTGTTTCTTACCATTTTTGATCTGCTGATTTCATATTTGAAACCAGTTTTGTTCTGCATGCTCCAGTTTTCATGTAATTTGAGGTTTTACATTCTAGCCGTTTGCGGTCAAATTAATTAATTACACGATTATGGTATCAATAGGGAGATATAATTTTGTCTGTTTTTTCTTTCAGATTTGGTCATGGCTACAAAGAGAAATCAATGTGTGAACAAACCTGATGCCTTCTGTTATATTTGTGGATACTTCACGCTTATTCGTCAGAGGCGCAATATAACATCGTTTGTGAGGCGCGGCTATAAAGCGTACTTCGGACTTACTCTTGGCGACCAAGACAAAAGATGGGCTCCACATGCTGTGTGTCATAACTGCGAAGAAATGCTGCGTGACTGGACAAAAGGAAAACGTAAGGGCTTACCGTTCGGAATTCCCATGACCTGGCGAGAACCGAAGGACCACACAACTGACTGCTATTTTTGTCTGATCAATACGAAGGGTGTTGGCAAGAAAAACAGACATAAAATATCGTATCCTAGTATCCCTTCAGCAATTCGACCTACTTTGCACTCTGATGAGCTACCAGTTCCAGTTTTTAATGGGTTGTCTCCAGCTGAAGAGGAGGGAAGCGACAAAGACCAAGAGAGTGAACATGAAACTCAAGAAATACTTGCAGATTCCGACGATTCTTCTGATGGTACACCAGAGTCATCAACCCCTCAGAAGTTTAGTCAGCCAGAGCTGAATGACCTTGTGCGTGATTTGGGTCTCTCCAAAAATGCAGCAGAAGTTCTAGCTTCTAGGTTGCAAGAAAAGGCTCTACTGAACCAGACCACAAAAGTTTCAGACTTCAGAAAGCGGGAACAGGATTTTGTGCCATTCTTTATTCTTTACAGAGGAGAATAAGTTTGTTTACTGTCATAATATCCCGGGTCTTCTCCAGGAATTAGGGATTCCATTGTATAGTCCAAATGACTGGCGATTATTTCTAGATAGTTGTAAGCGTAGCCTGAAGTGTGTGCTACTACATAATGGTAATGTCTATGCAGCTGTTCCAGTGGGTCATTCTGTGTGCTTACGAGAGGAGTATAATGACATTAAAACTGTGATTCACCTGCTAAAATACCATGAGCACAACTGGACAATTTGTGTTGACCTCAAAATGGTGAACTTCCTTCTTGGCCAACAAAGAGGATTTACAAAGTATCCCTGCTTTCTTTGCATGTGGGACAGCCGAGCTAGAGACAGGCATTGGAACCTGAAGGAGTGGCCCTTACGTGAGACTCTGGAAGCTGGTATGCCAAACATTGTCAATGATCCAATCGTCAGTCGAGAAAAGATCATATTTCCTCCTCTCCATATCAAGCTGGGCCTGATGAAACAGTTTGTCAGAGCATTAAATACTGATGGTGAATGCTTCCAACACATAGTCTCTGCTCACCCTGCTTTGTCATTTGAGAAGATAAAGGCAGGTGTGTTTGATGGACCACAAATTCGTGCACTTGTACGTGATCAAGACTTTGTCAGAAAGATGGACGACAAGGAAAGGGGTGCATGGCTTTCATTTGTGGCGGTAATGGAAAACTTTCTTGGTAATAAAAAGGCTGACAACTATGAAACCCTTGTAGCAACCATGTTGTCAGCCTTTCATGACCTTGGATGCAATATGAGTGTCAAACTCCATTTCCTATATAGTCATCTTGATAGATTCCCTGAGAACCTAGGGGCAGTAAGTGACGAGCAAGGCGAGCGGTTTCATCAGGATCTCAAGACCATGGAAGACCGCTACCAAGGGAGATGGGACAAACATATGATGGCAGACTACTGCTGGAGCATTAAACGAGAGTGCCCTGAGACATTTCACAAACGCAAGAGCTTCAAGCGCAAATTCCTACCTGGCTAAAATGTGATTGGGCTTTGTCTCCTCATAGTAACAAATTTCTTACCTAACAATGAGTTTTATACAAATTTCAACCTTTGTTTTAGATGGAACATGTTTCAAATTGTGTTGTTGAATAAATTTAGAATATGTAATATTTTATTGTTTATTACCCAGCTAATTTAATGACAGTTTAATGACATATTTTTCAAGATAGACGACGAGGTCAATAAGACGAAGACGAAATTTTGAAATTTCAAAATACCTTGATTGCAAAAAAACTAGAGCTTACAGAAAGAAACTAACTTCAGATATGAGATCAGCACACCCAAATTAGATAGAATCAAGTGTTTATAGCAATGTAACAAAAACTTTGTTGACCAGTGTTACAACAAGCACGAACATGAATATAACAATCAAGACCATGATTATAACAACTGCGACCATGATTATAACAACCACGACCATGACTATAACAACTACGACCATGAATATAACAATGACGACCATGATTATAACAAGCACGACTATGATTATAACAACTACGACCATGAATATAACAACCACGACCATGATTGTAACAACCACGACTGTGAGTATAACAACTACGACCATGAATATAACAACCACGACCATGATTATAACATCCTCGACCATGATATAACAACCACGAGTATGATTATAACAAGCACGACCATGAATATAACAACCACGAACATGATTAAAACAACCACTACTATGATTATAACAATCACGACTATGATTATAACAACCACGACCATGAATATAACAATCACGACCATGATTATAACAACCGCGACCATGATTATAACAACCACGACCATGATTATAACAACCACGACCATGAATATAACAATCACGACCATGATTATAATAACCGTGACCATGATTATAACAACCACGACCATGATTATAACAACCACGACCATGATTATAACAACCACGACCATGATTATAACAACCACGACCATTATTATAGCAACCACGACCATGATTATAACAACCACGACCATGATTATAACAACCACGACCATAATTATAACAACCACGACCATGATTATAACAACCACGACCATGAATATAACTACCACGAATATGATTATAACAACCACGACCATGATTATAACAACCACGACCATGATTATAACAACCACGACCATGATTATAACAACCACGACCATGATTATAACACTCACGACCATGATTATAAGAACCACGACTATGATTTTAACAACCACGACTAAGATTATAACACTCACGATTATGATTATAACAACCACAACCATGAATATAAGAACCAGACCACGATTATAACAACCACGACCATGATTATAACAACCACGACGATGATTATAACAACCACGACCATGAATATAACAGCTACGACTTTGATTACAACAACCACAACCATGAAAATAATAACCACTCCTATAATTATAACAAGCACGACCATGAATATAACAACCACGACCATGATTACAACAACCACGACTATGATTATAACAATCACGAACATGAATATAACAACCACGAATATGATTATAAAAACTATGACCATGATTATAACAACCACGACCATGATTATAACACTCACGATAATGATTACAACAACAACGACTATGATTATGACAACTACGACCATGATTATAACAACCACGACTATGATTATACCAAGCACGACTATGATTATAACAACCACGACTATGATTATAACAAGCACGAACATGAATATAATAACCACGACCATGATTATAACAACCACGACTATGATTATAAAACCGCGACTATGATTATAACAAGCACGAACATGAATATAATAACCACGACCATGATTATAACACTCACGACCATGATTATAACAACAACTAATATGATTATAACAGAAAACGACCATGATTATAGCACTTACGACCATGAATATAACAACCATGACCATGATTATAACAACCAAGACTATGATTATATTAAGAACGACCATGATTATTACAACCACGACCATGATTATAACAACCACGATCATGATTATAACAACCACGAACATGATTATAACAAACACGACGATGATTATAACAACCACGACCATGATTTAAACAGCCACGACAATGATTATAACAACCACAACCATGAATATAATAACCACTCCTATAATTATAACAGGCACGACCATGAGTATAACAACCACGACAATGATTATACCAACCACGACTATGATTATAACAATCACGACTATGAATATAACAACCACGACCATTATTATAAAAACTGCCGCTATGATTATAGCAACCACGACTATGAATATAACAACCACGACATTGATTATAACAACCACGACCATGATTACAACAACCACGACTATGATTATAACAAGCACGACCATGAATATAACAACCACAACCATTATTACAACAACCACGACTATGATTATAACAATCACGACCATGAATATAACAACCACGACCATGATTATAACAACCACGACCATGATTATAACAACCACGACCATGATTATAACACTCACGACCATGATTATAACAACAACTAATATGATTATAACAGAAAACGACCATGATTATAGCACTCACGACCATGATTATAACAACCACGACCATGATTATAACAACCACGACTATGATTATATTAAGAACGACCATGATTATTACAACCACGACCATGATTATAACAACCACGATCATGATTATAACAACCACGAACATGATTATAACAACCACGACGATGATTATAACAACCACGACCATGATTAAACACCACGACATGATTATAACAACCACGACCATGAATATAACAACCACGACTATGATTATAACAGGCACGACCATGAGTATAACAACCACGACAATGATTATACCAACCACGACATTGATTATAACAACCACGACCATGATTATAACAACCACGACTATGATTATAACAACCACGACCATGATTATAACAACCACGACCATGATTATAACAACCACGACTATGATTATAACAATCACGACCATGAATATATCAACCACGACCATGATTATAACAACCACGACCATGATTATAACAACCACGACCATGATTATAGCACTGACGACCATGATTATAAGAACAACTAATATGATTATAACAGAAAACGACAATGATTATAGCACTCACGACCATGATTATAACATCCACGACCATGATTATAACAAACACGACCATGATTACAACAACCACGACTATGATTATGACAACTACGACCATGATTATAACAACCACGACTATGATTATACCAACCACGACCTTGAATATAACAACCACGACCATGATTACAACAACCACGGCTATGATTATAACAACCACGACTATGATTATAACACGCACGAACATGAATATAATAACCACGACCAAGATTATAACAACCACGACTATGATTATGACAACTACGACCATGATTATAACAACCACGACTATGATTATAACAACCACGACCATGATATAACAACCACGACTATGATTATGACAACTACGACCATGATTATAACAACCACGACTATGATTATAACAAGCACGACCATGAATATAACAACCACGACCATGATTATAACAACCACGACCATGATTATAACAACCACGACCATGATTATAACACTCACGACCATGATTATAACAACAACTAATATTATTATAATAGAAAACGACCATGATTATAGCACTCACGACCATGATTATAACAACCACGACCATGATTATAACAACCACGACTATGATTATATTAAGAACGACCATGATTATTACAACCACTTCCATGATTATAACAACCACGATCATGATTATAACAACCACGAACATGATTATAACAAACACGACGATGATTATAACAACACGACCATGAATATAACAGCCACGACAATGATTATAACAACCACAACCATGAATATAATAACCACTCCTATAATTATAACAGGCATGACGATGAACATAACCACGACCATGATTATACCAACCACGACTATGATTATAACAATCACGACCATGATTATAAAAACTGCGACTATGATTATAACAACCACGACCATCATTATAACAACCACGACCATGATTATAACAACCACGACCATAATTATAACTACCACGACCATGATCATAACAACCACGACCATGATTATAACACTCACGACCATGATTATAACAACAACTAATATGATTATAACAAAAACGACCATGATTATAGCACTCACGACCATGATTATAACAACCACGACTATGATTATAACAAGCACGACCATGAATATAACAACCACGACCATGATTATAACAACCACGACTATGATTATAACAACCACGACTATGATTATAACAAGCACGACCATGAATATAACAATCACGACCATGATTATAACAACCACGACCATGATTATAACAACCACGACTATGATTATAACAACCACGACCATGATTATAACAACCACGACCATGATTATAACAACCACGACTATGATTATAACAATCACGACCATGAATATAACAACCACGACCATGATTATAATAACAACGACCATGATTATAACAACCTCGACCATGATTATAACACTCACGACCATGATTATAACAACAACAAATATGATTATAACAGAAAACGACAATGATTATAGCACTCACGACCATGATTATAACAACCACGACCATGATTATAACAAACACGACCATGATTACAACAACCACGACTATGATTATGACAACTACGACCATGATTATAACAACCACGACTATGATTATACCAAGCACGACCTTGAATATAACAACCACGACCATGATTATAACAACCACAACTATGATTATAACAACCACGACTATGATTATAACAAGCACGAACATGAATATAATAACCACGACCATGATTATAACAACCACGACTATGATTATGACAACTACGACCATGATTATAACAACCACGACTATGATTATAACAACCACGACCATGATTACAACAACCACGACTATGATTATGACAACTACGACCATGATTATAACAACCACGACTGTGATTATAACAAGCACGACCATAAATATAACAACCACGACCATGATTATAACAACCACGACCATGATTATAACAACCACGACCATGATTATAACAACCACGACCATGATTATAACACTCACGACCATGATTATAACAACAACTAATATGATTATAACAGAAAACGACAATGATTATAGCACTCACGACCATGATTATAACATCCACGACCATGATTATAACAAACACGACCATGATTACAACAACCACGACTATGATTATGACAACTACGACCATGATTATAACAACCACGATTATGATTATACGAAGCACGACCTTGAATATAACAACCACGACCATGATTATAACAACCACGACTATGATTATAACAACCACGACTATGATTATAACAAGCACGAACATGAATATAATAACCACGACCATGATTATAACCACCACGACTATGATTATGACAACTACGACCATGATTATAACAACCACGACTATGATTATAACAATCACGCCCATGATGACAACAACCACGACTATGATTATGACAACTACGACCATGATTATAACAACCACGACTGTGATTATAGCAAGCACGACCATAAATATAACAACCACGACCATGATTATAACAACCACGACCATGATTATAACAGCCACGACCATGATTATAACACTCACGACCATGATTCTAACAACAACTAATATGATTTTAACAGAAAACGACCATGATTATAGAACTCACGACCATAATTATTACAACCACGACCATGATTACAACAACCACGATCATGATTATAACAACCACGAACATGATTATAAATAACACGACGATGATTATAACAACCACGACCATGAATATAACAGCCACGACAATGATTATAACAACCACAACCATGAATATAATAACCACTCCTATAATTATAACAGGCATGACCATGAACATAACCACGACCATGATTATACCAACCACGACTATGATTATAACAATCACGACGATGAATATAACAACCACGACCATGATTATATAAACTGCGACTATGATTATAACAACCACGAGATTATAACAATCACGACCATGATTATATCAACCACGACCATAATTATAACTACCACGACCATGATCATAACAACCACGCCCATGATTATAACATAAGAACATAAGAACATAAGAAAGTGGGATACTGCAGGAGGCCGACTGGCCCATACAGGGCAGATCCCTTTCACACCCATCCCAGCACTTCCATGTGCCTATCCAACTTCGTCTTGAAGCTCCCTAGCGTCCCCGATCCTACTATAGCACTTGGTAGCCTATTCCACATATCCACAACTCTATTACCAAACCAGTGCTTGCCTATATCCTTTCTGAATCGGAATTTATCTAATTTAAAGCCATTTGTTCTAGTTATTTCGTTATTACTGAGCTTCAGAATATCTTCCATTTTACCCTTGTTAATCCAACTTACCCACTTGTACACCTCTATCATATCTCCCCTAACTCTACGCCTCTCTAATGAATGTAAGCCTAAGCTTTTCAGTCTTTCTTCATATGGAAGGTTTCTAATATTACGGATCATTTTTGTCATTCTTCTTTGTACTCTCTCCAAAGAATCTATGTCCATTCTATAATAAGGACACCAGAACTGAACCGCATAATCCATGTGTGGCCTCACTAATGCTAGGTAAAGTTTCAAGATAACGTCAGCAGTTCTGTTACTCACAGACCTAGATATGAACCCAAGAATCCTGTTTGCCTTGTTGCGAACGCTAATACATTGTTTTCTAGGTTTCAAGTCGTTGCTAACAAATACACCTAGATCTTTTTCACAAACTGAGTTTTCTATTTCCGTGTTACCTAGTTTATACTTAACGTTTGTATTCGTCTTCCCTATCTGTAGTACCTTGCATTTATCAGTATTAAAATTCATTTGCCAGTCTACTGACCACTCATGTAAGGTATCTAGATCTCTTTGAAGGTGTTCAAAGTCACTGTCTGAATTTATCACTCTCCCCATTTTGGTATCATCTGCAAATTTACTAATCCTACTAGTTATGCCTAAATCAAGATCATTAATGAATATAACAAACAGCAGAAGGCCCAATACAGATCCCTGGGTAACTCCGCTTTTGACCGCATCCCCAGTCTGACTTTAATCCATTTATGCTGACTCTTTGTTTCCTACCAGTTAACCATGACCTAATCCATTTTAATAATGATCCACCTATTCCATGTGCTTCTACCTTCCTTATCAATCTCTCATGAGGGACTCTATCGAATGCTTTACTGAAATCTAAATAAATTATATCATATGACTTATCATTATCTTCCTCTTCATATACTTCTGAGAAAAAGCTAAGCAAATTTGTGAGACAAGAACGTCCCTGGGTGAACCCGTGCTGAGAAGAATGAATTAAGTTGAATGTTTCAAGATGGCTTCTGATTTTTATAGCAATAATTGACTCTAGCAACTTGCCTATGATTGACGTGAGACTAATGGGACGGTAATTTGATGCAATTGATTTATCAACCTTTTTGAAAATCGGAACTACATTTGCAAGTTTCCAAGCTTCTGGCACTAGGCCCGATTCTAATGACTTATTAAATAAAACTGCTAATGGATTACTCAACTCATCTCTACATTCTTTTAATATTCTAGCATATACCTCGTCTGGACCAGGCGATTTATGAGGCTTCAGTTTGTTAATTACTTTAAGCACATCGTTACTAGTAATATTGATATTCATCAACATATTTTCTATACTGTCGTTATATACCTTATGAACTTCTGGAAACTGTGCTAGGTTTTCATTTGTGAATACGGAGCGAAAATGACTATTTAACGTACTACACATTTCTAACTCATCATCAGTCATTTCTCCTGTCGTAGTTTTAAGGGGACCTATTGTATCTCTAACCTTTGATTTATACAGTTGATAAAAAGCTTTGGGGTTATTTTTCGATTCGTTTGCTACCTTGATTTCATAATTTCTCTTTGCTTTCCTAATTTCTGTTTTTACCTGTCTTGTTAGGTTCTGATAGTAACCAAGTAAGTGATTTTCGCCTTTCTTAACTTTTCTATATACTCCTTTCTTTTTCCCTAGAAGATCTAAGAGTCTATTATTCATCCATTTTGGTTGGTTCCGTATCGATCTGAATTTTCTTTTAGGGATGTGTTTATTTTGAGCATTATTGATTGTCGCAATAAATTGTTCATAAGTAGCTGCTAAATTAAATTCGGGGTTATCCCGTCCTAAGTTGACAGTTTCCGGAGGTGTGGGGGGGATTAATCTTTTGACCATAGGGTCATCCCTTAGGTCTCTCCTTAAGCTACCGTAATTAGCCTTCCTAAAATCCGGGATCAAGGCCGAATTTTCCTTCTTCCTGCCATCCCATATTATGTTAAAATATATGGCTTTATGATCACTGTTTCCTAGTTCGTCTCCAATCCCAACATCTTTTACTAGATTTTCATTATTACTGAGAACTAAATCGAGGATATTATTTCCTCTAGTGGGCGAGTTTATGAATTGATATAAAAAACTATCTTGTACTACTTCTAGAAAATCTTCAGATTCATTATCGCTAAGTTGATTTTTCCAATCTATGCCTGAAAGGTTGAAATCGCCTAGAATACATACATTGTTTCTATCAGATGCCTTCATTATTTCCTCCCATAGCAATTTACCATCGTTCCTACTCAAATTAGGTGGTCTATATATAACACCAATGACTACGGATTCACTGCCCTCACCAATCTCTACCCAAATACTTTCATTGTCGCTATTTGTTTTAATGTTTGATTTATTGCAGCTTTTTAATGACACCCTGATATACACTGCTACACCGCCACCTCTCCTTCCTACTCTGTCAAATTTAAATAGGTTATATCCTGGAATATGAAATTCTGCTAAAAAATGTTTGCTGTTTGAATTTATCCATGTTTCCGTTATTGCAATTATATCTATGTTCTCTTTACTAACAATGGCCCTGAGCTGGTCCATTTTGTTACACAGGCTTCGACTATTAGTATAAAAAACACTCAATATATTTCTTCCGTTTCTATCTGTTTTACATTTATTACTTTGATGTTTGTTATTATGACTAACTATATTTTCAGCATTATCTACTTCTGTTTCACTACTTCCCGGGACCTGTTTGTTTTTTGACTCCCAATTTCCCATAACACTCACGACCATGATTATAACAACAACTAATATGATTATAACAGAAAACGACCATGATTATAGCACTCACGACCATGATTATAAAAACCACGACTATGATTACAACAAGCACGACCATGAATATAACAACCACGACCATGATTGTAACAACCATGACCATGATTACAACAACCACGACTATGATTATGACAACTACGACCATGATTATAACAACAACGACTATGATTATAACAAGCACGACCATGAATATAACAACCACGACCATGATTATAACAACCACGACTATGATTATAACAACCACGACTATGATTATAACAAGCACGACCATGAATATAACAATCATGACCATGATTATAACAAACGCGACCATGATTATAACAACCACGACTATGATTATAACAAGCACGACCATGAATATAACAACCACGACCATGATTACAACAACCACGACTATGATTATAACAATCACGACCATGAATATAACAACCACGACCATGATTATAACAACCACGACCATGATTATAACAACCACGACCATGATTATAACAATCACGACCATGATTATAACAACAACAAATATGATTATAACAGAAAACGACAATGATAATAGCACTCACGACCATGATTATAACAACCACGACCATGATTATAACAGACACGACCATGATTACAACAACCACGACTATGATTATAACAACTACGACCATGATTATAACAACCACGACTATGATTATACCAAGCACGACCTTGAATATAACAACCACGACCATGATTATAACAACCACGACTATGATTATAACAACCACGACTATGATTATAACAAGCACGAACATGAATATAATAACCACAACCATGATTATAACAACCACGACTATGATTATGACAACTACGACCATGATTATAACAACCACGACTATGATTATACCAAGCACGACCTTGAATATAACAACCACGACCATGATTATAACCACCACAACTATGATTATAACAACCACGACTATGATTATAACAAGCACGAACATGAATATAATAACCACGACCATGATTATAACAACCACGACTATGATTATGACAACTACGACCATGATTATAACAACCACGACTATGATTATAACAACCACGACCATGATTACAACAACCACGACTATGATTATGACAACTACGACCATGATTATAACAACCACGACTGTGATTATAACAAGCACGACCATAAATATAACAACCACGACCATGATTATATCAACCACGACCATGATTATAACAACCACGACCATGATTACAACAACCACGACTATGATTATGACAACTACGACCATGATTATAACAACCACGACTGTGATTATAACAAGCACGACCATAAATATAACAACCACGACCATGATTATATCAACCACGACCATGATTATAACAACCACGACCATGATTATAACAACCACGACCATGATTATAACAACCACGACTATGATTATGACAACTACGACCATGATTATAACAACAAAGACTATGATTATAACAACCACGACCATGATTACAACAACCACGACTATGATTATGACAACTACGACCATGATTATAACAACCACGACTGTGATTATAACAAGCACGACCATAAATATAACAACCACGACCATGATTATATCAACCACGACCATGATTATAACAACCATGACCATAATTATGACACTCACGACCATGATTATAACAACAACTAATATGATTATAACAGAAAACGACCATGATTATAGCACTCACGACCATGATTATAACAACCACGACCATGATTATAACAACCACGACTGTGATTATATTAAGCACGACCATGATTATTACAACCACGACCATGATTATAACAACCACGATCATGATTATAACAACCAAGAACATGATTATAACAAACACGACGATGATTATAACAACCACGACCATGATTATAACAGCCACGACAATGATTATAACAACCACAACCATGAATATAATAACCACTCCTATGATTATAACAGGCACGAAAATGAATATAACAACCACGACCATGATTATACCAACCACGACTATGAATATAACAACCAAGACCATAATTATAAAAACTGCGACTATGATTATAACAACCACGACCATAATTATAGGAACCACGACCATGATTATAACAACCACGACCATGATTATATCAACCACGACCATGATCATAACAACCACGACCATGATTATAACAACCACGACCATGAATATAACAACCACGATCATGATTATTACACACAACCATGATTATAACAACAACTAATATGATTATAACAGAAAACGACCATGATTATAGCACTCACGACCATGATTATAACAACCACGACTATGATTATAACAAGCACGACCATGAATATAACAACCACGACCATGATTATAACAACCACGACCATGATTACAACAACTACGACTATGATTATAACAGCCACGACTATGATTATAACAACCGCGACCATGATTATAACAACCACGACCATGATTATAACAACCACGACCATGATAACAACATCTACGAATATGATTATAACAACCACGACAATGATTATAACACTCACGACCATGATTATGACAACAACTAATATGATTATAATAGAAAACGACCATGATTATAGCACTCACGACCATGTTTATAACAAGCACGACCATGAATATAACAACCACGACCATGATTATAACAACCACGACAATGATTATAACAACCACGACTATGATTATAACAAGCACGACCATGAATATAACAATCACGACCATGATTATAATAACCGCGACCATGATCATAACAACCACGACCATGATTATGACAACTACGACCAAGATTATAACAACCACGGCCATGATTATAACAATCACGACCATGATTATAACAACAACTAATATGATTATAACAGAAAAACGACCATGATTATAACAACAACTAATATGATTATAACAGAAAACGACCATGATTATAGCACTCACGACCATGATTATAACAACCACGACTATGATTATAACAATCACGACCTTGAGTATAACAACCACGACCATGATTATAAAAACCACGACCATGATTACAAAAACCACGACTCTGATTATAACAGCCACGACTATGATTATAACAACCGCGACCATGATTATAACAACCACGACCATGATTATAACAACCACGACCATGATTATAACACTCACGACCATGATTATAACAACAACTAATAGGATTATAACAGAAAACGACCATGAGTATAGCACTCACGACCATGATTATAACAACCACGACTATGATTATAACAACCACGACTATGATTATAACAACCACGACTATGATTATGACAACTACGACCATGATTATAAGAACCACGACTATAATTATAACAACCACGAGCATGATTACAATAACCACGACTATGATTATGACAACTACGACCATGATTACAACAACCACGACTATGATTATGACAACTACGACCATGATTATAATAACCATGACTGTGATTATAACAAGCACGACCATAAATATAACAACCACGACCATGATTATATCAACCACGACCATGATTATAACAACCACGACCATAATTATAACACTCACGACCATGATTATAACAACAACTAATATGATTATAACAGAAAACGACCATGATTATTACAACCACAACCATGATTATAACAACCACGATCATGATTATAACAACCAAGAACATGATTATAACAAACACGACGATGATTATAACAACCACGACCATGATTATAACAGCCACGACAATGATTATAACAACCACAACCATGAATATAATAACCACTCCTATGATTATAACAGGCACGACCATGAATATAACAACCACGACAATGATTATACCAACCACGACTATGAATATAACAACCAAGACCATGATTATAAAAACTGCGACTATGATTATAACAACGACGACCATGATTATAAGAACCACGACCATGATTATAACAACCACGACCATGATTATAACAACCACGACCATGATCATAACAACCACGACCATGATTATAACAACCACGAACATGAATATAACAACCACGATCATGATTATTACACACAACCATGAATATAACAACAACTAATATGATTATAACAGAAAACGACCATGATTTTAGCACTCACGACCATGATTATGACAACCACGATTATGATTATAACAAGCACGACCATGAATATAACAACCACGACCATGATTATAAGAACCAAGACCATGATTACAACAGCTACGACTATGATTATAACAGCCACGACTATGATTATAACAACCGCGACCATGATTATAACAACCACGACCATGATTATAACACCCACGACCATGATTACAACATCCACGAATAAGATTATAACAACCACGACAATGATTATAACACTCACGACCATGATTATAACAACAACTAATATGATTATAACAGAAAACGACCATGATTATAGCACTCACGACCATGATTATAACAACCACGACTATGATTATAACAATCACGACCTTGAGTATAACAACCACGACCATGATTATAACAACCACGACCATGATTACAAAAACCACGACTCTGATTATAACAGCCACGACTATGATTATAACAACCGCGACCATGATTATAACAACCACGACCATGATTATAACAACCACGACCATGATTATAACACTCACGACCATGATTATAACAACAACTAATAGGATTATAACAGAAAACGACCATGAGTATTGCACTCACGACCATGATTATAACAACCACGACTATGATTATAACAACCACGACTATGATTATAACAACCACGACTATGATTATGACAACTACGACCATGATTATAACAACCACGACTATGATTATAACAACCACGACCATGATTACAACAACC
This sequence comes from Homarus gammarus, assembly GCA_958450375.1. Taxonomy (NCBI): domain Eukaryota; kingdom Metazoa; phylum Arthropoda; class Malacostraca; order Decapoda; family Nephropidae; genus Homarus; species Homarus gammarus. Next base: position 22,489 of record CAUDMG010001168.1, read on the forward strand.
ACGACTATGATTATGACAACTACGACCATGATTACAACAACCACGACTATGATTATGACAACTACGACCATGATTATAATAACCATGACTGTGATTATAACAAGCACGACCATAAATATAACAACCACGACCATGATTATATCAACCACGACCATGATTATAACAACCACGACCATAATTATAACACTCACGACCATGATTATAACAACAACTAATATGATTATAACAGAAAACGACCATGATTATTACAACCACAACCATGATTATAACAACCACGATCATGATTATAACAACCAAGAACATGATTATAACAAACACGACGATGATTATAACAACCACGACCATGATTAAAACAGCCACGACAATGATTATAACAACCACAACCATGAATATAATAACCACTCCTATGATTATAACAGGCACGACCATGAATATAACAACCACGACAATGATTATACCAACCACGACTATGAATATAACAACCAAGACCATGATTATTAAAACTGCGACTATGATTATAACAACGACGACCATGATTATGAGAACCACGACCATGATTATAACAACCACGACCATGATTATAACAACCACGACCATGATCATAACAACCACGACCATGATTATAACAACCACGACCATGAATATAACAACCACGATCATGATTATTACACACAACCATGAATATAACAACAACTAATATGATTATAACAGAAAACGACCATGATTATAGCACTCACGACCATGATTATGACAACCACGACTATGATTATAACAAGCACGACCATGAATATAACAACCACGACCATGATTATAACAACCACGACCATGATTACAACAGCTACGACTATGATTATAACAGCCACGACTATGATTATAACAACCGCGACCATGATTATAACAACCACGACCATGATTACAACACCCACGACCATGATTACAACATCCACGAATAAGATTATAACAACCACGACAATGATTATAACACTCACGACCATGATTATAACAACAACTAATATGATTATAACAGAAAACGACCATGATTATAGCACTCACGACCATGAGTATAACAAGCACGACCATGAATATAACAACCACGACCATGATTATAACAACCACGACAATGATTATAACCCACCACGACTATGATTATAACAAGCACGACCATGAATATAACAATCACGACCATGATTATAATAACCGCGACCATGATTATAACAACCACGACCATGATTATGACAACTACGACCAAGATTATAACAACCACGACCATGATTATAACACTCACGACCATGATTATAACAACAACTAATATGATTATAACAGAAAAACGACCATGATTATAACAACAACTAATATGATTATAACAGAAAACGACCATGATTATAGCACTCACGACCATGATTATAACAACCACGACTATGATTATAACAAGCACGACCTTGAATATAACAACCACGACCATGATTATAACAACCACGACCATGATTACAACAACCACGACTTTGATTATAACAGCCACGACTATGATTATAACAACCGCGACCATGATTATAACAACCACGACCATGATTATAACAACCACGACAATGATTATAACACTAACGACCATGATTATAACAACAACTAATATGATTATAACAGAAAACGACCATGATTATAGCACTCACGACCATGATTATAACAAGCACGACCATGAATATAACAACAACGACCATGATTATAACATCCACGACAATGATTATAACAACCACGACTATGATTATAACAAGCACGACCATGAATATAACAATCACGACCATGATTATAACAACCAAGAACATGATTATAACAAACACGACGATGATTATAACAACCACGACCATGATTATAACAGCCACGACAATGATTATAACAACCACAACCATGAATATAATAACCACTCCTATGATTATAACAGGGACGACCATGAATATAACAACCACGACCATGATTATACCAACCACGACTATGAATATAACAACCAAGACCATGATTATAAAAACTGCGACTATGATTATAACAACTACGACCATGATTATAAGAACCACGACCATGATTAAAACAACCACGACCATGATTATAACAACCACGACCATGATCATAACAAGCACGACCATGATTATAACAACCACGACCATGATTATAATAACCGCGACCATGATTATAACAAGCACGACCATGATTATAACAACCACGACCATGATTATAATAACCGCGACCATGATTATAACAACCACGACCATGATTATGACAACTACGAACAAGATTATAACAACGACGACCATGATTATAACACTCACGACCATGATTATAACAACAACTAATATGATTATAACAGAAAAACGACCATAATTATAACAACAACTAATATGATTATAACAGAAAACGACCATGATTATAGCACTCACGACCATGATTATAACAACCACGACTATGATTATAACAAGCACGACCTTGAGTATAACAACCACGACCATGATTATAACAACCACGACTATGATTATAACAACCACGAATATGATTATAACAACCACGACAATGATTATAACACTCACGACCATGATTATAACAACATCTAATATGATTATAACAGAAAACGACCATGATTATAGCACTCACGACCATGATTATAGCAAACACGACCATGAATATAACAATCACGACCATGATTATAACAACCGCGACCATGATTATAACAACCACGACCATGATTATAACAACACCACCATGATTATAACAACCACGAATATGATTATAACAACCAAGACCATGATTATAACAGCCACGACAATGATTATAACAACCACGACCATGATTATAACAACCACCACCATGATTATGAGAACCACGACTATGATTGTAACAACCACGACTATGATTATAACACTCACGACCATGATAATAACAACCACAACCATGAATATAAGAACCAGACCATGATTATAACAACCACGAACATGATTATAACAACCACGACGATAATTATAACAACCACGACCATGATTATAACAACCACGACAATGATTATAACAACCACGACTATGATTATAACAAGCACGACCATGATTATAACAACCACGAAAATGATTATAACAACCGCGACCATGATTATAACAAGCACGACCATGAATATTACAATCACGACCATGATTATAACAACCACGACCATGATTATAACAACCACGACCATGACTATAAAAACCACGACCATGATTATAACAACCACGAATATGATTATAACAACCACGACCATGATTATAACAGCCACGACAATGATCATAACAACCACGACCATGGTTATAACACCTACGAATATGATTATAACAACCACACCATGATTATAACACTCACGACCATGATTACATGAACCACGACTATGATTGTAACAACCACGACTATGATTAAAACACTCACGACCATGATTATAACAACCACAACCATGAATATAAGAACCAGACCATGATTATAACAACCACGAACATGATTCTAACAACCACGACGATGATTATAACAACCACGACCATGATTATAACAGCCACGACCATGATTATAACAACCACGACCATGATTATAACAACCATGACCATGAATATAACAACCACGACCATGATTATAACAACCACGACCATGATTATAACAACCACGAATATGATTATAACAACCACGACAATGATTATAACACTCACGACCATGATTATTACAACAACTAATATGATTATAACAGAAAACGACCATGATTATAGCATTCACGACCATGATTATAACAACCATGACCATGAACATAACAACCACTCCTATAATTATAACAAGCACGACCATGAATATAACAACCACGACCATGATTATACCAACCACGACCATGATTATAACAACCACGACCATGATTATAACAACCATGACCATGAATATAACAACCACGACCATGATTATAACAACCACGACCATGATTATAACAACCACGAATATGATTATAACAACCACGACAATGATTATAACACTCACGACCATGATTATAACAACAACTAATATGATTATAACAGAAAACGACCATGATTATAGCATTCACGACCATGATTATAACAACCATGACCATGAACATAACAACCACTACCATGATCATAACAACCACGACCATGATTATAACAACCACGACCATGATTATAACAACCACGACCATGATTATAACAACCACGACCATGATTATAACAACCACGATTATGATTATGACAACCACGACCATGAAGATAAAAACCACGACTATGATTATAACAACCACGACCATGATTATAACAGCCACGACTTTGATTACAACAACCACAACCATGAAAATAATAACCACTCCTATAATTATAACAAGCACGACAATGAATATAACAACCACGACCATGATTATACCAACCACGACCATGATTATAACAACCACTATCATGATCATAACAACCACGACCATGATTATAACAACCACGACCATGATCATAACAACCACGACTACGATTATAACAACCACGACCATGAATATAACAACCACGATCATGATTATTACACACGATCATGATTATAACAACAACTAATATGATTATAACAGAAAACGACCATGATTATAGCACTCACGACCATGATTATAACACCCACGACTATGATTATAACAAGCACGACCATGAATATAACAACCACGACCATGATTATAACAACCACGACCATGATTACAACAACCACGACTATGATTATAACAGCCACGACTATGATTATAACAACAGCGACCATGATTATAACAACCACGACCATGATTATAACAACAATAAATATGATTATAACAGAAAACGACATTGATTACACCGGTCAACACAATTTTTCTGGCACAAGGTGTGTAAACGGATTTTATGTAAATTTGGGGTGCAGAATCCAAATATGACTTTGGTTTTTGAATATCACATCAGGTTTTTGAGATATACCATATTGCACTTTTGCTGGGAATTGTAAACTTTTGGATCAAATTTGACGGTTTAAACATGTATACATAAATTTTTTCAGCATTATTATTTGTATTTTTCTATAACCAAAAATTGTTAATATCAAATTTGAAAGTTAATGCACATATAATATTTAAATGTAACATTGAAGGGTGAAAAAAAAACAATTAATGTACGGTAGAAATAGTGCAAGTATTATGATCAAGTTTCAGTTACATAAACTTCCTCTTTTTGGCCGATCTCTTATGTACAGCTTCTGGAATGTCTCTCATCAAACTCCAGCAGTAGTCCGCCATCATGTTCGAGTCCCATCGACCTTGGTAACGTTCTTCCATTACTTTAATGTCTTGATGAAAGCGCTCCCCTTGCTCCTCGCTCACTTCTCCCAGATTTTCTGGAAACTCGTCCAAGTGACTGTGTAAGTAGTGAACCTTGATACTCATTCTGCATCCAAGTGCTTGTAAACTCAAGAGCAGCTCTTCCACAATTTCTTGTTAGTTGTCCGCTTTCGTGTTCCCTAAGAAGTTCCGCACCACATGAGAGAAAGCATTCCAAGTTCTTGTCTGTGCCTCAGTCATTGTTGCAAGGAAGTGTGGATCTCTGAGTAGTGTTCTTATTTGAGGTCCATCAAAAATCCCTGCATTTTTCTTCCCGTCGCTAAGACTTGGAAAGGTTGAGCATATATACCTGAAACACTCTCCACTATGATCAAGAGCCTTGACGAATTGCTTCATGATACCAAGTTTTATGTGCAGAGGAGGAAGGACAATGTTTTTCCTGTCAACCAGAGGATCGTTAATGATATTCTTGTCACCAGGCATCAAACTATGTCTTGGTGGCCAATTCTTTTTCACCCAATGGTCTGCTGTAGGCCTGCTCTCCCAGTAGCACAGAAAACAGGGGTATTTTGTGTACCCTCCTTGCTGGCCCAATAGAAAGTTTACCATTTTCAATTTCACACAAATTAACCATTCATGAGCATGGTATTGCAACCTCTCTAGAACAGTCTTAATGTTTTCATACTCTTCTTTAATTTGTACAGAATGTCCGATTGGAATTGAACCATACTTGTTTCCGTTATGAAGAAGAACACATTTGAAGCTCCTTTTAGAACTGTCAATAAAAAGTCTCCAATCCTTACTATCATATGCTGGTAGTCCCATGGAGAGAAGAAGTCCTTCTACATCATTACAAAAAACAAGCTGGTCATATGAATGAAAGTACTTCCGCAGTTGCTCTTCTCTGTTGCGATAAAAGGAGACACTCGTGCCAGGTTTTAAGAGTCGTTTCTCTTGATGCCTGGAAGCTAACAATTCAGCAGACTGTTTTGGCAAATTTAGATCTCTGACCAGATCATTCAATTCTGACTGAGTAAACAACGTTGGCTTTTCACAATCTTCACCAGATGGCTTGAAAAGATCAGTCTCTTCATCTTCATCAGTAGAAACAGTTGAATTCCGGTCTGTATCCTCAATCTCTGGTAGCTCAGTAAATTCTGGCACGTTACGTGATGGAGCAAATCTGAGATCAGATTTGGATTCAGCACCTTAAAGTTAGTAAAAAACAGTTAAAAGGTTTCATGCCAGAAAAAAAAAAAAAAATTTTGTAGACCAGTGCACCGGTCAACACAATTTTTCTGGCACAAGGTGTGTAAACGGATTTTATGTTAATTTGGGGTGCAGAATCCAAATATGACTTTGGTTTTTGAATATCACATCAGGTTTTTGAGATATACCATATTGCACTTTTGCTGGGAATTGTAAACTTTTGGATCAAATTTGACGGTTTAAACATGTATACATAAATTTTTTCAGCATTATTATTTGTATTTTTCTATAACCAAAAATTGTTAATATCAAATTTGAAAGTTAATGCACATATAATATTTAAATGTAACATTGAAGGGTGAAAAAAAAACAATTAATGTACGGTAGAAATAGTGCAAGTATTATGATCAAGTTTCAGTTACATAAACTTCCTCTTTTTGGCCGATCTCTTATGTACAGCTTCTGGAATGTCTCTCATCAAACTCCAGCAGTAGTCCGCCATCATGTTCGAGTCCCATCGACCTTGGTAACGTTCTTCCATTACTTTAATGTCTTGATGAAAGCGCTCCCCTTGCTCCTCGCTCACTTCTCCCAGATTTTCTGGAAACTCGTCCAAGTGACTGTGTAAGTAGTGAACCTTGATACTCATTCTGCATCCAAGTGCTTGTAAACTCAAGAGCAGCTCTTCCACAATTTCTTGTTAGTTGTCCGCTTTCGTGTTCCCTAAGAAGTTCCGCACCACATGAGAGAAAGCATTCCAAGTTCTTGTCTGTGCCTCAGTCATTGTTGCAAGGAAGTGTGGATCTCTGAGTAGTGTTCTTATTTGAGGTCCATCAAAAATCCCTGCATTTTTCTTCCCGTCGCTAAGACTTGGAAAGGTTGAGCATATATACCTGAAACACTCTCCACTATGATCAAGAGCCTTGACGAATTGCTTCATGATACCAAGTTTTATGTGCAGAGGAGGAAGGACAATGTTTTTCCTGTCAACCAGAGGATCGTTAATGATATTCTTGTCACCAGGCATCAAACTATGTCTTGGTGGCCAATTCTTTTTCACCCAATGGTCTGCTGTAGGCCTGCTCTCCCAGTAGCACAGAAAACAGGGGTATTTTGTGTACCCTCCTTGCTGGCCCAATAGAAAGTTTACCATTTTCAATTTCACACAAATTAACCATTCATGAGCATGGTATTGCAACCTCTCTAGAACAGTCTTAATGTTTTCATACTCTTCTTTAATTTGTACAGAATGTCCGATTGGAATTGAACCATACTTGTTTCCGTTATGAAGAAGAACACATTTGAAGCTCCTTTTAGAACTGTCAATAAAAAGTCTCCAATCCTTACTATCATATGCTGGTAGTCCCATGGAGAGAAGAAGTCCTTCTACATCATTACAAAAAACAAGCTGGTCATATGAATGAAAGTACTTCCGCAGTTGCTCTTCTCTGTTGCGATAAAAGGAGACACTCGTGCCAGGTTTTAAGAGTCGTTTCTCTTGATGCCTGGAAGCTAACAATTCAGCAGACTGTTTTGGCAAATTTAGATCTCTGACCAGATCATTCAATTCTGACTGAGTAAACAACGTTGGCTTTTCACAATCTTCACCAGATGGCTTGAAAAGATCAGTCTCTTCATCTTCATCAGTAGAAACAGTTGAATTCCGGTCTGTATCCTCAATCTCTGGTAGCTCAGTAAATTCTGGCACGTTACGTGATGGAGCAAATCTGAGATCAGATTTGGATTCAGCACCTTAAAGTTAGTAAAAAACAGTTAAAAGGTTTCATGCCAGAAAAAAAAAAAAAAATTTTGTAGACCAGTGTTATAGCACTCACGACCATGAATATAACAACCACGACCATGATTATAACAGACACGACCATGATTACAACAACCACGACTATGATTATGACAACTACGACCATGATTATAACAACCACGACAATGATTATAACAACCACGACTATGATTATAACAAGCACGACCATGAATATAACAATCACGACCATGATTATAACAACCGCGACCATGATTATAACAACAACGACTGTGATTATGACAACTACGACCAAGATTATAACAACCACGACCATGATTATAACACTCACGACCATGATTATAACACTCACGACCATGATTATAACAAAAACTAATATGATTATAACAGAAAACGACCATGATTATAGCACTCACGACCATGATTATAATAACCATGATCATGATTATAACAGCCACAACAATGAATATAATAACCACTCCTATAATTATAACAGGCACGACCATGATTATAACACCCACGACCATGATTATACCAACCACGACTATGATTATAACAATCACGACTATGAATATAACAACCACGACCATGATTATAAAAACTACGACTATCATTATAACAACCATGACCATGATTATAACAACCACGACCATGATTAAAACAACCACGACCATGATTATAACTTCCACGACCATGATCATAACAACCACGACCATGATTATAACACTCACGCCCATGATTATAACAACAACTAATATGATTATAACAGAAAACGACCATGATTATAGCAATCACGACCATGTTTATAACAACCACGGCTATGATTATAACAAGCACGACCATGATTATAACAACCACGACAATGATTGTAACAACCACGACCATGATTACAACAACCACGACTATGATTATGACAACTACAACCATGATTATAACAACCACGACTATAATTATAACAAGCACGACCATGAATATAACAACTACGACCATGATTATAGCAACCACGACTATGATTATAATAACCACGACTATGATTATTCCAAGCACGACCATGAATATAACAATCACGACCATGATTATATCAACCGCGACCAAGATTATGACAACCACGACTATGATTATAACAAGCACGACCATGAATATAACAACCACGACCATGATTACAACAACTACGACTATGATTATAATATTTACGACCATGAATATAACAAGCACGACCATGATTATAACAACCACGACCATGATTATAACAACCACGACCATGATTATAACACTCACGACCATGATTATAACAACAACAAATATGATTATAACAGAAAACGACAATGATTATAGCACTCACGACCATGATTATAACAACCACAACCATGATTATAACAAACACGACCATGATTACAACAACCACGACTATGATTATGACAACTACGACCATGATTATAACAAAAACGACTATAATTATACCAAGCACGACCTTGAATATAACAACCACGACCATGATTATAACAACCACGACTATGAATATAACAACCACGACTATGAATATAACAAGCAAGAACATGAATATTATAACCACGACCATGATTTTAACACCCACGACTATGATTATGACAACTACGACCATGATTATAACAACCACGACTATGATTAAAACAACCAGGACCATGATTATAACAACCACGACCATGAATATAACAGACACGATCATGATAATTACACACAACCATGATTATAACAACAACTAATATGATTATAACAGAAAACGACCATGATTATAGCACTCACGAACATGATTATAACAACCACGACTATGATTATAACAAGCACGACCCTGAATATAACAACCACGACCATGATTATAACAACCACGACCATGATTACAACAACTACGACTATGATTATAACAGCCACGACTATGATTATAACAACCGTGACCATGATTATAACAACCACGACCATGATTATAACAACCACGACCATAATTATAACATCCACGAATATGATTATAACAACCACGACACTGATTAAAACACTCACGACCATGAGTATAACAACAACTAATATGATTATAAGAGAAAACGACCATGATTATAGCACTCACGACCATGATTATAACAAGCACGACCATGAATATAACAACCACGACCATGATTATAACAACCACGACAATGATTATAACAACCACGACTATGATTATTACAAGCACGACCATGAATATAACAATCACGACCATGATTATAATAACCGCGACCATGATTATAACAACCACGACCATGATTATAACAACTACGATCAAGATTATAACAACCACGACCATGATTATAACACTCACGACCATGATTATAACAACAACGAATATGATTATAACAGCCATGACCATGATTATAACAACTAATATGATTATAACAACAACGACCATGATTATAGCACTCACGACCATGATTATAACAACCACGACTATGATTATAACAAGCACGACCATGATTATAACAACCACGACCATGATTATAACAACCACGACCATTATTACAACAACCACGACTTTGATTATAACAGCCACGACTATGATTACAACAACCGCGACCATGATTATAACAACCACGACCATGATTATAACAACCACGACCATGATTATAACAACCACGAATATGATTATAACAACCACGACAATGATTATAAAACTCATGACCATGATTATAACAACAACTAACATGATTATAACAGAAAACGACCATGATTATAGCACTCACGACCATGATTATAACAACCACGACCATGATTATAACAACCACGACCATGATTATAACAACCACGACAATGATTATAGCAACCACGACTATGATTATAACAAGCACGACCATGAATATAACAATCACGACCATGATTATAACAACCACGACCATGATTATAACAACCACGACCATGATTATAACAACCACGACCATGATTATAACAACCACGAATATGATTATAACAACCACGACCATGATTATAACAACCACGACCATGATTATAACACTCAGGACCATGATAATAACAACCACAACCATGAATATAAGAACCAGACCATGATTATAACAACCACGAACATGAATATAACAACCACGACGATGATTATAGCAACCACGACCATGATTATAACAACCACGATAATGATTATAACAAGCACGACCAAGAATATAACAATCACGACCATGATTATAACAACCACGACCATGATTATAACAACCACGACCATGACTATAACAACCACGACCATGATTATAACAACCACGAATATGATTATAACAACCACGACCATGATTATAACAGCCACGACAATGATTACAACAACCACGACCATGGTTATATCACCTACGAATATGATTATAACAACCACACCATGATTATAACACTCACGACCATGATTATATGAACCACGACTATGATTGTAGCAACCACGACTATGATTAAAACACTCACGACGATGATTATAACAACCACAACCATGAATATAAGAACCAGACCATGATTATAACAACCACGAACATGATTATAACAACCACGACGATGATTATAACAACCACGACCATGATTATAACAGCCACGACTTTGATTACAACAACCACAACCATGAAAATAATAACCACTCCCATAATTAAAGCAAGCACGACCATGAATATAACAACCACGACCATGATTATACCAACCACGACCATGATTATAACAACCACGACCATGATTATAACAACCACGACCATGAATATAACAACCACGACCATGATTATAGCAACCACGACCATGATTATAACAACCACGAATATGATTATAACAACCACGACAATGATTATAACACTCACGACCATGATTATAACAACAACTAATATGATAATAACAGAAAACGACCATGATTATAGCATTCACGACCATGATTATAACAACCATGACCATGAACATAACAACCACTACCATGATCATAACAACCACGACCATGATTATAACAACCACGACCTTGATTATAACAACCACGACCATGATTATAACAACCACGACCATGATTATAACAACCACGACTATGATTATGACAACCACGACCATGAAGATAACAACCACGACTATGATTATAACAACCACGACCATGATTATAACAACCACGACTTTGATTACAACAACCACAACCATGAAAATAATTACCACTCTTATAATTATAACAAGCACGACAATGAATATAACATCCACGACCATGATTATACCAACCACGACCATGATAATAAAAACCACTATCATGATCATAACAACCACGACCATGATTATAACAACCACGACCATGATCATAACAACCACGACCATGATTATAACACTCACGACCATGATTATAACAACAACTATTATGATTATAACAGAAAACGACCATGATTATACCACTCACGACCATGATTATAACAACCACTACCATGATTATAACAACCACGACCATGATTATAACAACCACGACCATGATCATAACAACCACGACTACGATTATAAAAACCACGACCATGAATATAACAACCACGATCATGATTATTACACACGACCATGATTATAACAACAACTAATATGATTATAACAGAAAACGACCATGATTATAGCACTCACGACCATGATTATAACAACCACTACCATGATTATAACAACCACGACCATGATTATAACAACCACGACCATGATTACAACAACCACGACTATGATTATAACAGCCACGACTATGACTATAACAACCACGACCATGATTATAACACTCACGACCATGATTATAACAACAACTAATATGATTATAACAGAAAACGACCAAGAATATATAGCACTCACGACCATGAATATAACAATCACGACCATGATTATAACAACCGCGACCATGATTATAACAACAACGACTGTGATTATGACAACTACGACCATGATTATAACAACCACGACCATGATTATAACACTCACGACCATGATTATAACAACAACTAATATGATTATAACAGAAAACGACCATGATTATCGCACTCACGACCATGATTATAATAACCATGATCATGATTATAACAGCCACAACCATGAATATAATAACCACTCCTATAATTATAACAGGCACGACCATGATTATAACACCCACGACCATGATTATACCAACCACGACTATGATTATAACAATCACGACTATGAATATAACAACCACGACCATGATTATAAAAACTACGACTATCATTATAACAACCACGACCATGATTATAACAACCACGACCATGATTATAACAACCACGACCATAATTATAACTTCCACGACCATGATCATAACAACCACGACCATGATTATAACACTCACGACCATGATTATAACAACAACTAATATGATTATAACAGAAAACGACCATGATTATAGCACTCACGACCATGATTATAACAACCACGACTATGATTATAACAAGCACGACCATGAATATAACAACCACGACCATGATTATAACAACCACGACCATGATTACAACAACCACGACTATGATTATGACAACTACAACCATGATTATAACAACCACGACTATGATTATAACAAGCACGACCATGAATATAACAACCACGACCATGATTATAACAACCACGACTATGATTATAACAACCACGACTATGATTATAACAAGCACGACCATGAATATAACAACCACGACCATGATTATAACAACCACGACATGATTATGACAACCACGACTATGATTATAACAACCACGACCATGATTATAACAACCACGACTATGATTACAACAACCACGACTATGATTATAACAACTACGACCATGATTATAACAACCACGACCATGATTATAACAACCACGACCATGATTATAACAACCACGACCATGATTATAACACTCACGACCATGATTATAACAACAACAAAAATGATTATAACAGAAAACGACAATGATTATAGCACTCACGACCATGATTATAACAACCACAACCATGATTATAACAAACACGACCATGATTACAACAACTACGACTATGATTATAACAGCCACGACTATGATTATAACAACCGTGACCATGATTATAACAACCACGACTATGATTATAACAACCACGACCATAATTACAACATCCACGAATATGATTATAACAACCACGACAATGATTAAAAAACTCACGACCATGATTATAACAACAACGAATATTATTATAACAGAAAACGACCATGATTATAGCACTCACGACCATGATTATAACAAGCACGACCATGAATATAACAACCACGACCATGATTATAACAACCACGACAATGATTATAACAACCACGACTATGATTATAACAAGCACGACCATGAATATAACAATCACGACCATGATTATAACAACCGCGACCATGATTATAACAACCACGACCATGATTATGACAACTACGATCAAGATTATAACAACCACGACCATGATTATAACACTCACGACCATGATTATAACAACAACTAATATGATTATAACAGAAAAACGACCATAATTATAACAACAACTAATATGATTATAACAGAAAACGACCATGATTATAGCACTCACGACCATGATTATAACAACCACGACTATGATTATAACAAGCACGACCTTTTGTATAACAACCACGACCATGATTATAACAACCACGACCATGATTACAACAACCACGACTTTGATTATAACAGCCACGACTATGATTAGAACAACCGCGACCATGATTAAAACAACCACGACCATGATTATAACAACCACGACCATGATTATAACAACCACGAATATGATTATAACAACCACGACAATGATTATAACACTCACGACCATGATTATAACAACAACTAATATGATTATAACAGAAAACGACCATGATTATAGCACTCACGACCATGATTATAACAAGCACGACCATGAATATAACAACCACGACCATGATTATAACAACCACGACAATGATTATAACAACCACGACTATGATTATAACAAGCACGACCATGATTATAACAACCACGACCATGATTATAACAACCACGACCATGATTATAACAACCACGACTATGATTATAACAACCACGAATATGATTATAACAACCACGACCATGATTATAACAGCCACGACAATGATTATAACAACCACGACCATGATTATAACAACCACGACCATGATTATAAGAACCACGACTATGATTGTAACAACCACGACTATGATTATAACACTCACGACCATGATTATAACAACCACAACCATGAATATAAGAACCAGACCATGATTATAACAACCACGAACATGATTATAACAACCACGACGATGATTATAACAACCACGACTATGATTATAACAAGCACGACCATGAATAGAACAATCACGACCATGAATATAACAACCGCGACCATGATTATAACAACCACGACCATGATTATAACAACCACGACCATGATTATAACAACCACGAATATGATTATAACAACCAAGACCATGATTATAACAGCCACGACAATGATTATAACAACCACGACCATGATTATAACAACCACCACCATGATTATAAGAACCACGACTATGATTGTAACAACCACGACTATGATTATAACACTCACGACCATGATTACAACAACCACAACCATGAATATAAGAACCAGACCATGATTATAACAACCACGAACATGATTATAACAACCACGACGATGATTATAACAACCACGACCATGGTTATAACAACCACGATAAAGATTATAACAACCACGACTATGATTATAACAAGCACGACCATGATTATAACAACCACGATAATGATTATAACTACCGCGACCATGATTATAACAAGCACGACCATGAATATAACAATCACGACCATGATTATAACAACCGCGACCATGATTATAACAACCACGACCATGACTATAACAACCACGACCATGATTATAACAACCACGAATATGATTATAACAACCACGACCATGATTAAAACATCCACGACAATGATTACAACAACCACGAACATGGTTATAACACCTACGAATATGATTATAACAACCACACCATGATTATAACACTCACGACCATGATTATATGAACCACGACTATGATTGTAACAACCACGACTATGATTATAACACTCACGACCATGATTATAACAACCACAACCATGAATATAAAAACCAGACCATTATTATAACAACCACGAACATGATTATAACAACCACGACCATGACTATAACAGCCACGACTTTGATTACAACAACCACAACCATGAAAATAATAACCACTCCCATAATTATAACAAGCACGACCATGAATATAACAACCACGACCATGATTATAACAACCACGACCATGATTATAACAACCACGACCATGATTATAACAACCACGACCATGAATATAACAACCACGACCATGATTATAACAACCACGACCATGATTATAACAACCACGACTATGATTATAACAACCACGACAATGATTATAACACTCACGACCATGATTATAACAACAACTAAAATGATTATAACAACAACTAATATTATTATAACAGAAAACGACCATGATTATAGCATTCACGACCATGATTATAACAATCATGACCATGAACATAACAACCACTACCATGATCAAAACAACCACGACCATGATTATAACAACCACGACCATGATCATAACAACCACGACCATGATTATAACAACCACGACCATGATTATAACAACCTCGACTATGATTATGACAACCACGACCATGAAGATAACAACCACGACTATGATTATAACAACCACGACCATGATTATAACAGCCACGACTTTGATTACAACAACCACAACCATGAAAATAATAACCACTCCTATAATTATAACAAGCACGACCATGAATATAACAACCACGACCATGATTATACCAACCACGACCATGATTATAACAACCACGACAATGATTATAACAACCACGACTATGATCATAACAAACACGACCATGAATATAACAATCACGACCATGATTATAACAACCGCGACCATGATTATAACAACAACGACTGTGATTATGACAACTACGACCAAGATTATAACAACCACGACCATGATTATAACACTCACGACCATGATTATAACCACAACTAATATGAATATAACAGAAAACGACCATGATTAGAGCACTCACGACCATGATTATAATAACCATGATTATGATTATGACAGCCACAACCATGAATATAATAACCACTCCTATAATTATAACAGGCACGACCATGATTATAACACCCACGACCATGATTATACCAACCACGACTATGATTATAACAATCACGACTATGAATATAACCACCACGACCATGATTATAAAAACTACGACTATCATTATAACAACAACGACCATGATTATAACAACCACGACCATGATTATAACAACCACGACCATGATTATAACTTCCACGACCATGATCATAACAACCACGACCATGATTATAACACTCACGCCCATGAAAATAACAACAACTAATATGATTATAACAGAAAACCACCATGATTATAGCACCCACGACCATGATTATAACAACAACTGATATGATTATAACAGAAAACGACCATGATTATAGCACTCACGACCATGATTATAACAACCACGGTTATGATTATAACAAGCACGACCATGATTATAACAACCACGACAATGATTGTAACAACCACGACCATGATTACAACTACCACGACTATGATTATGACAACTACAACCATGATTATAACAACCACGACTATAATTATAACAAGCACGACCATGAATATAACAACCACGACCATGATTATATCAACCACGACTATGATTATAACAACCACGACTATGATTATTCCAAGCACGACCATGAATACAACAATCACGACCATGATTATATCAACCGCGACGAAGATTATGACAACCACGACTATGATTATAACAAGCACGACCATGAATATAACAACCACGACCATGATTACAACAACCACGACTATGATTATAATAATTACGACCATAAATATAACAAGCACGACCATGATTATAACAACCACGACCATGATTATAACAACCACGACCATGATTATAACACTCACGACCATGATTATAACAACAACAAATATGATTATAACAGAAAACGACAATGATTATAGCACTCACTACCATGATTATAACAACCACAACCATGATTATAACAAACACGACCATGATTACAACAACCACGACTATGATTATGACAACTACGACCATGATTATAACAAAAACGACTACAATTATACCAAGCACGACCTTGAATATACCTACCACGACCATGATTATAACAACCACGACTATAATTATAACAACCACGACTATGATTATAACAAGCAAGAACATGAATATTATAACCACGACCATGATTTTAACACCCACGACTATGATTATGACAACTACGACCATGATTATAACAACCACGACTATGATTAAAACAACCACGACCATGATTACAACAACCACGACTATGTTTATGACAACTCCGACCATGATTATAACAACTACGACTGTGATTATAACAAGCACGACCATAAATATAATAACCACGACCATGATTATAATAACCACGACCATGATTATATCAACCACGACCATGATTATAACACTCACGACCATGATTATTACAGCAACTAATATGATTATAACAGAAAACGACAATGATTATAGCTATCACGACCATGATTATAACAACTACGACCATGATTATAACAACCACGACTATAATTATATTAAGGACGACCAGGATTATTACAATCACGACCATGATTATAACAGCCACGACAATGATTATAACAACCACGACCATGATTTTAACACCCACGACTATGATTATGACAACTACGACCATGATTATAACAACCACGACTATGATTAAAACAACCACGACCATGATTACAACAACCACGACTATGATTATGACAACTCCGACCATGATTATAACAACTACGACTGTGATTATTACAAGCACGACCATAAATATAATAACCACGACCATGATTATAATAACCACGACCATGATTATATCAACCACGACCATGATTATAACACTCACGACCATGATTATTACAGCAACTAATATGATTATAACAGAAAACGACAATGATTATAGCAATCACGACCATGATTATAACAACCACGACCATGACTATAACAACCACGACCATGATTATAACAACCACGAATATTATTATAACAACCACGACAATGATTATAACAGCCACGACAATGATTATAACAACCACGACCATGATTATAACACCTACGAATATGATTATAACAACCACAACATGATTATAACACTTACGACCATGATTATATGAACCACGACCATGATTGTAGCAACCACGACTATGATTATAACACACACGACCATGATTATAACAACCACAACCATGCATATAAGAACCAGACCATGATTATAACAACCACGAACATGATTATAGCAACCACGACCATGATTATAACACTCACGACCATGATTATAACAACAACTATTATGATTATAACAGAAAACGACAATGATTATATCTTTCACGACCATGATTATAACAACAACGACCATGATTATGACAACTACGACCATAATTATAACAACCACGACTATGAATATTCCAAGCACGACCATGAATATAACAACCACGACCATGAGTATAACAACCACGACTATAATTATAACAACCCCGACTATGATTATAACACACACGACCACGAATATAATAACCACGACCATGATTATAACTACCATGACTGTGATTATGACAACTACGACCATGATTATAGCAACCACGACTATGATTATAACAACCACGACTATGATTACAACAACCACGACTATGATTATGACAACTACGACCATGATTATAACAACCACAACTATTATTATAACAAGCACGACCATAATGATAACATCCACGACTATGATTATATTAAGCAGGACCATGATTATAACAACCATGATCATGATTATAATAACCACGATCAGATTATAACAGCCACGACAATGATTATAACAACCACAACCATGAATATAATAACCACTCCTATATTTATAACAGGCACGACCATGAATATAACAACCACGACCACGATTATATCAACCACGACTATGATTATAACAATCACGAATGTGAATATAACAACCACGACCATGATTATAAAAACTGCGACTTTGATTATAACAACCACGTCGATGATTATAAGAACCACGACCATGATTAGCAGAACCACGACCATGATTATAACAACCACAACCATGATCATAACAACCACGACCATGATTATAACAACCATGACCATGCTTATAACAACCACGACCATGATTATAAGAACCACGACCATGATTAAAACAACAACTACTATGATTATAACAACCACGACCATGATCATAACAACCACGACCATGATTATAACATCCACGACCATGAATTTAACAACCACGACCATGATTATAACACTCCCGACCATGATTATAACATCAACTAATATGATTATAACAGAAAACGACCATGATTTTAGCACTCACGACCATGATTATAACAACCACGGCTATGATTATAACAAGCACGACCATGATTATAACAACAACGAATATGATTATAACAACCACGACCATGATTATAACAACCACGACCATGATTATAACAACCACGAATATGATTATAACAACCACAACCATGATTATAACACTCACGACCATGATTATAACAACAACTAACATGATTATAACAGAAAACGTCCATGATTATAGCACTCACGACCATGATTATAACAAGCACCACCATGAATATAACAACTACGACCATGATTATAACAACCACGACAATGATTATAACAACCACGAGTATGATTATAACAAGCACGACAATGAATATAACAATCACGACCATGAATATAACAACCCCGACCATGATTATAACAACCACGACCATGATTATAAGAACCACGACCATGATTATAACAACCACAACCATGATCATAACAACCACGACCATGATTATAACAACCATGACCATGCTTATAACAACCACGACCATGATTATAAGAACCACGACCATGATTATTAAAAGCACGACCATGATTATAACAACAACGAATATGATAATAACAACCACGACCATGATTATAACAACCACGACCATGATTATAACAACCACGAATATGATTATAACAACCACAACCATGATTATAACACTCACGACCATGATTATAACAACAACTAACATGATTATAACAGAAAACGTCCATGATTATAGCACTCACGACCATGATTATAACAAGCACGAACATGAATATAACAACTACGACCATGATTATAACAACCACGACAATGATTATAACAACCACGAGTATGATTATAACAAGCACGACAATGAATATAACAATCACGACCATGAATATAACAACCCCGACCATGATTATAACAACCACGACCATGATTATAAGAACCACGACCATGATTATAACAACCACAACCATGATCATAACAACCACGACCATGATTATAACAACCATGACCATGCTTATAACAACCACGACCATGATTATAAGAACCACGACCATGATTATAACAAGCACGACCATGATTATAACAACAACGAATATGATAATAACAACCACGACCATGATTATAACAACCACGACCATGATTATAACAACCACGAATATGATTATAACAACCACAACCATGATTATAACACTCACGACCATGATTATAACAACAACTAACATGATTATAACAGAAAACGTCCATGATTATAGCACTCACGACCATGATTATAACAAGCACGACCATGAATATAACAACTACGACCATGATTATAACAACCACGACAATGATTATAACAACCACGAGTATGATTATAACAAGCACGACAATGAATATAACAATCACGACCATGAATATAACAACCCCGACCATGATTATAACAACCACGACCATGATTATAACAACCACAAACAAGATAATATCAACCACGACTATGATTGTAACAACCACGACTATGATGATAACACCCACGACCATGATTATAACAACCACCACCATGATTATAACACCCACGACAATGATTATAACAACCACGACCATGATTATAACAACCACCACCATGATTATAAGAACCACGACTATGATTGTAACAACCACGACTATGATTATAACACTCACGACCATGATTATAACAACCATAACCATGAATATAAGAACCAGACCATGATTATAACAACCACGAACATGATTATAACAACCACGACGATGATTATAACAACCACGACCATGATTATAACAATCACGACAATGATTATAACAACCGCGACCATGATTATGACAAGCACGACAATGAATATAACAATCACGACCATGATTATAACAACCGCGACCATGATTATAACAACCACGACCATGACTATAACAACCACGACCATGATTATAACAACCACGAATATGATTATAACAACCACGACCATGATTATAACAGCCACGACAATGATTATAAGAACCACGACCATGATTATAACACCTACGAATATGATTATAACAACCACACCATGATTATGACACTCACGACCATGATTATATGAACCACGACTATGATTGAAACAACCACGATAATGATTATAACACTCACGACCATGATTATAACAACCACAACCATGAATATAAGAACCAGACCATGATTATAACAACCACGAACATGATTATAACAACCACGACGATGATTATAACAACCACGACCATGATTATAACAGCCACGACTTTGATTACAACAACCACAACCATGAAAATAATAACCAATACTATAATTATAACAAGCACGACCATGAATATAACAACCACGACCATGATTATAACAACCACGACCATGATTATAGCAACCACGACCATGATTATAACAACCATGACCAGATTATAACAACCACTACCATGATCATAACAACCACGACCATGATTATAACAACCACGACCATCATTATAACAACCACGACTATGATTATAACACTCACGACCATGATTATAACAACAACTGATTTGATTATAGCAGAAAACAACCATTATTATAGCACTCACGACCTTGATTATAACAACCACGACCATGATAATAACAACCACGACTATGATTATGACATCCACGACCATGAAGATAACAACCACGACTGTGATTATAACAACCACGACTTTGATTATAACAACCGCGACCATGATTATATCAACCACGACCATGATTATAACAACCACGACCATGATTTTAACAACCACGAATATGATTATAACAACTACGACCATGATTATAGCAACCACGACCATGATTATAACAACCACGACTATGATTGTGACAACTACGACCATGATTATAACAGCCACGACTATGATTGTAACCACGACTATGATTATAACAACCACGACAGGGATTATAACAACCACGACCATGATTATAACAACCACGACCATGATTAAAACAACCACGACAATGATTATAACAACCACGACCATGATTATAACACCTACGAATATGATTATAACAACCAAGACCATGCTTATAACACTCACGACCATGATTATAAGATACACGACAATGATTGTAGCAACCACAACGATGAATATAAGAACCAGACCATGATTATAACAACCACGAACATGATTATAACAACCACGACGATGATTATAACAACCACGACCATCATTATAACAGCCACGACAATGATTACAACAACCACAACCATGAAAATAATAACCACTCTTATAATTATAACAAGCACGACCATGAATATAACTACCACGACCATGATTATACCAACCACGACCATGATTATAACAAACACGACCATGAGTATAACAACCATGACCATGATTATAACAACCACTACCATGATCATAACAACCACGAATATGATTATAACAACCACGACCATGATTATAACAACCACGACCATGATTAAAACACTCACGACCATGATTATAACAACAACTAATATGATTATAACAGAAAACAACCATTATTATAGCACTCACGACCATGATTATGACAACCACGACCATGATTATAACAACCACGACTATGATTATGACAACCACGACCATGAATATAACAACCACGACTATGATTATAACAACCACGACTATGATTATCACAACCGCGACCATAATTATAACAACCACGACCATAGTTATAACAACCACGACCATGATTTTAACAACCACGAATATGATTATTACAACCACGACCATGATTATAATAACCACGACCAAGATTATAACAACCACAACTATGATTGTGACAACTACAACCATGATTATAACAACGACGACTATGATTATAACAACCACGACCATGATTATTCTAACCACGACTATGATTATAACAATCACGACTATGAATATAACAACCACGACCATGATTATAAAAACTGCGACTTTGATTATAACAACCACGACCATGATTACAAGAACCACGACCATGATTATAACAACCACGACCATGATTATAACAACCACAAACATGATCATAACAACCACGACCATGATTATAACAACCACGATCATGAGTATAACAAACACTAATATGATTATAACAACCATGACTATGATTATAATAACGGCGACTTTGATTATAACAACCACGACCATGATCATAACAACCACGACCATGATTATAACAACCACGACCATGATTATAACACTCACGACCATGATTATAACAACAACTAATATGATTATAACAGAAAACGCCCATGATTACAGCACTCACGACAATGGTTATAAAAACCACGACTATGAATATAAGAAGCACGACCATGAATATAACAACCATGACCATGATTATAACAACCATGACCATAATTATGACAACCACGACCATGATTACAACAACCACGACCATGATTATAACAACCAAGACCATGATTATAACAACCACGAACATGATTATAAGAACCACGATCATGAGTATAACAACAACTAATATGATTATAACAACCATGACTATGATTATAATAACGGCGACTATGATTATAACAACCACGACTCTGATTTTAACAAATACGACTATGATTATAACAAGCACGACCATGAATATAACAACCACGACCATGATTATAACAACCACGACTAAAATTATAAAAACTACGACCATGATTATAACAATCACGACTATGATAATAACAACCACGACCATGATTATAACAACTACGACCATTATTATAACAACCACGACCATGATTATAACAACCACGACCATGATTATAACAACCACTAATATGATTATAACAACCACAACCATGATTATAACACTCACGACCATGATTATAACAACAACTAACATGTTTATAACAGAAAACGACCATGATTATAGCACTCACGACTATGATTATAACAAACACGACAATGAATATAACAATGACGACCATGAATATAACAACCGCGACCATGATTATAACAACCACGACCATGATTACTACAACCACAAACATGATAATAACAACCACGACTATGATTGTAACAACCACGACTATGATTATAACAACGACGACCATATTATAACCACCACCACCATGATTATAACACCCACGACAATGATTACAACAACCACGACCATGATTATAACAACCACCACCATGATTTTAAGAACCACGACTATGATTGTAACAACCACGACTATGATTATAATCCTCACGACCATGATTATAACAACCATAACCATGAATATAAGAACCAGACCATGATTAAAACAAGCACGATCATGAATATAACAACTACGACCATGATTATAACAACCACGACTATAATTATAACAACTACGACCATGATTATAACAATCACGACTATGATAATAACAACCACGACCATGATTATAACAACTACGACCATTATTATAACAACCACGACCATGATTATAACAACCACGACCATGATTATAACAACCACGATCCTGAGTATAACAACAACTAATATGATTATAACAACCATGACTATGATTACAATAACGAGGACTATGATTATGACAACCACGACTCTGATTATAACAAATACGACCATGATCATAACAACCACGACTATGAATATAACCACCACGACCATGATTATAACATGCAAGAATTTGATTATAACTACCACGATCAAGATTATAACACTCACGACCATGATTATAACAACCATGACTATAATTTTAACAACCACGACAATGATCATAACCACGACTATGATTATAACAACCACGAATATGATTATAACAACCACGACCATGATTATAACACTCACGACTATGATTATAACAACCACGACAATGATTATAACAACCACGACCATGATCATAACAACCACGACCATGATCATAACAACCAGGACCATGATTATAACAACCGCGACCATGATTATAACAACCACGACCATGGTTATGACACTCACGACCATGATCATAGCAACAACTAAAATGATTATAACAGAAAACGACCATGATTATAGCACTCATGACCATGATTATAACAACCACGACCGTGATTTTAACAACCACGACTATGATTATAACAAGCACGACCATGAACATAACAACCACGACCATGGTTATATCAACCACGACGATGATTACAACAATTACGACTATAATTATGACAACTTCGACCATGATTATAACAACCACGACTATGATTATAACAAGCACGACCATGAATATAACAACCACGACCATGATTATAACAACCAAGACTATGATTATGACAACTACGAGCATGATTATAACATCCACGACTATGATTGTAGCAACCACGACTATGATTATAACAACCGCGACCATGATTATAACAACCATGACCATGATTATAACAACCATGACCATGATTATAACAACCACGACCATGATTATATCAACCACGAGAATGATTATAACAACCACGACCATGATTATAACAACCACGACCATGATTATAACAACCACGATCATGATTATAACACTCACAACCATGAGTATGACAACAACTAATATGATTATAACAACCACGACCATGATTATAACAGCCACGACTTTGATTACAACAACCACAACCATGAAAATAAAAACCACATCCTATAATTATAGCAAGCACGACCATGAATACAACAACCACGACCATGATAATACCAACCACGACTATGATTATTACAATCACGACTATGATTATAACAATCACAACCATGATTGTAACAACCACGACCATGATTATAACAACCACGACCATGATTATAACAACCACGACCATGATTATAACACTCACGACCATGATTATAAAAACAACTAATATGATTATAACAGAACACGACAATGATCATAGCTTTCACGACCATGATTAAAACAACCACGACCATGATTATAACAACCACGACTATGATTATAACAATCACGACTATGATTATAACAAGCACGACCATGAATATAACAACCACGACCAGGATTATAACAACCAGGACCATGATTATAACAACCACGACCTTGATTATAACAACCACGATCATGAATATAACAACCTCGAATCTGATTATAACAACCACCACCATGATCATAACACCCACGACAATGATTATAACAACCACGACCATGATTATAACAAACACGACCATGATTACAACAACCACGACTATGATTATGACAACTACGACCATGATTATAACAACCACGACCTTGATTATAACAACCACGATCATGATTATTACAACCACGAATATGATTATAATAACCACGACCATGATTATAACAACCACGACTATGATAGTGACAACTACGACCATGATTATAACAGCCACGAATATGATTATAACAACCACGACCATGATTATAACAATCACGAATATGATTATTACAACCACAACCATGAATATAAGAACCAGACCATGATTATAACAACCACGAGCATGATTATAACAACCACGACGATGATTATAACAAACACGACCATGATTATAACAATCACGACAATGATTATAACAACCACGACGATGATTATAACAAGCACGACCATGAATATAACCATCACGACCATGATTATAACAACCGCGACCATGATTATGACAAGCACGACAATGAATATAACAATCACGACCATGATTATAACAACCGCGACCATGATTATAACAACCACGACCATGACTATAACAACCACGACCATGATTATAACAACCACGAATATGATTATAACAACCACGACCATGATTATAACAGCCACGACAATGATTTTAAAAACCACGACCATGATTATAACACCTACGAATATGATTATAACAACCACACCATGATTTTAACACTCACGACCATGATTATATGAACCACGCCTATGATTGTAACAACCACGATAATGATTATAACACTCACGACCATGATTATAACAACCACAACCATGAATATAAGAACCAGACCATGATTATAACAACCACGAACATGATTATAACAACCACGACGATGATTATAACAACCACGACCATGATTATAACAGCCACGACTTTGATTACAACAACCACAACCATGAAAATAATAACCAATACTATAATTATAACAAGCACGACCATGAATTTAACAACCACAACCATGATTATACCAACACGACCATGATTTTAACAACCACGTCCATGATTATAACAACCATGACCATGATTATAACAACCACTACCATGATCATAACAACCACGACCATGATTATAAAAACCACGACTATAATTATAATAACCACGACTTTGATTATAACAACCGCGACCATGATTATAACAACCACGACCATGATTATAACAACCACGACCATGATTTAAACAACCAAGAATATGATTATAACAACCACGACCATGATTATAACAACCACGACCATGATTATAGCAACCACGACTATGATAGAGACAACTATGACCATGATTATAACAGCCACGACAATGATTATAACAAACACGACCATGATTATAACACCAACGAATATGATTATAACAACCAAGACCATGATTATAACACGCACGACCATGATTATAGGAAACACGACTATAATTGTAACAACCACGACTATGATTATAACACTCACGACCATGATTAGAACAACAACAAACATGAATATAAGAACCAGACCATGATTATAACAGCCACGAACATGATTATAACAACCACGACGATGATTATAACAACCACGACCATGAAAATAACAACCACGACCATTATTATACCAACCACGAAGATGATTATTACAACCACGCCCATGAGTATAACAACCATGACCATGATTATAACAACCACTACCATGATCATAACAACCACGACCATGATTATAACAACCACGACCATGATTATAACACTCACGACTATGATTATAACAACAACTAATATGATTATAACAGAAAACAACCATTATTATAGCACTCACGACCATGATTATGACAACCACGACCTTGATTATAGCAACCACGACTATGATTATGACAACCACGACCATGAGTATAACAACCACGACTATGATTATAACAACCACGACTATGATTATCACATCCGCGACCATGATTATAGCAACCACGACCATGATTATAACAACCACGACCAGGATTTTAACAACCACGAATATGATTATAACAACCACGACCATGATTATAACAACCACGAATATGATTATAACAACCACGACCATGATTATAACAGCAACGACAATGATTATAACAACCACGAACATGATTATAACACCTACGAATATGATTATAACAACCACACCATGATTATAACACTCACGACCATGATTATATGAACCACGACTATGATTGTAACAACCACGATAATGATTATAACACTCACGACCATGATTATAACCACAACCATGAATATAAGAACCAGACCATGATTATAACAACCACGAACATGATTATAACAACCACGACGATGATTATAACAACCACGACAATGAATATAATACTCACGACTATGATTATAACAACCACGACTATGAATATAACCACCACGACCATGATTATAACAAGCAAGAATTTGATTATAGCACTCACGACCATGATTATAACAACCATGACTATAATTATAACAACCACGACAATGATCATATTACGACTATGATTATAACAACCACGACCATGATCATAACAACCACGACCATGATCATAACAACCACGACCATGATTATAACAACCGCGACCATGATTATAACAACCACGACCATGGTTATAACACTCACGACTATGATCTTAGCAACAAATAAAATGATTATAACAGAAAACGACCATGATTATAGCACTCACGACCATCATTATAACAACCACGACCATGATTTTAACAACCACGACTATGATTATAACAAGCACGACCATGAACATAACAACCACGACCATGGTTATATCAACCCCGACTATGATTACAACAATCACGACTATGATTATGACAACTTCGACCATGATTATAACAACCACGACTATGATTATAACAAGCACGACCATGAATATAACAACCACGACCATGATTGTAACAACCACGACTATGAATATAACAATCGCGACCATGATTATAACAACCTCGACCATGATTATAACAACCACGACCATAAGTATAACAACCACGAATATGATTATAATAACCACGACCATGATTATAACAACCACGACAATAATTATAACAACCATGACCATGATTATAACAACCACGACCATGATTATAACAACCACGAGAATGATTATAACGACCACGACCATGATTATAACAACCACGACCAAGATCATAACAACCACGATCATGATTATAACAGCCACGACTTTGATTACAACAACCACAACCATGAAAATAATAACCACATCCTATAATTATAACAAGCACGACCATGAATATAA
Source organism: Homarus gammarus (assembly GCA_958450375.1). Taxonomy (NCBI): domain Eukaryota; kingdom Metazoa; phylum Arthropoda; class Malacostraca; order Decapoda; family Nephropidae; genus Homarus; species Homarus gammarus. The sequence goes on from CAUDMG010001168.1 coordinate 53,613, forward strand.
CAACCACGACCATGATTATACCAACCACGACTGTGATTATAACAATCACGACTATGATTATAACAACCACAACCATGATTATAACAACCACGACCATGATTATAACAACCACGACCATGATTATAACAACCACGACCATGATTATAACACTCACGACCATGATTATAAAAACAACTAATTTGATTATAACAGAACACGACAATGATTATAGCTTTCACGACCATGATTATAACAACCACGACCATGATTTTAACAACCACGACTATAAGTATAACAATCACGACTATGCTAATAAAGAGCACGACCATGAATATAACAACCACGACCATGCTTATAACAACCACGACCATTATTATAACAACCACGACCATGATTATTACAATCACGACCATGATTATAACCCACAACTAATATGGTTATAACAGAACACGACAATGATTATAGCTTTCACGACCATGATTATAGCAAACACGACCATGATTACAACAACCACGACCATGATTACAACAACCACGACCATGATTATAACAACCGCGACCATGATTATAACAACCACGACCATGACTATAACAACCACGACCATGATTATAACAACCACGAATATGATTATAACAACCACGACCATGATTATAACAGCCACGACAATGATTATAACAACCACGACCAAGATTTTAACACCTACGAATATGATTATAACAACCACACCATGATTATAAAACTCACGACCATGATTATATGAACCACGACTATGATTGTAACAACCACGATAATGATTATAACACTCACGACCATGATTATAACAACCGCAACCATGAATATAAGAACCAGACCATGATTATAACAACCACGAACATGATTATAACAACCACGACGATGATTATAACAACCACGACCATGATTATAACAGCCACGACTTTGATTACAACAACCACAACCATGAAAATAATAACCAATATTATAATTATAACAAGCACGACCATGAATATAACAACCACTACCATGATTATACCAACCACGACCATGATTATAACAACCACGACCATGATTATAACAACCATGGCCATGATTATAACAACCACTACCATGATCATAAAAACCACGACCATGATTATAACAACCACGACCATGATTATAACAACCACGACTATGATTGTAACACTCACGACCATGATTATAACAACAACTGATTTGATTATAACAGAATACAACCATTATTATAGCACTCACGACCCTGATTATAACAACCACGACCATGATTATAACAACCACGACCATGATTATAACACTCACGACTATGATTATAACAACAACTAATATGATTATAACAGAAAACAACCATTATTTTAGCACTCACGACCATGATTATGACAACCACGACCATGATTATAACAACCACGACTATGATTATGACAACCACGACCATGAATATAACAACCACGACTATGATTATAACAACCACGACTATGATTATCACATCCGCGACCATGATTATAGCAACCACGACCATGATTATAACAACCACGACCATGATCTTAACAACCACGAATATGATTATAACAACCACGACCATGATTATAACAACCACGAATATGATTATAACAACCACGACCATGATTATAACAGCCACGACAATGATTATAACAACCACGAACATGATTATAACACCTACGAATATGATTATAACAACCACACCATGATTATAACACTCACGACCATGATTATATGAACCACGACTATGATTGTAACAACCACGATAATGATTATAACACTCACGACCATGATTATAACAACCACAACCATGAATATAAGAACCAGACCATGAGTATAACAACCACGAACATGATTATAACAACCACGACTATGAATATAACCACCACGACCATGATTATAACAAGCAAGAATTTGATTATAGCACTCACGACCATGATTATGACAACCATGACTATAATTATAACACCAAGACAATGATCATATTACGACTATGATTATAACAACCACGACCATGATCATAACAACCACGACCATGATCATAACACCCACGACCATGATTATAACAACCGCGACCATGATTATAACAACCACGACCATGGTTATAACACTCACGACTATGATCATAGCAACAACTAAAATGATTATAACAGAAAACGACCATGATTATAGCACTCACGACCATCATTATAACAACCACGACCATGATTTTAACAACCACGACTATGATTATAACAAGCACGACCATGAACATAACAACCACGACCATGGTTATATCAACCACGACTATGATTACAACAATCACGACTATGATTATGACAACTTCGACCATGATTATAACAACCACGACTATGATTATAACAAGCACGACCATGAATATAACAACCACGACCATGATTGTAACAACCGCGACTATGAATATAACAATCGCGACCATGATTATAACAACCTCGACCATGATTATAACAACCACGACCATAATTATAACAACCACGAATATGATTATAATAACCACGACCATGATTTTAACAACCACGACCATAATTATAACAACCATGACCATGATTATAACAACCACGACCATGATTATAACAACCACGAGAATGATTATAACAACCACGACCATGATTATAACAACCACGACCAAGATTATAACAACCACGATCATGATTATAACAACCACGACTTTGATTACAACAACCCCAACCATGAAAATAATAACCACATCCTATAATTATAACAAGCACGACCATGAATATAACAACCACGACCATGATTATCCCAACCACGACTATGATTATAACAATCACGACTATGATTATAACAACCACAACCATGATTATAACAACCACGACCATGATTATAACAACCACGACCATGATTATAACAACCACGACCATGATTATATCACTCACGACCATGATTATAAATCAACTAATATGATTATAACAGCACACGACAATGATTATAGCTTTCACGACCATAATTATAACAACCACGACCATGATTATAAAAACCACGACTATGATTATAACAATCACGACTATGCTTATAACAAGCACGACCATGAATATAGCAACCACGACCATGCTTATAACAACCACGACCATGATTATAACAACCACGACCATGATTATTATAACCACGAACATGATTATAACCACGAACATGATTATAACCCACAACTAATATGACTATAACAGAACACGACAATGATTATAGCTTTCACGACCATGATTATGACAACCACGACCATGATTATAACAAACACGACCATGATTACAACAACCACGACTATGATTATGACAACTACGACCATTATTATAACAACCACGACCTTGAATATAACAACCACGATCATGATTATAACAACCACGAATATGATTATAACAACCACCACCATGATTATAACACCCACGACAATGATTATAACAACCACGACCATGATTATAACAACCACCACCATGATTATAAGAACCACGACTATGATTGTAGCAACCACGACCATGATTATAACAACCGCGACCATGATTATAACAACCACGACCATGACTATGACAACCACGACCATGATTATAACAACCACGAAAATGATTATAACAACCACGACCATGACTATAACAGCCACGACAATGATTATAACAACCACGACCATGATTATAACACCTACGAATATGATTATAACAACCACACCATGATTATAAAACTCACGACCATGATTATATGAACCACGACTATGATTGTAACAACCACGATAATGATTATAACACTCACGACCATGATTATAACAACCGCAACCATGAATATAAGAACCAGACCATGATTATAACAACCACGAACATGATTATAACAACCACGACGATGATTATAACAACCACGACCATGATTATAACAGCCACGACTTTGATTACAACAACCACAACCATGAAAATAATAACCAATATTATAATTATAACAAGCACGACCATGAATATAACAACCACGACCATGATTATCCCAACCACGACCATGATTATAACAACCACGACCATGATTATAACAACCATGACCATGATAATAACAACCACTAGCATGATCATAAAAACCACGACCATGATTATAACAACCACGACCATGATTATAACACTCACGACTATGATTGTAACACTCACGACCATGATTATAACAACAACTGATTTGATTATAACAGAAAACAACCATTATTATAGCACTCACGACCCTGATTATAACAACCACGACCATGATTATAACAACCACGACTATGATTATGACAACCACGACCATGAAGATAAAAACCACGACTATGATTTTAACAACCACGACTTTGATTATAACAACCGCGACCATGATTACAACAACCACGACCATGATTATAACAACCACGACCATGATTTTAACAACCACTAATATGATTATAACAACCACGACCATGATTATAACAACCACGACCATGATTATAACAACCACGACTATGATTGTGACAACTACGACCATGATTATAACAGCCACGACTATGATTATAACAACCACGACTATGATTGTAACCACAACTATGATTATAACAACCACAAAATGGATTATAACAACCACGATCATGATTATAACAACCACGACCATGATTATAACAACCACGAATATGATTATAACAACCACGACCATGATTATAACAACCACTACCATGATTATAACAACCACTACCATGAGCATGACAACCACGACATGGATTATAACAACCACGATCATGATTATAACAACCACGACCATGATTATAACAACCACGAATATGATTATAGCAACCACACCATGATTATAACACTCACGACCATGATTATATGAACCACGACTATGATTGCAACAACCACGATGATGATTATAACACTCACGACCATGATTATAACAACCACAACCATGAATATAAATACCAGACCATGATTATAACAACCACGAACATAATTATAACAACCACGACGATGATTATAACAACCACGACCATGATTATAACAGCCACGACTTTGATTATAACAACCACAACTATGAAAATAATAACCAATACTATAATTATAACAAGCACGACCATGAATATAACAACCACGATCATGATTATACCAACACGACCATGATTATAGCAACCACGACCATGATTATAACAACCATAACCATGATTATAACAACCACTACCATGATCATAACAACCACGACTTTGATTATAACAACCGCGACCATGATTATAACAACCACGACCATGATTATAACAACCACGACCATGATTTTAACAACCACGAATATGATTATAACAACCACGACCATGAATATAACAACCACGACCATGATTATAACAACCACAAACATGAATATAAGAACCAGACCATGATTATAACAGCCACGAACATGATTATAACAACCACGACGATGATTATAACAACCACGACCATCATTATAACAGCCACGACTTTGATTACAACAACCACAACCATGAAAATAATAACCAATCTTATAATTATAACAAACACGACCATGAATATTACAACCACGACCATGATTATACCAACCACGACCATGATTATAACAACCACGACCATGAGTATAACAACCATGTCCATGATTATAACAAACACTACCATGATCATAACAACCACGACCATGATTATAACAATCACGTCCATGATTATAACAACCACGATTATGATTATAACATCCACGACCATGATTTTAACAACCAAGACTATGATTATAGCACTCACGACCATGATTATAACAACCACGACCATGATTTTAACAACCACGACTATGATTATAACAAGCACGACCATTAACATAACGACCACGACCATGGATATATCAACCACGACTATGATTACAACAATCACGACTATGATTATGACAACTACGACCATGATAATAACAACCACGACTATGATTATAACAAGCACGACAATGAATATAACAACCACGACCATGATTATAACAACCAAGACTATGATTATGACAACTACGACCATGATTATAACATCCACGACTATGATTGTCACAAACACGACTATGATTATAACAACCTCGACCATGATTATAACAACCACGACCATAATTATAACAACCACGACCATGAATATAACAACCACGAGTATGATTATAACAACCACGACCATGATTATAACAACCACGACCATGAATATAACAACCACGAGAATGATTATAACAACCACGACCATGATTATAACAACCACGGCCAAGATTATAACAACCAGGATCAGGATTTTAACACTCACGACCATGAGTATAACAACAACTAATATGATTATAACAACCACGACCATGATTATAACTGCCACGACTTTGATTACAACAACCACAACCATGAAAATAATAACCACATCCTATAAATATAACAAGCACGACCATGAATATAACAACCACGACCATGATTATACCAACCACGACAATGATTATAACAATCACGACTATGATTATAACAACCACAACAATGATTATAAAAACCACGACCATGATTATAACACCCACGACCATGATTATAACAACCACGACCATGATTATAACACTCACGACCATGATTATAAAAACAACTAATATGATTATAACAGAACACGACAATGATTATAGCTTTCACGACCATGATTATAACAACCACGACTATGATTATAACAACCACGACTATGATTATAACAACCACGACCATGATTATAACAAGCACGACCATGAATATAGCAACCACGACCATGATTACAACAACCACGCCTATGATTATAACAAGCACGACCATGAATATAACAACCACGACCATGATTATAACAACCACGACCATGATTATAGCAAACACGACCATGATTATAACACTAACGACCATGATTATAACAACAACTAATATGATTATGACAGAAAACGACAATGATTATAGCTTTCACGACCATGATTATAACATCCACGACCATGATTATAACAAACACGACCATGAATACAACAACCACGACTATGATTATAACAAACTCGACTATGATTATAACTCGCACGACCATGAATATAATTACCACGACCATGATTATAACAACCACGACCATAATTATAACAACCACGACTATGATTATATTAAGCACGACCATCATTATAACAACCAAAAGCATGATTATAACAACCACGAACATGATTATAACAACAACTAATATGATTATAACAACCATGACTATGATTATGACAACTACGACCATAATTATAACAACCGCGACTATGATTGTACCAAGCACGACCATGAATATAACAACCACGACCTTGATTATAACAACCACGACTATGATTATAACAAACTCGACTATGATTATAACTCGCACGACCATGAATATAATTACCACGACCATGATTATAACAACCATGACTATGATTATGACAACTACGACCATGATTATATCAACCACGACTATGATTATAACAACCACGACCATGATTAAAACAACCACGACTATGATTATGACAACTACGACCATGATTATAGCAACCACAACAATTATTATAACAAGCACGACCATAAATATAAAAAAGTCGACCATGATTATAACAACCACGACCATGATTATAACAACCACGACCATAATTATAACAACCACGACTATGATTATATTAAGCACGACCATCATTATAACAACCAAAAGCATGATTATAACAACCACGAACATGATTATAACAACAACTAATATGATTATAACAACCATGACTATGATTATGACAACCACGACCATGAATATAACAACCATGACTATGATTATAACAACCACGACTATGATTATCACAACCGCGACAATGATTATAACAACCACGACCATGATTATAACAACCACGACCACGATTTTAACAACCACGAATATGATATAACAACCACGACCATGATTATACTAACCACGACCATGATTATAACAACCACAACTATGATTGTGACAACTACGACCGTGATTATAACAACCACGACTATGATTATAACCACCACGACTGGGATTGTAACCACGACTATGATTATAACAACCACGACAAGGATTAAAACAACCACGAACATGATCATAGCAAGCACGACCACAAATATAACAACCACGACCATGATTATAACAACCACGACCATGATTATAACAACCACGACCATAATTATAACAACAACGACTATGATTATATTAAGCACGACCATCATTATAACAACCATGATCATGATTATAGTAACCACGAACATGATTATAACAACCACGACAATAATTATAACAACCACAACCATGAATATAATAACCACTCCTATATTTATAACAGGCACGACCATGAAAATAACAACCACGACCATGATTATATTAACCACGACTATGATTATAACAATCACGACTATGAATATAACAACCACGACCATGATTATAAAAACTGCGACTTTGATTATAACAACCACGACCATGATTCTAAGAACCACGACCATGATTATAACAACCACGACCATGATTATAACAACCACAACCATGATCATAACAACCTCGACCATGATTAAAACAACCACGATCATGAGTATAACAACAACTAATATGATTATAACAACCATGACTGTGATTATAATAACGGCGACTTTGATTATAACAACCACAAACATGATTATAACAACCACGACCATGATTATAACAACCACGACCATGATTATAACACTCACGACCATGATTATAAAAACAACTAATATGATTATAACAGAACACGACAATGATTATAGCTTTCACGACCATGATTAAAACAACCACGACCATGATTATAACAACCACGACTATGATTATAACAATCACGACTATGATTATAACAAGCACGACCATGAATATAACAACCACGACCATGATTATAACAACCACGACCATTATTATAACAACCACGACCATGATTATTACAACCACGACCATGATTATAACCCACAACTGATATGATTATAACAGAACACGACAATGATTATAGCTTTCACGACCATGATAATAACAACCACGACCATGATTATAACAAACACGACCATGATTACAGCAACCACGACTATGATTATGACAACTACGACCATGATTATAACAACCACATCCTTGATTATAGCAACCACGATCATGATTATAACAACCACGAATATGATTAAAACAACCACCACCATGATTATAACACCCACGACAATGATTATAACAACCACGACAATGATTATAACAACCACCACCATGATTATAAGAACCACGACTATGATTATAATAACCACGACTATGATTATAACACTCACGACCATGATTATAACAACCACAACCATGAATATAAGAACCAGACCATGATTATTACAACCACGAACATGATTATAACCACCACGACGATGATTATATCAAGCACGACCATGATTATATCAATCACTACAATGATTATAACAACCACGACTATGATTATAACCACCACGACGATGATTATAACAACCACGACCATGAATAATACCATCACGACCATGATTATAACAACCGCGACCATGATTATGACAAGCACGACAATGAATATAACAATCACGACCATGATTATAACAACCGCGACCATGATTATAACAACCACGACCATGACTATAACAACCACGACCATGATTATAACAACCACGAATATGATTATGACAACCACGACCATGATTATAACAGCCACGACAATGATTATAACAACCACGACCATGATTATAACACCTCCAACAATGATTATAACAACCATGACCATGATTATAACAACCACCACCATGATTATAAGAACCACGACTATGATTGTAACAACCACGATAATGATTATAACACTCACGACCATGATTATATCAACCACAACCATAAATATAAGAACCAGACCATGATTATGACAACCACGAACATGATTATAACAACCACGACGATGATTATAACAACCACGACCATCATTATAACAGCCACGACTTTGATTACAACAACCACAACCATGAAAATAATAACCAATACTATAATTATAACAAGCACGACCATGAATATAACAACCACGACCATGATTATACCAACCACGACCATGATTATAACAACCACGACCATGATTATAACAACCATGACCATGATTATAACAACCACTACCATGATCATAACAACCACGACCATGATTATAACAACCACGACTATGATTATAACAACCACGACTTTGATTATAACAACCGCGACCATGATTATAACAACCGCGACCATGATTATAACAACCACGAACATGATTATAACAACCACGAATATGATTATAACAACCACGACCATGATTATAACAACCACGACCATGATTATAACAACCACGATTTTGATTGTGACAACTACGACCATGATTATAACAGCCACGACTATGATTATAACAACCACGACTATGATTTTAACCACGACTATGATTATAACAACCATGACAAGGATTATAACAACCACGACCATGATTATAACAACCACGACAATGATTATAACAAACACGACCATAATTATAACACCTACGAATATGATTATAACAACCAAGACCATGATTATAACACTCACGACCATGATTTTAAGAAACACGACTATGATTGTAACAACCACGACTATGATTATAACACTCACGACCATGATTATAACAACCAAGACCATGAATATAAGAACCAGACCATGATTATAACAACCACGAACATGATTATAACAACCACGACGATGATTATAACAACCACGACCATCATTATAACAGCCACGACTTTGATTACAACAACCACAACCATGAAAATAATAACCACTCCTATAATTATAACAAGCACGACCATGAATATAACAACCACGACCATGATTATAACAACCAAGACTATGATTGTAACCACGACTATGATTATAACAACCACGACAAGGATTACACCAACCACGACAATAATTATAGCAACCACGACCATGATTATAACAACCACGAATATGATTATAACAACCACGACCATGATTATAACAGCCACGACAATGATGATAACAACCACGACCATGATTATAACACCTACGAATATGATTATAGCAACAACACCATGATTATAACACTCACGAACATGATTATATGAACCACGACTATGATTGTAACAACCACGATAATGAATATAACACTCACGAACCATGATTATAACAACCACAACCATGAATATAACAACCAGACCATGATTATAACAACCACGAACATGATTATAACAACCACGACGATGATTATAACAACCACGACCATGATTATAACAGCCACGACTTTGATTACAACAACCACAACGATGAAAATAATAACCAATTCTATAATTATAACAACCACGACCATGAATAAAACAACCACGACCATGATTATACCAACCACGACCATGATTATAACAACCACGACCATGATTATAACAACCATGACCATGATTATAACAACCACTACCATGATCATAACAACCACGACCATGATTATAACAACCACGACTATGATTATAACAACCACGACTTTGATTATAACAACCGCAACCATGATTATAACAACCACGATCATGAGTATAACAACAACTAATATGATTATAACAACCATGACTATGATTATAATAACGGCGACTATGATTATAACAACCACGACCATGATTATAACAACCACGAATATGATTATAACAACCACGACCATGATTATAACAGCCACGACAATGATTATAACAAACACGACCATGATTATAACACCTACGAATATGATTATAGCAACCAAGACCATGATTATAACACTCACGACCATGATTATAAGAAACACAACTATGATTGTAACAACCACGACTATGATTATAACACTCACGACCATGATTATAACAACCACAACCATGAATATAAGAACCAGACCATGATTATAACAACCACGAACATGATTATAACAACCATGACGATGATTATAACAACCACGACCATCATTATAACAGCCACGACTTTGATTACAACAACCTCAACCATGAAATAATAACCACTCTTATAATTATAACAAGCACGACCATGAATATAACAACCACGACCATGATTATACCAACCACGACCATGATTATAACAACCACGACCATGAGTATAACAACCATGACCATGATTAAAACAACCACTACCATTATCATAACAACCGCGACCATGATTATACCAACCACGACCATGATTATAACAACCACGACCATGATTATAACACTCACGACTATGATTATAACAACTAATATGATTATAACAGAAAACAACCATTATTATAGCACTCACGACCATGATTATGACAACCACGACCATGATTATAACAACCACGACTATAATTATGACAACTACGACCATGAATATAACAACAACGACTATGATTATAACAACCACGACTATGATTATCACAACCGCGACCATGATTATAACAACCACGAGTGTGATTGTAACCACGACTATGATTATAACAACCACGACAAGGATTAAAACAACCACGAACATGATCATAGCAAGCACGACCATAAATATAACAACCACGACCATGATTATAACAACCACGACCATGATTATAACAACCACGACCATAATTATAGCAACCACGACTATAATTATATTAAGCACCACCATCATTATAACAACCATGATCATGATTATAATAACCACGAACATGATTATAACAACCACGACTATGATTATAACAACCACGACCATGATTATAACAGCCACGACAATGATTATAACAACCACAACCATGAATATAATAACCACTCCTATATTTATAACAGGCACGATCATGAATATAACAACCACGACCATGATTATATCAACCACGACTATGATTATAACAATCACGACTATGAATATAACAGCCACGACCATGATTATAAAAACTGCGATTTTGAATATAACAACCACGACCATGATTATAAGAACCACGACCATGATTATTACAACCACGACCATGATTATAGCAACCACAACCATGATCATAACAACCACGACCATGATTATAACAACCACGATCATGAGTATAACAACAACTAATATGATTATAACAACCATGACTATGATTATAATAACGGCGGCTTTGATTATAACAACCACGACCATGATTATAACAACGACGACCATAATTATAACAACCACGACCATGATTATAACACTCACGACCATGATTATGACAACAACAAATATGATTATAACAAGCACGACCATGAATATAACAACCATGAACATGATTAAAACAACCATGACCATGATTATAACAACCACGACCATGATTATAACAACCACAACTATTATTATAACAAGCACGACCATAAATATAAGAAAGTCGACCATGATTATAACAACCACGACCATGATTATAACAACCACGACCATAATTATAACAACCACGACTATGATTATATTTAGCACGACCATGATTATATCAACCAAGATCATGATTATAACAACCACGAACATGATTATAACAACCACGACGATGATTATAACAACTACGACCATGATTATAACAGCCACGACAATGATTATAACAACCACAACCATGAATATAATAACCACTCCTATATTTATCACAGGCACGATCATGAATAAAACAACCACGACCATGATTATATCAACCACGACAATGATTATAACAATCACGACTATGAATATAACAACCACGACCATGATTATAAAAACTGCGACTTTGATTATAACAACCACGACCATGATTATATCAACCACGACTATGATTATATCAACCAAGACTATGATTATAACAACCACGACTATGATTATAACAACCACGACCATGATTATAACAACCACGACCATGATTATAACAACCACGACCATGATTATAACAACCACGATCATGAATATAACAACAACTAATATGATTATAACAACCATGACTATGATTATAATAACGGAGACTATGATTAAAACAACCACGACTTTGATTATAACAACTACGACCATGATTATAACAACCACGACTATGATTATAACAACCACGACCATGTTTACAACAACCACGACTATGATTATAACAACCCCGACTATGATTATAACACGCACGACCATGAATATAATTACCACGACCATGATTATAACAACCATGACTATGATTATGACAACTACGACCATGATTATAACAACCACGACTATGATTATAACAACCACGACCATGATTAAAACAACCACGACTATGATTATGACAACTACGACCATTATTATAAAAACCACAACTTTTATTATAACAAGCACGACCATAAATATAACAAAGTCGACCATGATTATAACAACCACTACCATGATTGTAACAACCACGACCATAATTATAACAACCACGACTATGATTATATTAAGCACGACCATGATTATAACAACCAAGATCATGATTATAACAACCACGAACATGATTATAACAACCACGACGATGATTATAACAACTACGACCATGAGTATAACAGCCACGAAAATGATTATAACAACCACAACCATGAATATAATAACCACTCCAATATTTATAACAGGCACGATCATGAATAAAACAACCACGACCATGATTATATCAACCACGACTATGATTATAACAAGCACGACTATGAATATAACAACCACGACCATGATTATAAAAACTGCGAGTTTGATTATAACAACCACGACCATGATTATAAGAAACACGACCATGATTATAACAACCACGACCATGATTATAACAACCACAACCATGATCATAACAACCACGACCATGATTATAACAACCACGATCATGAGTATAACAACAACTAATATGATTATAACAACCATGACTATGATTATAATAACGGCGACTTTGATTATAACAACCACGACCATGATTATAACAACCACGACCATGATTATAACAACCACGACCATGATTATAACACTCACGACCATGATTATAAAAACAACTTATATGATTATAACAGAACACGACAATGATTATAGCTTTCACGACCATGATTAAAACAACGACGACCATGATTAAAACAACCACGACTATGATTATAACAATCACGACTATGAATATAACAAGCACGACCATGAATATGACAACCACGACCATGATTATAACAACCACGAACATGATTATAACAACCACGACCATGATTATAACAACCACGACCATGATTATAACAAACACGACCATGATTACAACAACCACCACCATGATTATAACACCCACGACAATGATTATAACAACCACGACCATGATTATAACAACCACCACCATGATTATAACAACCACGACCATGATTATAACAATCACGACAATGATTATAACAACCACGACTATGATTATAAGAAGCACGACCATGAATATATCCATCACGACCATGATTATAACAACCGCGACCATGATTATGACAAGCACGACAAAGAATATAACAATCACGACCATGATTATAACAACAACAAATATTATTATAACAGAAAACGCCCATGATTATAGCACTCACGACCATGATTATAACAACAACAAATATGATTATAACAGAAAACGCCCATGATTATAGCACTCACGACCATGATTATAACAACCACGACTATGAATATAACAAGCACGACCATGAATATAACAACCATGACCATGATTATAACAACCATGACCATGATTATAACAACCACGACCATGATTATAACAACCACGACCATGATTATAACAACCAAGACCATGATTATAACAACCACGACCATGATTATAACATCCACAATCATGAGCATTACAACAACTAATATGATTATATCAACCACGACTATGATTATAACAACCACGACCATGACTATAACAACCACGACCATGATTATAACAACCACGACCATGATTATAACAACCACGATCATGAGTATAACAACAACTAATATGATTATAACAGCCATGACTATGATTATAATAACGGCGAATATGATTAAAACAACCACGACTATGATTATAAAAACTACGACCATGTTTATAACATCCACGACTATGATAATAACAACCACGACCATGATTATAACAACCACGACCATGATTATAACAACCCCGACAATGATTATAACACGCACAACCATGAATATAATTACCACGACCATGATTATAACAACCATGACTATGATTATGACAACTACGACCATGATTATAACAACCACGACTATGATTATAACAACCACGACCATGAGTAAAACAACCACGACTATGATTATGACAACTACGACCATGATTATAACCACCACAACTATTATTATAACAAGCACGACCAAAAATATAACAAGGTGTACCATGATTATATCAACCACGACCATGATTATAACAACCACGACCATAATTATAACAACCACGACTATGATTATATTAAGCACGACCATGATTATAACAACCAAGATCATGATTATAACAACCACGACGATGATTATAACAACTACGACCATGATTACAACAGCCACGACAATGATTATAACAACCACAACCATGAATATAATAACCACTCCTATATTTATAACAGGCACGATCATGAATATAACAACCACGACCATGATTATATCAACCACGACTATGATTATAACAATCACGACTTTGAATATAACAACCACGACCATGATTATGCCAACCACGACCATGATTATAACAACCACGACCATGAGTATAACAACCATGACCATGATTATAACAACCACTACCATGATCATAACAACCACGACCATGATTATAACAACTACGACCATGATTATAGCAACCACGACCATGATTATAACACTAACGACCATGATTATAACAGCAACTAATATGATTATAACAGAAAACGACCATTATTATTGCACTCACGACCATGATTATAACAACCACGACCATGATTATAACAACCACGACTATGATTATGACAACCACGACCATGAACAACAACCATGACCATGATTATAACAACCACGACTATGATTGTCACAACCACGACCATGATTATAACAACCACGACTGTGATTATAGCCACGACTATGATTATAACAACCACGACCATGATTAAACAACCACGAACATGATCATAGCAAGCACGACCATAAATATGACAACGACGACCATGATTATAACAACCACGACCATGATTATAACAACCACGACCATAATTATAACAACCACGACTATGATTATATTAAGCACGACCATCATTATAACAACCATGATCATGATTATAATAACCACGAACATGATTATATCAACCACGACTATGATTATAACAACAACGACCATGATTATAACAGCCACGACAATGATTATAACAACCACAACCATGAATATAATAACCACTCCTATATTTATAACAGGCACGATCATGAATATAACAACCACGACCATGATTATATCAACCACGACTATGATTATAACAATCACGACTATGAATATAACAGCCTCGACAATGATTATAAAAACTGCGATTTTGAATATAACAACCACGACCATGATTATAAGAACCACGACCATGATTATAACAACCACGACCATGATTATAACAACCACAACCATGATCATAACAACCACGACCATGATTATAACAACCACGATCATGAGTATAACAACAACTAATATGATTATAACAACCATGACTATGATTATAATAACGGCGACTTTGATTATAACAACCACGACCGTGATTATAACAACGACGACCATAATTATAACAACCACGACCATGATTATAACACTCACGACCATGATTATAACAACAACAATATGATTATAACAAGCACGACCATGAATATAACAACCACGACCATGATTATAACAACCACGACCATGATTATAACAACCACGACCATGATTATAACAACCACGACCATGATTATAATAACCAAGACCATGATTATAACAACCACGACCATGATTATAACAACCACGATCATGAGCATAACAACAACTAATATGATTATATCAACCAAGACTATGATTATAACAACCACGACCATGATTATAACAACCACGAACATGATTATAACAACCACGACCATGATTATAACAACCACGATCATGAGTATAACAACAACTAATATGATTATAACAACCATGACTATGATTATAATAACGGCGACTATGATTAAAACAACCACGACTTTGATTATAACAACTACGACCATGATTATAACAACCACGACTATGATTATAACAACCACGACCATGATTATAACAACCACGACTATGATTATAACAACCACGACTATGATTATAACACGCACGACCATGAATATAATAACCACGACCATGATTACAACAACCACGACTATGATTATGACAACTACGACCATGATTATAACAACCACGACTATGATTATATTAAGCACGACCATGATTATTACACCCACGACCATGATTATAACAACCACGAACATGATTATAACAACCACGACGATGATTATAACAACTACGACCATGATTATAACAGCCACGACAATGATTATGACAACCACAACCATGAATATATTAACCAATCCTATATTTATAACAGGGACGATCATGAATAAAACAACCACGACCATGATTATATCAACCACGACTATGATTATAACAATCACGACTATGAATATAACAACCACGACCATGATTAAAAAAACTGCAACTATGATTATAACAACCACGACCATGATTATAAGAACCACGACCATGATTATAACAACCACGACCATGATTATAACAACCACGACCATGATCATAACAACCACGACCATGATTATAACAACCACGACCATGATTATAACAACCACTACTATGATTATAACAACCATGACTATGATTATAATAACGGCGACTTTGAGTATAACAAGCACGACCATGAATATAACAAGCACGACCATGATTATAACAACCACGACCATGATTATAACAACCACGACCATGATTATTACAACCACGACCATGATTATAACCCACAACTAATAAGATTATAACAGAACACGACAATGATTATAGCTTTCACGACCATGATTATAACAACTACGACCATGATTATAACAAACACGACCATGATTACAACAACCACCACCATGATTATAACACCCACGACAATGATTATAACAACCACGACCATGATTATAACAACCACCACCATGATTATAAGAACCACGACTATGATTGTAATTACCACGACTATGATTATATCACTCACTACCATGATTATAACAACCACAACCATGAATATAAGAACCAGACCATGATTATAACAACCACGAACATGATCATAGCAACCACGACGATGATTATAACAACCACGACCATGAATATAACAATCACGACAATGATTATAACAACCACGACTATGATTATAACAAGCACGACCATGAATATAACCATCACGACCATGATTATAACAACAGCGACCATGATTATGACAAGCACGACAAAGAATATAACAATCACGACCATGATTATAACAACAACAAATATTATTATAACAGAAAACGCCCATGATTATAGCACTCACGACCATGATTATAACAACAACAAATATGATTATAACAGAAAACGCCATGATTATAGCACTCACGACCATGATTATAACAACCACGACTATGATTATAACAAGCACGACCATGATTATAACAACCATGACCATGATTATAACAACCACGACCATGATTATAACAACCACGACCATGATTATATCAACCACGACCATGATTATAACAACCACGACCATGATTATAACAACCACGACCATGATTATAACAAACACGATCATGAGCATAACAACAACTAATATGATTATATCAACCACGACTATGATTATAAAAACCACGACCATGATTATAACAACCACGACCATGATTATAACAACCACGTCCATGATTATAACAACCACGATCATGATTATAACAACACGAATGTGATTATAACAACCAGACTATGATTATAATAACGGCGACTATGATTATAACAACCACGACTATGATTATAACAACTACGACTATGATTATAACAACCACGACTATGATAATAACAACCACGACCATGATTATAACAACCACGACTATGTTTATAACAACCCCGAGAATGATTATAACACGCACGACCATGAATATAGTAACCACGACCATGATTATAACAACCACGACTATGATTATACAACTACGACCATGATTATAACAACCACGACTATGATTATAACAACCACGACCATGATTATAACAACCACGACTATGATTATGACAACTACGACCATGATTATAACAACCACAACTATTATTATAACAAGCACGACCAAAAATATAACAAAGTCGACCATGTTTATAACAACCACGAACATGATTATAACAACCACGACCATGATTTTAACACACGACTATAATTATAACAACAACTAATATGATTATAACAGAAAACAACCATTATTATAGCTCTCACGACCATGATTATGACAACCACTACCATGATTATAACAACCACGACTATGATTATCAAATACGACCATGATTATAACAACCACGACTATGATTATAACAACCACGACTATGATTATAACAACCGCGACCATGATTATAACAACCACGACCATGATTATAACAACCACGACCATGATTATAACAACCACGAATATGATTATAACAACCACGACCATGATTATAACAACCACGACCATGATTATAACAACCACGACCATGATTATAACAACCACGACCATGATTATAACAACCACGACTATGATTATAACAACCACGACTATGATTATAACCACGACTATGATTATAACAACCACGACATGATTATAACAACCACGAACATTATCATAGCACGCACGACCATAAATATAACAACCAAGACCATGATTATAACAACCACGACCATGATTATAACAACCACGACCATGATTATAACAACCACGACTATGATTATATAAGCACGACCATCATTATAACAACCATGATCATGATTATAATAACCACGAACTTGATTATAACAACCACGACTATGATTATAACAACCACGACCATGATTATAACAGCCACGACAATGATTATAACAACCACGACCATGAATATAATAACCACTCCTATATTTATAAGAGGCACGATCATGAATATAACAACCACGACCATGATTATATAAACCAAGACAATGATTATAACAACCACGACAATGATATAACACCACGACCATATTATAAAACGCGACTTGATATAACAACCACGACCATGATTATAAGAACCACGACCATGATTATAACAACCACGACCATGATTATAACAACCACAACCATGATCATAACAACCACGACCATGATTATAACAACCACGATCATGATTATAACAACAACTAATATGATTATAACAACCACGACTATGATTATAATAACGGCGACTTTGATTATAACAACCACGACCATGATTATAACAACGACGACCATAATTATAACAACCACGACCATGATTATAACACTCACGACCATGATTATGACAACAACAAATATGATTATAACAAGCATGACCATGAATATAACATCCATGACCATGATTATAACAACCATGACCATGATTATAACAACCACGACCATGATTATAACAACCACGACCATGATTATAATAACCAAGACCATGATTATAACAACCACGACCATGATTATAACAACCACGATCATGAGCGTAACAACAACTACTATGATTATATCAAGCACGACTATGATTATAGCAACCACGACCATGATTATAACAACCACGACCATGATTATAACAACCACGACCATGATTATAACAACCACGATCATGAATATAACAACAACTAATATGATTATAACAACCATGACTATGATTATAATAACGGCGACTGTGATTAAAACAACCACGACTTTGATTATAACAACTACGACCATGATTATAACAACCACGACTATGATTATAACAACCACGACCATGTTTAAAACAACCACGACTATGATTATAACAACCCCGACTATGATTATAACACGCACGACCATGAAGATAATTACCACGACCATGATTATAACAACCATGACTATGATTATGACAACTACGACCATGATTATAACAACCACGACTATGATTATAACAACCACGACCATCATTAAAACAACCACGACTATGATTATGACAACTACGACCAGGATTATAACAACCACAACTATTATTATAACAAGCACGACCATAAATATAACAAGTCGACCATGATTATAACAACCACGACCATGATTATAACAACCACGACCATAATTATTACAACCACGACTATGATTATATTAAGCACGACCATGATTATAACAACCAAGATCATGATTATAACAACCACAAACATGATTATGTCAACCACGACGATGATTATAACAACTACGACCATGAGTATAACAGCCACGACAATGATTATAACAACCACAACCATGAATATAATAACCACTCCTATATTTATAACAGGCACGATCATGAATAAAACAACCACGACCATGATTATATCAACCACGACTATGATTATAACAAGCACGACTATGAATATAACAACCACGACCATGATTATAAAAACTGCGACTATGATTATAACAACCACGACCATGATTATAAGAACCACGACCATGATTATAACAACCACGACCATGATTATAACAACCACAACCATGATCATAACAACCACGACCATGATTATAACAACCACGATCATGAGTATAACAACAACTAATATGATTATAACAACCATGACTATGATTATAAAGCACGAAATGATTATAACAACCACGACCATGATTATAACAACCACGACCATGATTATAACAACCACGACCATGATTATAACACTCACGACCATGATTATAACAACAACTAATATGATTATAACAGAACACGACAATGATTATAGCTTTCACGATCATGAATAAAACAACCACGACCATGATTATATCAACCACGACTATGATTATAACAAGCACGACTATGAATATAACAACCACGACCATGATTAAAACAACCACGACTATGATTATAACAATCACGAATATGATTATAACAAGCACGACCATGAATATGACAACCACGACCATGATTATAACAACCACGAACATGATTATAACAACCACGACCATGATTATAACAACCACGACCATGATTATAACAAACACGACCATGATTACAATAACCACCACCATGATTATAACACCCACGACAATGATTATAACAACCACGACCATGATTATAACAACCACCACCATGATTATAAGAACCACGACTATGATTGTAATAACCACGACTATGATTACAACACTCACTACCATGATTAAAACAACCACAACCATGAATATAAGAACCAGACCATGATTATAGCAACCACGAACATGATTATAACAACCACGACGATGATTATAACAACCACGACCATGATTATAACAATCACGACAATGATTATAACAACCACGACTATGATTATAAGAAGCACGACCATGAATATAACCATCACGACCATGATTATAACAACCGCGACCATGATTATGACAAGCACGACAAAGAATATAACAATCACGACCATGATTATAACAACCACACATATATTATAACAGAAACGCCCATGATTATAGCACTCACGACCATGATTATAACAACAACAATATGATTATAACAGAAAACGACCATGATTATATCACTCACGACCATGATTATAACAACCACGACTATGAATATAACAAGCTCGACCATGAATATAACAACCATGACCATGATTATAACAACCAAGACCATGATTATGACAACCACGACCATGATTATAACAACCACGATCATGAGCATAACAACAACTAATATGATTATATCAACCACGACTATGATTATAACAACCACGACCATGATTATAACAACCACGACCATGATTATAACAACCACGACGATGATTATAACAACCACGATCATGATAATAACAACAACGACTATGATTATAACAACCATGACTATGATTATAATAACACGACTATGATTATAACAACCACGACTATGATTATAACAACTACGACCATGATTATAACAACCACGACTATGATTATAACAACCACGACCATGATTATAACAACCACGACTATGATTATAACAACCACGACAATGATTATAACAACCACGACCATGAATATAATTACCACGACCAAAAATATAACAAGGTCGACCATGATTATAACAACCACGACCATGATTATAACAACCACGACCATAATTATAACAACCACGACTATGATTATATTAAGCACGACCATGATTATAACAACCACGACCATGATTATAACAACCACGACCATGATTATAACAACCACGACCATGATTATAACACTCACGACCATGATTATAACAACCACGACTATGATTATAACATAACACGACAATGATTATACCTCACGACCATGATTATAACAACCACGACCATGATTATAACAACCACGACTATGATTATAACAACCACGACTATGATTATAACAAGCACGACCATGAATATAACAACCACGACCATGATTATAACAACCACGACCATGATTATAACAACCACGACCATGATTATTTCAACCACGACCATGATTATAACCCACAACTAATATGATTATAACAGAACACGACAATGATTATAGCTTTCACGACCATGATTATAACAACCACGACCATGATTATAACAAACGCGACCATGATTACAACAACCACGATTATGATTATGACAACTACGACCATGATTATAATAACCTCCACCTTGAATATAACAACCACGTTCATGATTATAACACCCACAACAATGATTATAACAACCACGACCATAATTATAACAACCACCACCATGATTATAAGAACCACGACTATGATTGTAATATCCA
Organism: Homarus gammarus; assembly: GCA_958450375.1. NCBI lineage: Eukaryota > Metazoa > Arthropoda > Malacostraca > Decapoda > Nephropidae > Homarus > Homarus gammarus. The sequence continues at coordinate 78,391 of CAUDMG010001168.1, forward strand.
CGACTATGATTATAACACTCACGACCATGATTATAACAACCACAACCATGAATATAAGAACCAGACCATGATTATAACAACCACGAACATGATTATAACAACCACGACGATGATTATAGCAACCACAACCATGATTATAACAATCACGACAATGATTATAACAACCACGACTATGATTATAACAAGCACGACCATGAATATAACCATCAAGACCATGATTATAACAACCGCGACCATGATTATGACAAGCACGACAATGAATATAACAATCACGACCATGATTATAACAACCGCGACCATGATTATAACAACCACGACCATGATTATAACAACCACGACCATGATTATAACAACCACAACTATGATTATAACAACCACGACCATGATTATAACAACCACGACAATGATTATAACAACCACGACCATGATTATAACAACCTACGAATATGATTATAACAACCACACCAAGATTATAACAACCACGACCATGATTATATGAACCACGACTATGATTATAACAACCACGATAATGATTATAACACTCACGACCATGATTATAACAACCACGACCATGATTATAAGAACCACGACCATGATTATAACAACCACGACCATGATTATAACAACCACGACCATGATTATAACAACCACGACCATGATTATAACAGCCACGACTTTGATTACAACAACCACAACCATGAAAATAATAACTAATACTATAATTATAACAACCACGACTATGATTATAACAACCACGACTTTGATTATAACAACGGTGGCCATGATTATAACAACCACGACCATGATTATAACAACCACGACCATGATTATATCAACCACGACCATGATTATAACAACCACTACCATGAATATAAGAACCAGACCATTATTATAACAACCAAGAACATGATTATAACAACCACGAATATGATTAAAACAACCACGACCATGATTATAACAACCACGACTATGATTATAACAACCACGACTATGATTATGACAACCACGACCATGATTATAACAACCACGACTATGATTATTTACAACCACGACTATGATTGTATCCACGACTATGATTATAACAACCACGATAAGGATTATAACAACCACGACATGATTATAACAACCACGACCATGATTATAACAACCACGAATATGATTGTAACAACCACGACCATGAGTATAACAGCCACGACAATGATTATAACAACCACGACCATGATTATAACACCTACGAATATGATTATAACAACCACGACCATGATTATAACACTCACGACCATGATTATAACAACCACGACTATGATTGTAACAACCACGACTATGATTATAACACTCACGACCATGATTATAACAACCACAACCATGAATATAAGAACCAGACCATGATTATAACAACCACGACATGATTATAACAACCACGACGATGATTATAACAACCACGACCATGATTATAACAGCCACGACTATGATTATAACAACCACAACCATGAATATAATAACCACTCCTATAATTATAACAAGCACGACCATGATTATAACAACCACGACCATGATTATACCAACCACGACCATGATTATAACAACCACGACCATGATTATAACAACCACGACCATGATTATAACAACCACTACCATGATCATAACAACCACGACCATGATTATAACAACCACGACCATGATTATAACAACCACGACCATGATTATAACACTCACGACTATGATTATAACAACACACTATGATTATAACAGAAACAACATTATTATAGCACTCACGACCATGATTATGACAACCACGACCATGATTATAACAACCACGACCATGATTATAACAACCACGACCATGAATATAACAAACACGACTATGATTATAACAACCACGACTTTGATTATAACAACCACGACAAGGATTAAAACAACCACGAACATGATCATATCAAGCACGACCATAATATAACAACCACGACCATGATTATAACAATCACGACCATGATTATAACAACCACGACCATAATTATAACTTCAACGACTATGATTATATAGAGCACGACCATGATCATAACAACCACGATCATGATTATAATACCACGAACATGATTATAACAACCACGACCATGATTATAACAACCACGACCATGATTATAACAGCCACGACCATGATTATAACAACCACGACCATGATATAATACCACTCTATATTATAACAGCACGATCATGAATATAACAACCACGACCATGATTATATCAACCACGACTATGATTATAACAATCACGACTATGATTATAACAACCACGACCATGATTATAAAAACTGCGACTTTGATTATAACAACCACGACCATGATTATAACAACCACGACCATGATTATAACAACCACGACCATGATTATAACAACCACAACCATGATCATAACAACCACGACCATGATTATAACAACCACGATCATGATTATAACAACCACTAATATGATTATAACAACCACGACTATGATTATAACAATCGACTTGATTATAACAACCACGACCATGATTATAACAACCACGACCCTAATTATAACAACCACGACCATGATTATAACACTCACGACCATGATTATAACAATAACAAATATGATTATAACAGAAAACGCCCATGATTATAGCACTCACGACTATGATTATAACAACCACGACTATGATATAACAACCACGACCATGATTATAACAACCACGACCATGATTATAACAACCACGACCATGATTATAACAACCACGACCATGATTATAACAACCACGACCATGATTATAACAACCACGACAATGATTATAACAACCACGACCATGATTATAACAACCACGATCATGAGCATAGCAACAACTAATATGATTATATCAACCACGACTATGATTATAACAACCACGACCATGATTATAACAACCACGACCATGATTATAACAACCACGACCATGATTATAACAACCACGACCATGATTATTACAACCACGACCATGATTATAACCCACAACTAATATGATTATAACAGAACACGACAATGATTATAGCTTTCACGACCATGATTATATCAACCACGACCATGATTATAACAAACACGACCATGATTACAACAACCACGATTATAATTATAACAACTACGTCCATGATTATAATAACCTCCACCTTGAATATAACAACCACGATCATGATTATAACACCCACAACAATGATTATAACACCCACAACAATGATTATAACAACCACGACCATAATTATAACAACCACCACCATGATTATAAGAACCACGACTATGATTGTAATATCCACGACTATGATTATAACACTCACGACCATGATTATAGCAACCACAACCATGAATATAAGAACCAGACCATGATTATAACAACCACGAACATGATTATAACAACCACGACGATGAATATAACAACCACAACCATGATTATAACAATCACGACAATGATTATAACAACCACGACTATGATTATAACAAGCACGACCATGAATATAACCATCAAGACCAAGATTATAACAACCGCGACCATGATTATGACAAGCACGACAATGAATATAACAACCGCGACCATGATTATAACAACCACGACCATGATTATAACAACCACGACCATGATTATAACAACCACGACTATGATTATAACAACCACGACCATGATTATAACTACCACCAATATGATTATAACAACCACGACCATGATTATAACACTCACGACCATGATTATAACAACCACGACTATGATTGTAACAACCACGACTATGATTATAACACTCACGACCATGATTATATCAACCACGACCATGATATAAACACCACACCATGATTATAACAACCACGAACATGATTATAACAACCACGACGATGATTATAACAACCACGACCATGATTATAACAGCCACGACTTTGAATACAACAACCACAACCATGAAAATAATAACCAATACTATAATTATAACAACCACGACTATGATTATAACAACCACGACTTTGATTATAACAACCGCGACCATGATTATAACAACCACGACCATGATTATAACAACCACGACCATGATTATATCAACCACGACCATGATTATAACAACCACGACCATGAATATAAGAACCAGACCATTATTATAACAACCACGAACATGATTATAACAACCACGAATTTGATTAAAACAACCACGACCATGATTATAACAACCACGACCATGATTATAACAACCACGACTATGATTGTGACAACTACGACCATGATTATAACAGCTACGACTATGATTATTAACAACCACGACTATGATTGTACCCACGACTATGATTATAACAACCACGATAAGGATTATTACAACCACGACCATGATTATAACAACCACGACCATGATTATAACAACCACGAATATGATTATAACAACCACGACCATGAGTATAACAACCACGACAATGATTATAACAACCACGACCATGATTATAACAACCACGAATATGATTATAACAACCACGACCATGATTATAACACTCACGACCATGATTATAACAACCACGACTATGATTGTAACAACCACGACTATGATTATAACACTCACGACCATGATTATAATAACCACAACCATGAATATAAGAACCAGACCATGATTATAACAACCACGAACATGATTATAACAACCACGACGATGATTATAGCAACCAAGACCATCATTATAACAGCCACGACTTTCATTACAACAACCACAACCATGAAAATAATAACCACTCTTATAATTATAACAAGCACGACCATGAATATAACAACCACGACCATGATTATACCAACCACGACCATGATTATAACAACCACGACCATGAGTATAACATCCATGACCATGATTATAACAACCACTACCATGATCATAACAACCACGACCATGATTATAACAACCACGACCATGATTATAACAACCACGACCATGATTATAACACTCACGACTATGATTATAACAACAACTAATATGATTATAACAGAACACAACCATTATTATAGCACTCACGACCATGATTATGACAACCACGACCATGATTATAACAACCACGACTATGCTTATGACAACCACGACCATGAATATAACAACCACGACTATGATTATAACAACCACGACCTTGATTATAACAACCACGACAAGGATTAAAACAACCACGAACATGATCATAGCAAGCACGACCATAAATATAACAAGCACGACCATGATTATAACAATCACGACCATGATTATAACAACCACGATCATAATTATAACTTCAACGACTATGATTATATAAAGCACGACCATCATTATAACAACCATGATCATGATTATGACAACCACGAACATGATTATAACAACCACGACGATGATTATAACAACCACGACCATGATTATAACAGCCACGACAATGATTATAACAACCACAACCATGAATATAATAACCACTCCTATATTTATAACAGGCACGATCATGAATATAACAACCACGACTATGATTATAACAATCACGACTATGAATATAACAACCACGACCATGATTATAACAACCACGATCATGAGTGTAACAACAACTAATATGATTATAACAACCATGACTATGATTATAGTAACGGCGACTTTGATTATAACAACCACGACCATGATTATAACAACCACGACCATGATTATAACAACCACGACCATGATTATAACACTCACGACCATGATTATAAAAACAACTAATATGATTATAACAGAACACGACAATGAATATAGCTTTCACGACCATGATCAAAACAACCACGACCATGATTATAACAACCACGACTATGATTATAACAATAACGACTATGATTATAACAAGCACGACTATGAATATAACAACTACGACCATGATTATAACAACCACGACCATGATTGTAACAACCACGACCATGATTATTACAACCACGACCATGATTATAACCCACAACTAATATGATTATAACAGAACACGACAATCATTATAGCTTTCACGACCATGATTATAACAACCACGACCATGATTATAACAAACACGACCATGATTACAACAACCACGACTATGATTATGACAACTATGACCATGATTATAACAACCACGACCTTGATTATAACAACCACGATAATGATTATAACAACCACGAATATGATTATAACAACCACCACCATGATTATAACACCCACGACAATGATTATAACAACCACGACCATGATAATAACAACCACCACCATGATTATAAGAACCACCACTATGACTGTAATAACCACGACTATGATTATAACACTCACGACCATGATTATAACAACCACAACCATGAACATAAGAACCAGACCATGATTATAACAACCACGAACATGATTATAACAACCACGACGATGATTATAACAACCACGACCATGATTATAACAATCACGACAATCGTTATAACAACCACGACTATGATTATAACAAGCACGACCATGAATATAACCATCACGACCATGATTATAACAACCGCGACCATGATTATGACAACCACGACAATGAATATAACAATCACGACCATGATTATAACAACAACAAATATGATTATAACAGAAAACGCCCATGATTATAGCACTCACGACCATGATTATACAAACCACGACTATGAATATAACAAGCACGACCATGAATATAACAACCATGACCATGATTATAACAACCATGACCATGATTATAACAACCACGACCATGATTATAACAACCACGACCATGATTATAACAACCAAGACCATGATTATAACAACCACGACCATGATTATAACAACCACGACCATGATTATAACAACCACAACAATGATTATAACAACCACGACCATGATTATAACAACCACGACCATGATTATAACAACCACGACCATGATTATAACAACCACGATCATGAGTATAACAACAACTAATATGATTATAACAACCATGACTATGATTATAATAACGGCGACTATGATTAAAACAACCACGACTATGATTATAACAACTACGACCATGATTATAACAACCACGACTATGATTATAACAACCACGACCATGATTATAACAACCACGACTATGATTACAACAACCCCGACTATGATTATAACACGCACGACCATGAATATAATTACCACGACCATGATTATAACAACCATGACTATGATTTTGACAACTACGACCATGATTATAACAACCACGACTATGATTATAACAACCACGACCATGATTAAAACAACCACGACTATGATTATGACAACTACGACCATGATTATAACAACAACAACTATTATTATAACAAGCACGACCATAAATATAACAAAGTCGACCATGATTATAACAACCACGACCATGATTATAACAACCACGACCATAATTATAACAACCACGACAATGATTATATTACGCACGACCATGATTATAAAAACAACTAATATGATTATTACAGAACACGACAATGATTATAGCTTTCACGACCATGATTATAACAACCACGACCATAATTATAACAAACACGACCACGATTAAAACAACCACAACTATGATTATAACAATCACGACTATGATTATAACAAGCACGACCATGAATATAACAACCACGACCATGATTATAACAACCACGACCAAGATGATAACAACCACGACCATAATTATAACAACCACGACAATGATTATATTACGCACGACCATGATTATAAAAACAACTAATATGATTATAACAGAACACGACAATGATTATAGCTTTCACGACCATGATTAAAACAACCACGACCATAATTATAACAAACACGACCATGATTAAAACAACCACGACTATGATTATGACAACTGCGACCATGATTATAACAACCACAACTATTATTATAACAAGCACGACCATAAATATAACAAAGTCGACCATGATTATAACAACCACGACCATGATTAAAACAACCACGACCAAGATTTTAACAACCACGACCATGATTATTACAACCACGACCATGATTATAACCCACAACTAATATGATTATAACAAAACACGACAATGATTATAGCTTTCACGACCATGATTACGACAACACGACTATGATTATGACAACTACGACCATGATTATAACAACCACGACCTTGATTATAGCAACCACGATCATGATTATAACAACCACGAATATGAGTATATCAACCACCACCATGATTATAACACCCACGACAATGATTATTACAACCACGACCATGATTATAACAACCACCACCATGATTATAAGAACCACGACTATGATTGTAATAACCACGACTATGATTATAACACTCACGACCATGATTATAACAACCACAACCATGAATATAAGAACCAGACCATGATTGTAACAACCACGACCATGATTATAACACTCACGACCATGATTATAAAAATAACTAATATGATTATAACAGAACACGACAATGATTATAGCTTTCACGACAATGATTAAAACAACCTTGACCATGATTATAACAACCATGACTATGATTATAACAATCACGACTATGATTATAACAAGCACGACCATGAATATAATAACCACGACCATGATTATAACAACCACGACCATGATTATAACAACCACGAGCATGATTATTACAACCACGACCATGATTATAACCCACCACTAATATGATTATAACAGAACACGACAATGATTATAGCTTTCACGACCATGATTATAACAACCACGACCATGATTATTACAACCACGACCATGATTATAACCCACAACTATTATGATTATAACAGAGCACGACTCGACATGATTATAACAACCACGACAATGATTATAACAAACACGACCATGATTACAACAACCACCACCATGATTATAACACCCACGACAATGATTATAACAACCACGACCATGATTATAACATCCACCACCATGATTATAAGAACCACGACGATGATTGTAATAACCACGACTATGATTATAACACTCACGACCATGATTATAACAATCACGACAATGATTATAACAACCACGACTATGATTATAACAAGCACGACCATGAATATAACCATCACGACCATGATTATAACCATCACGACCATGATTATAACAACCGCGACCATGATTATGACAAGCACGACAATGAATATAACAATAACGACCATGATTATAACAACCACGACGATAATTATAACAACCACTACCATGATTGTAACAATCACGACAATGATTATAACAACCACGACTATGATTATAACAGAAAACGCCCATGATTATAGCACTCACGACCATGATTATAACAACCACGACTATGAATATAACAAGCACGACCATGAATATAACAACCATGACCATGATTATAACAACCATGACCATGATTATAACAACCACGACCATGATTATAACAACCACGACCATGATTATAACAACCAGGACCATGATTATAACAACCACGACCATGATTATCACAACCACGATCATGAGCATAACAACAACTAATATGATTATATCAACCACGACTATGATTATAACAACCACGACCATGATTATAACAACCACGATCATGATTATAACAACCACGACCATGATTATAACAACCACGATCATGAGTAAAACAACAACTAATATGATTATAACAACCATGACTATGATTATAATAACGGCGACTATGATTAAAACAACCACGACTATGATTATAACAACTACGACCATGATTATAGCAACCACGACTATGATTATAACAACCACGGCCATGATTATAACAACCACCACTATGATTATAACAACCCCGACTATGATTATAACACGCACGACCATGAATATAATTACCACGACCATGATTATAACAACCATGACTATAATTATGACAACTACGACCATGATTATAACAACCACGACTATGATTATAACAACCACGACCATGATTAAAACAACCACGACCAAGATTTTAACAACCACGACCAAGATTATGACAACTACGACCATGATTATAACAACCACAACTATTATTATAACAAGCACGACCATAAATATAACAAAGTCGACCATGATTATAACAACCACGACCATGATTATAACAACCACGACCATAATTATAACAACCACGACTATGATTATATTAAGCGCGACCATGATTATAACAACCAAGATCATGATTATAAAAACCACGAACATGATTATAACAACCACGACGATGATTATAGCAGCTACGACAATGATCATAACAGCCACGACAATGATTATAACAACCACAACCATGAATATAATGACCACTCCTATATGTATAACAGGCACGATCATGAATATAACAACCACGACCATGATTATATCAACCACGACTATGATTATAACAATCACGACTATGAATATAGCAACCACGACCATGATTATAAAAACTGCGACTTTGATTATAACAACCACGACCATGATTATAAGAAAAACGACCATGATTGTAACAACCACGACCATGATTATTACAACCACAACCATGATCATAACAACCACGACCATGATTATAACAACCACGATCATGAGTATAACAACAACTAATATGATTATAACAACCATGACTATGATTATAATAACGGCGACTTTGATTATAACAACCACGACCATGATTATAACAACCACGACCATAATTATAACAATCACGACCATGATTATAACACTAACGACCATGATTATAAAAACAACTAATATGATTATAACAGAACACGACAATGATTATAGCTTTCACGACCATGATTAAAACAACCAGGGACCATTATTATAACAACCACGACTATTATTATAACAATCACGACTATGATTATAACAAGCACGACCATGAATATAACAACCACGACCATGATTATAACAACCACGACCATGATTATAACAACCACGACCATGATTATTACAACCACGACCAAGATTATAACCCACAACTAATATGATTATAACAGAACACGACAATGATTATAGCTTTCACGACCATGATTATAACAACCACGACCATGATTATAGCAAACACGACCATGATTACAACAACCACGACTGTGATTATGACAACTACGACCATGATTATAGCAACCACGACCTTGATTATAACAACCACGATCATGATTATAACAACCACGATCATGATTATAACAACCACCACCATGATTATAACACCCACGATAATGATTATAACAACCACGACCATGATTATAACAACCTCCACCATGATTATAAGAACCACGACTATGATTGTAATAACCACGACTATGATTATAACACTCACGACCATGATTATAACAATCACGACAATGATTATAACAACCACGACTATGATTATAACAAGCACGACCATGAATATAACCATCACGACCATGATTATAACCATCACGACCATGATTATAACAACCGCGACCATGATTATGACAAGCACGACAATGAATATAACAATAACGACCATGATTAAAACAACCACGACGATAATTATAACAATCACTACCATGATTGTAACAATCACGACAATGATTATAACAACCACGACAATGATTATAACAGAAAACGCCCATGATTATAGCACTCACGACCATGATTATAACAACCACGACTATGAATATAACAAGCACGACCATGAATATAACAACCATGACCATGATTATAACAACCATGACCATGATTATAACAACCACGACCATGATTATAACAACCACGACCATGATTATAACAACCAGGACCATGATTATAACAACCACGACCATGATTATCACAACCACGATCATGAGCATAACAACAACTAATATGATTATATCAACCACGACTATGATTATAACAACCACGACCATGATTATAACAACCACGATCATGATTATAACAACCACGACCATGATTATAACAACCACGATCATGAGTAAAACAACAACTAATATGATTATAACAACCATGACTATGATTATAATAACGGCGACTATGATTAAAACAACCACGACTATGATTATAACAACTACGACCATGATTATAGCAACCACGACTATGATTATAACAACCACGGCCATGATTATAACAACCACCACTATGATTATAACAACCCCGACTATGATTATAACACGCACGACCATGAATATAATTACCACGACCATGATTATAACAACAATGACTATAATTATGACAACTACGACCATGATTATAACAACCACGACTATGATTATAACAACCACGACCATGATTAAAACAACCACGACCAAGATTTTAACAACCACGACCATGATTATGACAACTACGACCATGATTATAACAACCACAACTATTATTATAACAAGCACGACCATAAATATAACAAAGTCGACCATGATTATAACAACCACGACCATGATTATAACAACCACGACCATAATTATAACAACCACGACTATGATTATATTAAGCGCGACCATGATTATAACAACCAAGATCATGATTATAAAAACCACGAACATGATTATAACAACCACGACGATGATTATAACAGCTACGACAATGATCATAACAGCCACGACAATGATTATAACAACCACAACCATGAATATAATGACCACTCCTATATTTATAACAGGCACGATCATGAATATAACAACCACGACCATGATTATATCAACCACGACTATGATTATAACAATCACGACTATGAATATAGCAACCACGACCATGATTATAAAAACTGCGACTTTGATTATAACAACCACGACCATGATTATAAGAAACGACCATGATTGTAACAACCACGACCATGATTATTACAACCACAACCATGATCATAACAACCACGACCATGATTATAACAACCACGATCATGAGTATAACAACAACTAATATGATTATAACAACCAGGACTATGATTATAATAGCGGCGACTTTGATTATAACAACCACGACCATGATTATAACAACCACGACCATAATTATAACAATCACGACCATGATTATAACACTAGCGACCATGATTATAAAAACAACTAATATGATTATAACAGAACACGACAATGATTATAGCTTTCACGACCATGATTAAAACAACCAGGGACCATTATTATAACAACCACGACTATTATTATAACAATCACGACTATGATTATAACAAGCACGACCATGAATATAACAACCACGACCATGATTATAACAACCACGACCATGATTATTACAACCACGACCATGATTATTACAACCACGACCAAGATTATAACCCACAACTAATATGATTATAACAGAACACGACAATGATTATAGCTTTCACGACCATGATTATAACAACCACGACCATGATTATAGCAAACACGACCATGATTACAACAACCACGACTGTGATTATGACAACTACGACCATGATTATAGCAACCACGACCTTGATTATAACAACCACGATCATGATTATAACAACCACGATCATGATTATAACAACCACCACCATGATTATAACACCCACGATAATGATTATAACAACCACGACCATGATTATAACAACCTCCACCATGATTATAAGAACCACGACTATGATTGTAAAAACCACGACTATGATTATAACACTCACGACCATAATTATAACAACCACTACCATGAATATAACAACCAGACCATGATTATAACAACCACGAACATGATTATAACAACCACAACGATGATTATAACAACCACGACCATGATTATAACAATCACGACAATGATTATAACAACCACGACTATGATTATAACAAGCACGACCATGAATATAACCATCACGACCATGATTATAACAACCGCGACCATGATTATGACAAGCACGACAATGAATATAACAATAACGACCATGATTATAACAACCACGAATATGATTATAACAACCTCGACCATGACTATAACAGCCGCGACAATGATTATAACAACCACGACCATGATTATAACACCTACGAATATGATTATAAAAACCACACCATGATTATAACACTCACGACCATGACTATATGAACCACGACTATGATTGTAACAACCACGATAATGATTATAACACTCACGACAATGATTATAACAACCACAACCATGAATATAAGAACCTGACCAGGATTGTAACAACCACGAACATGATTATAGCAACCACGACGATGATTATAACAACCACGACCATGATAATAACAGCCACGACTTTGATTACAACAACCACAACCATGAAAATAATAACCAATACTATAATTATAACAAGCACGACCATGAATATAACAACCACGACCATGATTATACCAACCACGACCATGATTATAACAACCACGACCATGATTATAACAACCATGACCATGATTATAACAACCACTACCATGATCATAACAACCACGACCATGATTATAACAACCACGACTATGATTATTACAACCACGACTTTGATTATAACAACCGCGACCATGATTATAACAACCACGACCATGACTATAACAACCACGACCATGATTATAACAACCACGACCATGATTATACCAACCACAACCATGAATATAAGAACCAGACCATGATTATAACATCCACGACAATGATTATGACAACCACGAATATGATTATAACAACCACGACCATGATTATAACAACCACGACCATGATTATAACAACCACGACTATGATTGTGACAACTACGACCATGATTATAACAGCCACGCCTATGATTATAACAACCACGACTATGATTGTAACCACGACTATGATTATAACAACCACGAATATGATTATAACAACCACGACCATGCTTATAACAGCCACGACCATGATTATAACAACCACGAATATGATTATAACAACCACGACCATGATTATAACAGCCAAGACAATGATTATAACAAACACGACCATGATTATAACACCTACGAATATGATTATAACAACCAAGACCATGATTACAACACTCACGACCATGATTATAAGAAACACGACTATGATTGTAACAACCACGACTATGATTATGACACTCACGACCATGATTATAACAACCACAACCATGAATATAAGAACCAGACCATGATGATAACAACCACGAACATGATTATAACAACCACGACGATGATTATAACAACCACGACCATCATTATAACAGCCACGACTTTGATTACAACAACCAAAACCATGAAAATAATAATCACTCTTATAATTATAACAAGCACGACCATGAATATAACCACCACGACCATGATTATAACAACCACGACCATGATTATACCAACCACGACCATGATTATAACACTAACGACTATGATTATAACAACAACTAATATGATTATAACAGAAAACAACCATTATTATAGCACTCACGACCATGATTATGACAACCACGACCATGATTATAACAACCACGACTATGATTATGACAACCACGACCATGAATATAACAACCACGACTTTGATTATAACAACCACGACTATGATTATCACAACCGCGACCATGATTATAACAACCACGACCATGATTATAACAACCACGACCATGATTTTAACAACCACGAATATGATTATAACAACCACGACCATGATTATACTAACCACGACCATGATTATAACAACCACAACTATGATTGTTTCAACTACGACCATGATTATAACAACCACGACTATGATTATAACAACCACGACTGTGATTGTAACCACGACTATGATTATATTAAGCACGACCATCATTATAACAACCATGATCATGATTATAATAACCACGAACATGATTATAACAACCACGACGATGATTATAACAACCACGACCATGATTATAACAGCCACGACAATGATTATAACAACCACAACCATGAATATAATAACCACTCCTATATTTATAACAGGCACGATCATGAATATAACAACCACGACCATGATTATATCAACCACGACTATGATTATAACAATCACGACTATGAATATAACAACCACGACCATGATTATAAAAACTGCGACTTTGATTATAACAACCACGACCATGATTATAAGAACCACGACCATGATTATAACAACCACGATCATGAGTATAACAACAACTAATATGATTATAACAACCATGACTATGATTATAAAAACTGCGACTTTGATTATAACAACCACGACCATGATTATAAGAACCACGACCATGATTATAACAACCACGATCATGAGCATAACAACAACTAATATGATTATATCAACCACGACTATGATTATAACAACCACAACCTTGATTATAACAACCACAACGATGATCATAACAACCACGACCATGATTATAACAACCACGATCATGAGTACAACAGCAACTAATATGATTATAACAACCATGACTATGATTATAATAACGGCGACTTTGTTTATAACAACCACGACCATGATTATAACAACCACGACCATGATTATAACAACCACGACCATGATTATAACACTCACGACCATGATTATAAAAACAACTAATATGATTATTACAGAACGCGGCAATGATTTTAGCTTTCACGACCATGATTAAAACAACCACGACCATGATTATTACAACCACGACTATGATTACAACAATCACGACTATGATTTTAACAAGCACGACCATGAATATAACAACCACGACCATGATTATAACAACCACGACCATGATTATAGCAACCACGACCATGATTATTACAACCACGACCATGAGTATAACCCACAACTAATATGATTATAACAGAACACGATATTGATTATAGCTTTCACGACCATGATTATAACACCACGACTATGATTATAACAAGCACGACCATGATTACAACAACCACGACTATGATTATAACAAGTACGACCATGATTATAACAACCACGACCTTAATTATAACAACCACGATCATGATTATAACAACCACGAATATGATTATAACAACCACCACCATGATTATAACACACACGACAATGATTATAACAACCACGACCATGATTATAACAACCACCACCATGATTATATGAACCACGACTATGATTGTAATAACCACGACTATGATTATAACAATCACGACCATGATTATAACAACCACAACCATGAAAATAAGAACCAGACCATGATTTTAACAACCACGAACATGATTATAACAATCACGACAATGATTATAACAATCACGACTATGATTATAACAAGCACGACCATGAATATAACCATCACGACCATGATTATAACAACCGCGACCATGATTATAGCAACCACGACCACGACTATAACAACCACGACCATGATTATAACAACCACGAATATGATTATAACAACCACGACCATGATTATAACAGCCACGACAATGATTATAACAACCACGACCATGATTATCACACCTACGAATATGATTATAGCAACCACACCATGATTATAACACTCACGACCATGATTATATGAACCACGACTATGATTGTAACAACCACGATAATGAATATAACACTCACGAACCATGATTATAACAACCACAACCATGAATATAACAACCAGACCATGATTATAACAACCACGAACATGATTATAACAACCACGACGATGATTATAACAACCACGACCATGATTATAACAGCCACGACTTTGATTACAACAACCACAACGATGAAAATAATAACCAATTCTATAATTATAACAAGCACGACCATGAATAAAACAACCACGACCATGATTATACCAACCACGAACATGATTATAACAACCACGACCATGATTATAACAACCATGACCATGATTATAACAACCACTACCATGATCATAACAACCACGACCATGATTATAACAACCACGACTATGATTATAACAACCACGACTTTGATTATAGCAACCGCAACCATGATTATAACAACCACGACCATGATTATAACAACCACGACCTCACTAGGGGAAAGGTCACGGCAGGGTTAGCTCCGGAGGGATAATTATCAGATATGGCCAGAGCAAGGTGCGGTCTTGGGTATGAGAGTTTGTTGACCAAACTGGAGTGGTCCACTGAAGAATTGGCGAAGGCCAAGTTAGAAATTGAGAGGGCCACGTTGGAGAACTTGAAATTAAGGGAAGAGATGGCGATGTTAAAAGGAGAGGCTGGACGAGTAAAGCCAGTGGCTGACGAAAAATCAAGCGAGTGGAAAATTGTGAGTAGTGGGAAGACAAAGCTTTTGGTGAAGAAGCACACCAAGGATACGACAACAACGACAACAACAGCTAAGTGTACCAACCCGTTCAGTCCCTTGATAGACGAATTGGACGTTAGTACAGTCAGGGACAGGGATGACAAGGAAGGTATAAAAACTTTAATTGTTGGTGACTCACAGGTAAGGTACATGGACAGGGCCTTTTGTGGTAAAAACAAAAATAGGATGAGGGTGTGTTTGCCAGGAGCTGGGGTAGGGGATATAATTGACAGGATGGACAATATCTTGTCTGGTAATGGGAACAAACCCATTATCTGCCTCAGTGCAGGAGGCAATGATATTGGCCGGTGTAGGAGCGAGGAGCTTCTTGATAAGTTCAAGGCAGCCATAGATCGTATTAGGACTAGGGAGGGATCCCTATTATATGCGGTGTCCTGCCTAGAAGGAGAGTTGGCAGTGAATGGTTGTCAAGGGCGGTTGGTGTTAACGACCGTCTTGACAGATATTGCAAGTCAATATCAGTCCCATTCATTGACAACTGGGACAACTTCTATGGCAGAAGGGACCTTTATGCTAGGGATGGGGTGCACCTGTCTAGGGATGGAGTAGCAACCCTGGCTGGGGCTCTAGAGGGGGCAGTTCAAAAGATATCGAAGTCTTTAAACTGCTAAGAGAACATAGGGGCACGGGGGTGGAGGAGACTGCAGTGGGAGGGGGTAAACAAGGCGAAAGATTACAGGGAAATAGTGTTAGGAATGATGACATAACTAAATTAGACAGGGAGTTTAAAACTAAACGCGGTAAGGGAAGGACTCAGAACACGACTAACTTAAATGTATATTATGCGAACAGTAGAAGTATGAGAAACAAAATGGATGATATTAGGGCCTTGGTATGTACCGAAGAAATCGATATAATTGCATTCACTGAAACATGGATCAACCTAGACACACGTGAATTACCAGTCGAATACCAAATTGCGGGTTACAAACTGTTCCATACCGATAGGCAGACCAGGAAAGGAGGCGGAGTAGCAATCTATGTTAGGGATAACCTGAAGTGTGAAATAAATAAGGAAATAAAAACTGAGAGGAATACAGAAACAATTTGGATAGAATTAAGCGACGGTCGGGAAAAATTAATCACAGGAGTAATATATAGACCCCCCAATCTTGACAGAGTCAATGAGCGACTTATCTGGGAGGAAATGCGCAGGGCTTCCATACACAACAAAGTCTGTATAGTAGGCGACTTTAACCTTGGCCAAATAGATTGGACCGACCTTACGGGAAACTCAGAATCAGAGGATTTTCTCGAGACGATCCAGGACTGTTTCCTAAGTCAACATATAACCGAACCCACACGGGGTAATAATATATTGGATTTAGTTTTGTCAAACAGAGAAAACCTCATTAGCAATGTCGAGGTAGGGAACGAACTTGCAAACAGCGATCACAAAGAAATTCGATTCCAGTTAGATTTTCAGGGCAGACGTAAGGAAAATTCCACTAAAGTACCAGATTTCAGAAGGGCAAACTTTGACAGTTTAAAGAGGCAGCTGAGAGAGGGGGTGTCGCGCTTGGCCGTGAACCTGACAGATGACACCGACCTGATAACGAGATCTGAGATTGCCGAGTTCCACGACAATTTAAATAGTGAGTTACTTAATGCACAAAGGCAGAACATACCATACAAAAAACTCAGATCAAACAACAATGACCCTAAATGGATAAATAGTTATTTAAAGAACATCATTGGCCAAAGGAAGGCTATAGGTAGAAGGATAAATCGTGGCGAAATTCACCTCCGGGACTATTATAGGGTATTGGCGAGTAGGGTTAAAACCGAGATAAGGAAAGCAAAGAGGAATAATGAGGTAAGGATAGCAAGGGAGGCAAAGACAAACCCCAAAGGATTCTACCAAATGTACCAAACTAAAACACGAGAAAAGATTGGACCAATACGGTCAGACTCCGGCGAGCTCACTGATAACGACGGAGAAATGAGCAATAATTTGAATAAATATTTTTCAACAGTTTTCACCAGCGAAAATTTAAACATGATACCCGAGGCACCGACTCTATTCAGAGATAGTGAAGAAAACAAATTAAGTGAGATAGTAGTGACTAGTAACGATGTTAGTAAGCAAATAGACAAACTAAAGCCTAATAAGTCACCTGGTCCCGATGAGATATTTGCCAGAGTATTAAAGGAATGTAAGGAAGAGCTTAGTATGCCCTTAGCAAAGTTGTTTAACATGTCCTTAAAAACAGGTGTAGTACCAGAATCCTGGAGGATAGCGAATGTAATACCGATCTTCAAGAAGGGGGATAGATCACTATCCTCTAACTACCGCCCAATCAGTCTAACATCAATAGTAGGCAAATTACTGGAAGCAATCATTTCAAACTCTATTCGAAATCACCTGGAGAAGCACAGATTGATCAATGATTCCCAGCATGGCTTCACAAGCGGACGTTCTTGCCTAACTAATCTATTAACATTCTTTTCATCAGTTTTCGAATCAGTGGACGAGGGGCACAATTATGATGTGGTATATCTCGACTTTAGCAAAGCCTTCGACAGAGTACCCCACGAAAGACTAATTAGAAAGGTAGAAGCTCATGGCATCAAAGGTGACATCCTTAAATGGATTAGGGCGTGGTTACAGGACAGGAAACAGCGAGTGAGCATTAACGGCACTAAGTCCCATTGGAGCAACGTCACAAGTGGAGTTCCCCAAGGCTCAGTACTTGGACCATTATTGTTTATTATATACATAAACGACATAGATATCGGCATAGACAGCAACATAAGTAAATTTGCTGATGATACTAAAATAGGACGTGTTATCAAATCTGACGAGGACTCGGCAAAACTACAGGAGGATCTAAACAAATTTTTCGAATGGTCTGAAAAATGGCAGATGAAATTCAACATTGACAAATGTAAAGTACTCAGTATAGGAAATGTAAACAGGGAAACCAGATACCAGATGAACAACGATGCCATAGAGAAATCCGACTGCGAGAGAGATTTAGGAGTAATGATAAGTAGGAACCTTAAGCCAAGTAAACAATGTGTTTTTGCTCGAAACAAGGCTAATAAAGTACTTGGGTTCATACAAAGGAGTGTTAGTTACAAGACTAGCGAGGTCATCCTAAAACTGTATCTTGCTCTTGTGAGACCACACCTGGATTGCGCAGTCCAGTTCTGGTCACCGTATTACAGAATGGATATAGAATCCTTGGAAAGAATTCAGAGGAGAATGACAAGACTAATCCCGGGTATCAGGAACCTTGAGTATAGAGACAGGTTAAAGCATCTTAATTTGCACTCCCTTGAGAGACGTAGAGCGAGGGGCGACCTGATAGAGGTGTATAAATGGAAGGCAGGGCTAAACAAAGGGGACATTACAAAGGTACTCAAATTATCCAACCAGGAGCGAACTCGTAACAATGGTTTTAAATTGGACAAATTTAGATTTAGGCGTGAAATAGGTAAACACTGGTTTGGAAACAGAGTAGTGGATGAATGGAACAAGTTACCAAATATCATCATTAACTCGAATACGCTGAATTGCTTCAAACATAGGTTGGATGCTCATATGAGCAATAGGGGTTGGGTGTAAATGGGACTGCCCAGTATGGGCCAATAGGCCCGCTGCAGTTTCCTCCATTCTTATGTTCTTATGTAACCACGACCATGATTATAACAACCACAACCATGAATATAAGAACCAGACCATGATTATAACAACCACGAACATGATTATAACAACCACGAATATGATTATAATAACCACGACCATGATTATAACAACCACGACCATGATTATAACAACCACGACTATGATTGTGACAAATACGACCATGATTATAACAGCCACGAATATGATTATAACAACCACGACTATGATTGTAACCACGACTATGATTATAACAACCACGACAAGGATTATAACAACCACGACCATGATTATAACAACCACGACCATGATTATAACATCCACGAATATGATTATAACAACCACGACCATGATTATAACAGCCACGACAATGATTATAACAAACACGACCATGATTATAACACCTACGAATATGATTATAACAACCAAGACCATGATTATAACACTCACGACCATGATTATAAGAAACACGACTATGATTGTAACAACCACGACTATGATTATAACACTCACGACCATGATTATAACAACCACAACCATGAATGCAAGAACCAGACCATGATTATAACAACCACGAACATGATTATAACAACCACGACGATGATTATAACAACCACGACCATCATTATAACAGCCACGTCTTTGATTACAACAACCACAACCATGAAAAAAATAACTACTCTTATAATTATAACAAGCACGACCATGAATATAACAACCACGACCATGATTATACCAACCACGACCATGATTGCAACAACCACGACCATGAGTATAACAACCATGACCATGATTATAACAACCACTACCATGATCATAACAACCACGACCATGATTATAACAACCACGACCATGATTATAACAACCACGACCATGATTATAACACCTACGAATATGATTATAACAACCAAGACCATGATTATAACACTCACGACCATGATTATAAGAAACACGACTATGATTGTAACAACCACGACTATTATTATAACACTCACGACCATGATTATAACAACCACAACCATGAATACAAGAACCAGACCATGATTATAACAACCACGAACATGATTATAACAACCACGACGATGATTATAACAACAACGACCATCATTATAACAGCCACGTCTTTGATTACAACAACCACAACCATGAAAAAAATAACCACTCTTATAATTATAACAAGCACGACCATGAATATAACAACCACGACCATGATTATACCAACCACGACCATGATTGTAGCAACCACGACCATGAGTATAACAACCATGACCATGATTATAACAACCACTACCATGATCATAACAACCACGACCATGATTATAACAACCACGACCATGATTATAACAACCACGACCATGATTATAACACTCACGACTATGATTATAACAACAACTAATATGATTATAACAGAAAACAACCATTATTATAGCACTCACGACCATAAAAATGACAACCACGACCATGATTATAATAACCACGACTATGATTATGACAACCACGACCATGAATATAACAACCACGACTATGATTATAACAACCACGACTATGATTATCAAAACCGCGACCATGATTATAACAACCACGACCATGATTATAACAACCATGACCATGATTATAACAACCACAACCATGAATATAAGAACCAGACCATGATTATAACAACCACGATCATGATTATAGCAACCACGAATATGATTATAATAACCACGACCATGATTATAACAACCACGACTATGATTGTGACAAATACGACCATGATTATAACAGTCACGAATATGATTATATCAACCACGACTATGATTGTAACCACGACTATGATTATAACAACCACGACAAGGATTATAACAACCACGACCATGATTATAACAACCACGACCATGATTATAACATCCACGAATATGATTATAACAACCACGACCATGATTATAACAGCCACGACAATGATTATAACAAACACGACCATGATTATAACACCTACGAATATGATTATAACAACCAAGACCATGATTATAACACTCACGACCATGATTATAAGAAACACGACTATGATTGTAACAACCACGACTATGATTATAACACTCACGACCATGATTAAAACAACCACAACCATGAATACAAGAACCAGACCATGATTATAACAACCACGAACATGATTATAACAACCACGACGATGATTATAACAACCACGACCATCATTATAACAGCCACGTCTTTGATTACAACAACCTCAACCATGATAAAAATAACTACTCTTATAATTATAACAAGCACGACCATGAATATAACAACCACGACCATGATTATACCAACCACGACCATGATTGTAACAACCACGACCATGAGTATAACAACCATGACCATGATTATAACAACCACTACCATGATCATAACAACCACGACCATGATTATAACAACCACGACCATGATTATAACAACCACGACCATGATTATAACACCTACGAATATGATTATAACAACCAAGACCATGATTATAACACACACGACCATGATTATAAGAAACACGACTATGATTGTAACAACCACGACTATGATTATAACACTCACGACCATGATTATAACAACCACAACCATGAATACAAGAACCAGACCATGATTATAACAACCACGAACATGATTATAACAACCACGACGATGATTATAACAACCACGACCATCATTATAACAGCCACGTCTTTGATTACAACAACCACAGCCATGAAAAAAATAACCACTCTTATAATTATAACAAGCACGACCATGAATATAACAACCACGACCATGATTATACCAACCACGACCATGATTGTAACAACCACGACCATGAGTATAACAACCATGACCATGATTATAACAACCACTACCATGATCATAACAACCACGACCATGATTATAACAACCACGACCACGATTATAACAACCACGACCATGATTATAACACTCACGACTATGATTATAACAACAACTAATATGATTATAACAGAAAACAACCATTATTATAGCACTCACGACCAAGATTATGACAACCACGACCATGATTATAATAACCACGACTATGATTATGACAACCACGACCATGAATATAACAACCACGACTATGATTATACCAACCACGACTATGATTATCAAAACCGAGACCATGATTATAACAACCACGACCATGATTATACTAACCACGACCATGATTATAATAACCACAACTATGATTGTGACAACTACTACCATGAATATAACAACAACGACTATGATTATAACAACCACGACTGTGATTGTAACCACGACTATGAATATAACAACCACGACAAGGATTAAAACAACCACGAACATGATCATAGCAAGCACGACCATAAATATAACAACCACGACCATGATTATAACAACCACGACCATGATTATAACAACCACGACCATAATTATAACAACCACGACTATGATTATATTAAGCACGACCATCATTATAACAACCATGATCATGATTATAATAACCACGAACATGATTATAACAACCACGACGATGATTATAACAACCACGACCATGCTTATAACAACCACAAAAATGATTATGACAACCACAACCATGAAGATAATAACCACTCCTCTATTTATAACAGGCACGACCATGAATATAACAACCACGACCATGATTATATTAACCACGAGTATGATTATAACAATCACGACTATGAATATAACAACCACGACCATGATTATAAAACTGCGACTTTGATTATCACAACCACGACCATGATTATAAGAACCACGACCATGATTATCACTACCACGACCATGATTATAACAACCACGACCATGATTAAAACAACCAAGACCATGATTATAACAACCACGACCATGATTATAACAACCACGATCATGATTATAACAACAACTAATATGATTATAACAACCATGACTATGATTATAATAACGGCGACTATGATTATAACAACCACGACTATGATTATAACAACTACTACCAAGATTATAACAACCACGACTATGATTATAACAACCACGATCGTGAGTATAACAACATCTAATATGATTATAACAACCATGACTATGATTATAATAACGGCGACTATGATTATAACAACCACGACCATGATTATAACAACCACGACTATGAATATAACAGGCACGACCATGAATATAACAACCATGACCATGATTATAACAACCATGACCATGATTATAACAACCAAGACCATGATTATAACAACCACGACCATGATTATAACAACCAAGACCATGATTATAACAACCACGACCATGATTATAACAACCACGATCATGAGCAAAACAACAACTAATATGATTATATCAACCACGACTATGATTATAACAACCACGACCATGATTATAACAACCAAGACCATGATTATAACAACCACGACCATGATTATAACAACCACGATCATGAGTATAACAACAACTAATATGATTATAACAACCATGACTATGATTATAATAACGGCGACTATGATTATAACAACCACGACTATGATTATAACAACCACGACCATGATTATAACAACCACGACTATGATTATAACAACCACGACCATGATTATAACAACCACGACCATGATTATAACAACCACGACCATGATTATAACAACCACGATCATGAGTATAAAAACAACTAAATGATTATAACCACGACTATGATTTTAACAACCACGACAATGATTATAACAACCACGACCATGATTATAACAACCACGACTATGATTATAACAACCACGACCATGATTATAACAACCACGATCAAGATTATAACACTCACGACCATGATCATAACAACCATGACTATGATTATAACAACCACGACTATGATCATAACCACGACTATGATTTTAACAACCACAACAATGATTATAACAACCACGACCATGATTATAACAACCACGACTATGATTATAACAACCACGACTGTGATTGTAACCACGACTATGATTATAACAACCACGACAAGGATTATAACAACCACGAACATGACCATAACAACCACGACCATGATTATAACAACCACGACTATGTCTACAACAACCACGACTATGATTATAAGAATCACGACCATGAATATAACAGCCACGCCCATGATTAAAATATCCACGACTATGATTATAACAACCACGACAATGATTACAACACTCACGACTATGATTATAACAACCACGACTATGAATATAACCACCACGACCATGATTATAACAAGCACGAATTTGACTATAACAACCACGATCAAGATTATAACACTCACGACCATGATTATAACAACCATGACTATAATTATAACAACCACGACAATGATCTTATTACGACTATGATTATAACAACCACGAATATGATTATTACAACAACGACCATAATTATAACACTCACGACTATGATTATAACAAACACGACAATGATTATAACAACCACGACCATGATCATAACAACCACGACCATGATCATAACAACCACGACTATGGTTATAACACTCACGACCATGATCATAGCAACAACTAAAATGATTATCACAGAAAACGACCATGATTATAGCACTCACGACCATGATTATAGCAACCACTACCATGATCATAACAACCACGACCATGATTATAACAACCACGACCATGATTATAACAACCACGACCATGATTATAACACTCACGACTATGATTATAACAACAACTAATATGATTATAACAGAAAACAACCATTATTATAACACTCACGACCATGATTATGACAACCACGACCATGATTATAATAACCACGACTATGATTATGACAACCACGACCATGAACATAACAACCACGACTATGATTATAACAACCACGACTATGATTATCAAAACCGCGACCATGATTATAACAACCACGACCATGATTATACTAACCACGACCATGATTATAACAGCCACAACTATGATTGTGACAACTACTACCATGATTATAACAACCACGACTATGATTATAACAACCACGACTGTGATTGTAACCACGACTATGAATATAACAACCACGACAAGGATTAAAACAACCACGAACATGATCATAGCAAGCACGACCATAAATATAACAACCACGACCATGATTATAACAACCACGACCATGATTATAACAACCACGACCATAATTATAACAACCACGACTATGATTATATTAAGCACGACCATCATTATAACAACCATGATCATGATTATAATAACCACGAACATGATTATAACAACCACGACGATGATTATAACAACCACGACCATGTTTATAACAACCACGACAATGATTATAACAACCACAACCATGAATATAATAACCACTCCTCTATTTATAACAGGCACGACCATGAATATAACAACCACGACCATGATTATATTAACCACGAGTATGATTATAACAATCACGACTATGAATATAACAACCACGACCATGATTATAAAACTGCGACTTTGATTATCACAACCACGACCATGATTATAAGAACCACGACCATGATTATCACTACCACGACCATGATTATAACAACCACGACCATGATTATAACAACCAAGACCATGATTATAACAACCACGACCATGATTATAACAACCACGATCATGATTATAACAACAACTAATATGATTATAACAACCATGACTATGATTATAATAACGGCGACTATGATTATAACAACCACGACTATGATTATAACAACTACTACCATGATTATAACAACCACGATTATGATTATAACAACCACGATCATGAGTATAACAACATCTAATATGATTATAACAACCATGACTATGATTATAATAACGGCGACTATGATTATAACAACCACGACCATGATTATAACAACCACGACTATGAATATAACAGGCACGACCATGAATATAACAACCATGACCATGATTATAACAACCATGACCATGATTATAACAACCAAGACCATGATTATAACAACCACGACCATGATTATAACAACCAAGACCATGATTATAACAACCACGACCATGATTATAACAACCACGATCATGAGCATAACAACAACTAATATGATTATATCAACCACGACTATGATTATAACAACCACGACCATGATTATAACAACCACGATCATGAGCATAACAACAACTAATATGATTATATCAACCACGACTATGATTATAACAACCACGACCATGATTATAAAAACAACTAAATGATTATAACCACGACTATGATTTTAACAACCACGACAATGATTATAACAACCACGACCATGATTATAACAACCACGACTATGATTATAGCAACCACGACCATGATTATAACAACCACGACCATGATTATAACAACCACGACCATGATTATAACAACCACGATCATGAGTATAAAAACAACTAATATGATTATAACCACGACTATGATTATAACAACCACGACCATGATTATAACAACCACGATCAAGATTATAACACTCACGACCATGATCATAACAACCATGACTATGATTATAACAACTACGACTATGATCATAACCACGACTATGATTTTAACAACCACGACCATGATTATAACAACCACGACCATAATTATAACAACCACGACTATGATTATAACAACCACGACCATGATTATAACAACCACGATCAAGATTATAACACTCACGACCATGATCATAACAACCATGACTATGATTATAACAACCACGACTATGATCATTACCACGACTATGATTTTAACAACCACAACAATGATTATAACAACCACGACTATGATTATAACAACCACGACTGGGATTGTAACCACGACTATGATTATAACAACCACGACAAGGATTATAACAACCACGAACATGACCATAACAACCACGACCATGATTATAACAACCACGACTATGTCTACAACAACCACGACTATGATTATAAGAATCACGACCATGAATATAACAGCCACGCCCATGATTATAATATCCACGACTATGATTATAACAACCACGACAATGATTACAACACTCACGACTATGATTATAACAACCACGACTATGAATATAACCACCACGACCATGATTATAACAAGCACGAATTTGACTATAACAACCACGATCAAGATTATAACACTCACGACCATGATTATAACAACCATGACTATAATTATAACAACCACGACAATGATCTTATTACGACTATGATTATAACAACCACGAATATGATTATTACAACCACGACCATAATTATAACACTCACGACTATGATTATAACAAACACGACAATGATTATAACAACCACGACCATGATCATAACAACCACGACCATGATCATAACAACCACGACTATGGTTATAACACTCACGACCATGATCATAGCAACAACTAAAATGATTATCACAGAAAACGACCATGATTATAGCACTCACGACCATGATTATAACAACCACGACCATGATTTTAACAACCACGACTATGATTATAACAAGCACGACCATGAACATAACAACCACGACCATGGTTATATCAACCACGACTATGATTACAACAATCACGACTATGATTATGACAACTTCGACCATGATTATAACAACCACGACTATGATTATAACAAGCACGACCATGAATATAACAACCACGACCATGATTTTAACAACCAAGACTATGATTATGACAACTACGACCATGATTATAACATCCACGACTATGATTGTAACAACCACGAATATGATTATAATAACCACGACCATGATTATAACAACCATGACCAAGATTATAACAACCATGACCATGATTATAACAACCATGACCATGATTATAACAACCACGATCATGATTTTAACACTCACGACCATGAGTATGACAACAACTAATATGATTATAACAACCACGACCATGAGTATAACAGCCACGACTTTGATTACAACAACCACAACCATGAAAATAATAACCAAATCCTATAATTATAACAAGCACGACCATGAATATAACAACCACGACCATGATTATAACAAGCACGACCATGAATATAACAACCACGACCATGATTATAACAACCACGACCATGATTATAACAAACACGACCATGATTACAACACTCACGACCATGATTATAACATCAACTAATATGATTATGATTGAAAACGACAATGATTATTGCTTTCACGACCATGATTATAACAACCACGACCATGATTATAACAAACACGACCATGATTACAACAACCACGACTATGATTATGAGAACTACAACCATAATTATAACAACCACGACTATGATTGTACCAAGCACGACCATGAGTATAACAACCACGACCATGATTATATCAACCACGACTATGATTAAAACAACCCCGACTATGATTATAACACGCACGACCATGAATATAATTACCACGACCATGATTATAACAACCATGACTATGATTATGACAACTACGACCATGATTATAACAACCACGACTATGATTACAACAACCACGACCATGATTAAAACAACCACGACTATGATTATGACAACTACGACCATGATTATAACAACCACAACTATTATTATAACAAGCACGACCATAAATATAACAAAGTCGACCATGATTATAACAACCACCACCATGATTATAACAACCACGACCATAATTATAACAACCACGACTATGATTATATTAAGCACGACCATGATTATAACAACCAAGATCATGATTATAACAACCACGAACATGATTATAACAAATACGACCATTATTATAACTCTCACGACCATGATTATAACAATCACGACTATGATAATAACAACCACGACCATGATTATAACAAATACGACCATTATTATAACTCTCACGACCATGATTATAATAAACACGACTATGATAATAACAACCACGACCATGATTATAACAAATACGACCATTATTATAACTCTCACGACCATGATTATAATAAACACGACTATGATTATAACAACCACGACTATGATTATAACAAGCACGACCATGAATATAACAACCACGACCATGATTATAACAACCACGACTATAATTATTACAACTACGACCATGATTATAACAATCATGACTATGATAATAAGAACCACGAGCATGATTATAACAACTACAACCAATATTATGACACTCACGACCATGATTATAATAACCACGACTATGATTATAACAACCACGACAATGATTTTAACACTCACGACTATGATTATAACAACCAGGACTATGAATATAACAACCACGACCATAATTATAACAACCACGACTATGATCATAACCACAACTATGATTTTAACAACCACGACAATGATTATAACAACCACGACCATGATTATAACAACCACGACTATGATTATAACAACCACGACTGTGATTGTAACCACGACTATGATTATAACAACCACGACAAGGATTATAACAACCACGAACATGACCATAACAACCACGACCATGATTATAGCAACCACGACTATGTCTACAACAACCACGACTATGATTATAAGAATCACGACCATGAATATAACAGCCACGCCCATGATTATAATATCCACGACTATGATTATAACAACCACGACAATGATTACAACACTCACGATTATCATTATAACAACCACGACTATGGATATAACCACCACGACCATGATCATAACAAGCACGAATTTGACTATAACAACCACGATCAAGATTATAACACTCACGACCACGATTATAACAACCATGACTATAATTATAACAACCACGACAATGATCATATTACGACTATGATTATAACAACCACGAATATGATTATAACAACCACGACCATGATTATAACAACAACGACCATGATTATAACAACCACAACCATGATCATAACAACCACGACCATGATTATAACAACCATGTCCATGATTATAACAACCACGACCATGATTGTAACACGCACGACCATGATTATAACAACAACTAATATGATTATAACAGAAAACGCCCATGATTATAGCACTCACGACCATGATTATAACAACCACGACTATGAATATAACAAGCACGACCATGAATATAGCAACCATGACCATGATTATAACAACCATGATAATGATTATAACAACAACGACCATGATTATAACAACCGCGACCATGATTATAACAACCACGACCATGATTATAACAACCACGACCATGATTATAACAACCACGACCATGATTATAACAACCACAACCATGAATATAAGAACCAGACCATGATTATAACAACCACGAACATGATTATAACAACCACGAATATGATTATAACAACCACGACCATGATTATAACAACCACGACCATGATTATAACAACAACGACTATGATTGTGACAACTACGACCATGATTATAACAGCCACGACTATGATTATAACAACCACGACTATGACTGTAACCACGACTATGATTATAACAACCACGACAAGGATTATAACAACCACGACCATGATTATAACAACCACGACCATGATTATTACAACCACGAATATGATTATAACAACCACGACCATGATTATAACAGCCACGACAATGATTATAACAAACACGACCATGATTATAACACCTACGAATATGATTATAACAACCAAGACCATGATTATAACACTCACGACCATGATTATAAGAAACACGACTATGATTGTAACAACCACGACTATGATTATAACACTCACGACCATGATTATAACAACCACAACCATTAATATAAAAACCAGACCATGATTATAACAACCACGAACATGATTATAACAACCACGACGATGATTATAACAACCACGACCATAATTATAACAGCCACGACTTTGATTACAACAACCACAACCATGAAAATAATAACCACTCTTATAATTATAACAAGCACGACAATGAATATAACAACCACGACCATGATTATACCAACCACGACCATTATTATAACAACCACGACCATGAGTATAACAACCATGACGGTGAATATAACAACCACTACCATGATCATTACAACCACGAACATGATTATAACAACCACGACCATGATTATAACAACCACGACCATGATTATAACACTTACGACTATGATTATAACAACAACTAATATGATTATAACAGAAAACAACCATTATTATAGCACTCACGACCATGATTATGACAACCACGACCATGATTATAACAACCACGACTATGATTATGACAACCACGACCATGAATATAACAACCACGACTATGATTATAACAACCACGACTATGATTATCACAACCGCGACCATGATTATAACAACCACGACCATGATTATAACAACCACGACCATGATTTTAGCAACCACGAATATGATTATAACAACCACGCCCATGATTATACTAACCACGACCATGATTATAACAACCACAACTATGATTGTGACAACTACGACCATGATTATAACAACCACGACTATGATTATAACAACCACGACTGTGATTGTAACCACGACTATGATTACAACAACCACGACAAGGATTAAACCAACCACGAACATGATCATAGCAAGCACGACCATAAATATAACAACCACGACCATGATTATAACAACCACGACCATGATTATAACAACCACGACCATAATTATAATAACCACGACTATGATTATATTAAGCACGACTATCATTATAACAACTATGATCATGATTATAATAACCACGAACATGATTATAACAACCACGACGATGATTATAACAACCAAGACCATGATTATAACAGCCACGACAATGATTATAACAACCACAACCATGAATATAATAACCACTCCTATATTTATAACTGGCACGACCATGGATATAACAACCACGACCATGATTATATTAACCACGACTATGATTATAACAATCACGACTATGAATATAACAACCACGACCATGATTATAAGAACTGCGACTATGATTATCACAACCACGACCATGATTATAAGAACCACGACCATCATTATAACAACCACGACCATGATTATAACAACCACAAACATGATCATAACAACCACGACCATGATTATAACACCCACGATCATGAGTATAACAACAACTAATATGATTATAACAACCATGACTCTGATTATAATAACGGCGACTTTGATTATAACAACCACGACCATGATTATAACAACCACGACCATAATTATAACAACCACGACCATAATTATAACAACCACGAATATGATTATAACAACCACGATCAAGATTATAACATTCACGACCATGATTATAACAACCATGACTATGATTATAACAACCACGACTATGATTATAACCACGACTATGATTTTAACAACCACGCCCATGATTACAACAACCACGACCATTATTATAACAACCACGACCATCTGGAAAACGATGTCGCTGTACCCTGTCAGCCGTACAGCGGTTGCTCGCTAGCCAAGCGCGAGCGTTCGATCTTTCACGACTCGGTAAACTGTACTACTGGACTTGTCACCGGGCACAAGGGCCCACGATCACTTGTTGAGACTATGATGTTTTACAGACTATGGAGTTGTATAGACTATGGTGTTATAGAGACTATGGTGTAACACAAACTATGTGTCATATAACTATGGTGTTATAAATACTCTGGTGTTATACAGACTAACTATAGTGTTATGCAGATTATGCTAATATACTCACTATGGCGTTATGAAAACTATGGTGTTATACAGACTATGGTGTCATACAGACCATTTTGTTATACAGACTATGGTGTTATACAAACAATAGATTTATACAGACTATCTATAGTGTTACACAGGCTATGATGTTATACAGACTATGGTGTTATGCAAACTATGGTGTTATACAGACTAACAATAGTGTTATTGAGTCTATGGTGTTATATGGACTATGGTGTTATACAAACTATGGTGTTATGCAGACTAACTATAGTGTTACATAGACTTTGGTGTTATACAGACGAACTATAGTGTTATACATACAAAGGCGTTGTACAGACTGTGGTGTTATACTGACTATGGTGTTATACTGACTATGGTGTTATACTGATTATGGTGCTAAAAAGACAGTGGTGTTATACAGATTGTGATGCTACA
The DNA here is from genome assembly GCA_958450375.1 of Homarus gammarus. Taxonomy (NCBI): domain Eukaryota; kingdom Metazoa; phylum Arthropoda; class Malacostraca; order Decapoda; family Nephropidae; genus Homarus; species Homarus gammarus. The sequence continues at coordinate 114,058 of CAUDMG010001168.1, forward strand.
CAGACTAACTATTGTGTTTTACAGGCTATGGTGTTATGCAGACTAACTATAGTGTTACATAGACTATGGTGTTATACAGACTAACTATATTGTTATACCGACTATGGTGTAATACAGACTATGGTGTTATACAGACCATGGTGTTATAGACAATGGTATCATACAGTCTTTGGTGTTATAGATACTATGGTGTTATAGAGACTATGGTGTTATAGAGATTATGGTGTTATAGAAATTATGGTGTTATAGAGAATATGATGTTATACAGACTAACTTGTGTGTTATTCAGACTATGGTGCTAGACAGACGATAGTGTTTTACAAACTATGGTGTTATAGAGACTTTGGTGTTATAGGGTCTATGGAGTTATAGAGACAATGGTGTTATAGAGAGTATGGAGTTATAGAGACTATGGTGTTATACAGACTATTGTGTTATAGAGACTACGGTGTTATAGAGACTATGAAGTTATAGAGACTTTGGTGTTATACAGACTATGATGTTATACAGACGATGGTGTTATACAGACTATGGTGTTATAGAGACTTTGGTGTTATAGAGACTATGGAGTTATAAAAACTATGGTGTTATATTGACGATGGTGTTATGCAGACTGTGGTGTTATACAGACTATGGAGCTATAGAGACTATGGTGTTATATAGACTATGGTGTTATACAGACTATGGAGTTATAGAGGCTATGGAGTTATACAGACTATGGAGCTATAAAGACTATGGTGTTATATAGACTATAGTGTTATACAGACTATGGAGTTAAAGAGACTATGGTGTTATACAGACTGTGCTGTTATAGAGACTATGGTGTTACACAGACGATGGTGTTTTACAGACTATGGTGTTATAGAGACTTTGGTGTTATATAGTCTATGGTGTTATAGAGACTATGGTGTTACAGACTGTGCTGTTATACAGACTATGGTGTTATACAGACTATGGTGTTATACAGACTATGGTGACTATACAAACTATGGTATTATACATTACCGTAGAATCGAAATTATTAACATTGCATACTGTATTTGTTGAGCATGTTATCTCTATCGGGATGGTAATGATATTTCATATTGATTAAAGATATTAAACATAATGTGTGTGGAAATATTCTAACAACTTTCTGGTTAGTGTTAAGAGGGAAAATACCAAATAATTATCTAGTACTATTTACATACATCTTTGTCACAACATCTTATACAGTTAGCTATTGAACTCTTGATATTTTGACAATATATCCTAAAACTTATGGTAACTTAATGATATTACTATATCTTTTAAGTCACGTGTTTATAACTACTGAATGTTTATTCTGGCCTCTACAGGCACCAAAAACATTACCAAATATAGTATATAAACCAAAAACAGATAAACAAACTGCTTCAGTATCAACCTCTCATTAAAGATTACTGTCATCCTTATCATTGTCATCAAGCCCTAACAGAAGTCCATTATTGATATTGCTGCACATCTCCTCGTCTGGTAGTTGTTCTTTTTACAGCCATATCACTGCAGTTGGGACACAATCACACCATCCATCCAATCTGTGGTGACATGGACTTTATGTGGGCCAACTGACGTCTTCTCTCTCTCTCTCCTTCTCCTCTGTCCATCGCTCCCTCCCTTTCCTCCTTCCTCCGTTCTTCCTTCCTTCCTTTCTTCCTTCCTTCCTTCCTTCATTTCCTCCCAACTTTCCACATTCTTTCCCTCCCTCTATCTTCCTTCCTTCCTTCCTTCCTTCCTTCCTTCATTCATTCTTTCCTTCCTCGCAACTTTCCACATTCTTTCTTGCCCTCTCTACCTTTCCTTCCTTCCTTCCTTTGCATTTCCATATCTTTTTCTTCCATGTCCTTTCTACGATCTTTACTTTCAGTACTCTCTCTTTTCCTCCCCCTCTCCCTCCATTGTCATTTCTGCCTCCCTGTCCCATCTACTTTTTTCTCTCTTATTTTCCATTCGCCTCTTACCTTTCTCTGTCTTTACTGTACCTTCTCTCTCTCTTTATCTCTTCTCCTCCTTACCACTTCTCTCCTTAATTCCGTCCTTCTCCTTCCTTCCGACATCTCTTCCTCTCTAACCCTATCTCAACTCTACTCCCTTTATGTCTTCCTCTCCTCCTCCTTCACCAACCACTCACCCCCCTCCCCCCCTCCGCTATCCACTATTGCTACTTCCCCTTGCCCCTCTCTTCCCCTTGGCCCTCTCGCCCCAATTGCCCATCTCGCCCCTTCATTACGCTTTTGTCCACCCAATCTCCAGTTACCAATTATCATCGTCTTCTTCCCCTCCTCCTCCTCTCCCACCACCACCCTGCCTCTCTCTCTCTCTCTCTCTCTCAGTTAATAAAACTTATTAAATTCCTAACAGGAAAGCGGCAACACGATTCCCAGAATAATTATAATTAAGTTTCGTGTGTTAGCGTGTGTGTGTGTGTGTGTGTGTATGTGTGCGTGTAATAATAATAATAATAATAATAATAATAATAATTAACGGTTTATTGATAAAGTCCTGCAGCCCGAAGGCTGAAAATATACATTAGACATAAATGACTAGCTACATACATTGGTGGTTTAACAAAAGCCTTCATTAGAGAAAGGTAAAGGAACATACAGTGAACCTACAGATTAATGTTTTCAGTGGAGGTCACGTAGATCATAAACGCTTAGGTGTTGAACAACAAACACGTAGTGTAGTAAATCCCTCACAGATGGTGTTATAAGGGACATCACGTGGTGTAGTAATTCCCTCACAGATGGTGTTATAAGGGACATCACGTGGTGTAGTAATTCCCTCACAGATGGTGTTATAAGGGACATCACGTGGTGTAGTAATTCCCTCACAGATGGTGTTATGAGGGGCTTGACGTGGTGTATTCCCTCACAGATGGTGTTATGAGGAGCATCACGTGGTGTAGTAATTCCCTCACAGATGGTGTTATGAGGGGATTGACGTGTGTGTGTGTGTGTGTGTGTGTCTGTGTTTGTGTGTGTGTGTGTGTGTGTGTGTGTGTGTGTGTGTGTGATAATAATAATAATAATAATAATAATAATAATAAACGGTTTATTAATAGAGCTGCAGCCGGTGGCTGAAAATATACAGACTTACATTAGATTTAGACATAATGATATAATGTGTATTGAATACATTTACAGGGCTATACAGTACATAAATCAGGAGTTGTTTATTATTTTAACAATAGATGGGATGGTGCTGTTCTTATATCTATCGGTGCGGGCTCTTATGGGCTGAATTTTGTTGTAGTGGCGGACTGCGCGAGGTGGGTGGGGGGCTGCAGGTGGCAGGAGGTGGCGATGGCGAGGGTGGTGCAGTAGTCCACGGCCAAACCTTTCCAGTGCTTGGTGGTGGAGGTCACCGAGGGATGGCATTTCCAGGGTGGAGAGAGCGTTGGTGTAGCCGGAGTATTCTGCGCCGAGCATGATTCTGCAGGCCCTTTTCTGTACCTTCTCTAGCTGACGTTGTTGGGTGGAGTTGAGAGAAGACGACCAGGCTGGTGACTCATACGTTAGTTTGGGGAGAATAAAGGCGTTGTAGATGATCCTCAGCTCTGGCGTCGGTGTCCCAAGTGACCTATGTCTTCGTAGCATGTAGAGACGGTACGAGGCTGCCTTGACTGTGTTATTTACATGGGCCTTCCAGTCAAGTTTGTTGTCTATAGTTACACCCAGGAGTTTGGCAGACTGCACCAGCTGGAGAGGATGGGCACCCACTGTGTGTGTGTGTGTTTGTGTGTGTATTACTGCCTGTCTATTGTAACAGCATTGTGTTAGTGTTAAGGTGCAAGCACTGGTTGCTTCCTCTCGCTTTTAGCTACCGCCGCTGGCTAGCCCTCGTGGCGAACAGGGAAGCAACTTGCATGAGTCTTCCCCTGCCAGTACACAGCCTTTTCACCATCAAGACTCTTGTTGTGCCTCCTTGTGGCAACACACGGTAACTGGGTGCCTTGTGGGCCCAGGCGAGACCAGCATGGGCAGCAGGGGATCTCGGAGCAGCAGTGAGCCCCAGATGGACTGCGCATAAGCCCACTGGCATGTGGACACGTCCTGGCCCCTACCAATCATTGCCCCGCTGCCTTGCGGATTAACCTTAGTAGGTATAAGGATACGGGAGTAAACCCCGAATGAAAAATCTGCGGTGGAGCCCTCATCAGGCAGACTTGCTTACAGAGCTCCAACAAGACTCCTATCGCTGTTGGACAGCCAAGATGTGTGGTTGCATTCTGCGCTCCTGCCTCACTACATAAATTAACTCAAGCGCAGGTATCATCCAACTTATCATACTCATCATCATCATCAAACAATTATACCCCAAAAGTTCTATGGCGACAGACAAGTGGCGACGGAGACATGCAGAGATGACTGTCGGGGGTCTCTAGTCACAACGCTGCACATGGGCGGCTAAGATAAGATGGTCGTTTAAGCACTGGGATCCAGGCAGCAGTGCAATCCGGTCCTGTCTGTGCGACTGAGCAGAGCATTTTTTCGGAGCCACTCTGCTCACCCCTATGAGAATGGGGCTAGAAATGGTGCCCTAAACATACCCTGCCTAAAGAACAAACCTGACTGGGCAACCACATCCAATAAGGTCATCTTTATGCTGTCGAAAACACAAATATAATCACAGATCAATACAAAAACAAACTATACAACCTCTTATGGTCGTTGCATGGAATGTCAGGACCCTTCTGGATACTGGCACAAATGCACGTCCTGAAAGAAGAATCGCCCTTGTAGCAAAAAGAGCTGGCTAGATACAACTTCAACATAGCAGCCATTAGTGATCCTGCTCCCAGACGAAGGTCGACTCACAGAAAAGTGGTCTAGCTATACCTTCTTCTGGAAGGGTAAACCTGCTGCAGAGAGAAACCGCATTTATGGAGTTGGCTTGCCATCCGCCAACGCATCCTACACAGGCTAACTGAAATGCCTGTTACGATCAACGAGCGCCTCATGATGCTCAGAGTCCCACTGAATCACTCACGTAATGCCTTTTTCATCAGTGCATACGCCCCAACACTGGATGCAGAAGATGACATCAACGACGCCTTTTATGCTGACCTTGACAGTGCAAGCCTCTATCCCCAGAGAAGATAAGGTAGTGCTCCTTGGTGACTTCAATGACAGAGATGGGAGAGATGCTGACATTTGGCAGGGAATCATAGGGAGAAATGGACCAGGCAAGTGTAATCCCAACAGCCTATTCCTCCTCAGCAAAGGTTCGTGGCAACACCCACGATCCAAACACTGGCATCTCATTGACTACATCATTGTCAGAGAAAGAGATCGCCGAGATGTCCTCATCACCCGAGCAATGCGTAGCTCAGACCACTGCTACACTGATCATTGGCTCTTCAGAGCCAAGCTCTCACTTCACGTCGCCCCAAAATGGCGAAGGCAACAAGCCTCCATAAGAGGCTTTAACAATAAGAGTCTGGAGGATCCAGAGGTAGCACATGATTTCAGAGAGTAGCTCGAACACGGGCTGATAAACAACCCAACAACAAACAACCCAAATGGAGTATTCTCGATACTGCCATGACAAAAACCTGCAGAGAGACCCTCAGTCTGGTCGAAAGAATATACCAGGACTAGTTTGATGAAAATGACCCGGAAATCAATGTACTCGTCGATGATAAATGTGATGCTTTAACTGACTGGCAGAACAACCCTCAGTCTAGGACCTCAGCTGATACTTTCCGCAAGAAGAAAGCAGCTGCCCAGCACGAACTTTGCAAACTAAAGAACGACTGGTTTAAAAATGAAGCATGTGAAACGCAAAAAACTTACAAATCAACACAAGATGCGCGAATTTTCCAATTCCACTAAAACATTTTATGGGCCAATCACTAATGGCACAGCCCTCCTCCGCTCATCCGACGGTAACTCCCTAACTAAAGACGGAGAAGGCATCTGTCAGTGCTGGAAAGAACACTACCATTTGCTGCTCAACCGAAACACCGATGTGGCTGTCCTGACTACCCAGCATGTCCCTCAGTATCCAGAGCTGACCCATCTCAGCTATTCTCCATCCCTGGATGAGGTACCTACTTCCATCAAACAGATGGAATCCCAGCTGAGGTATATAAAACAGGAAGACCTCTGCTTACTAGCCATCTTCACTCTCCTGTAGAATATACTGACTATGGGAAAAGGAGGATATCCCCCAAGCTCCTAAAGATGCCTTCATCGTCAATATTTATAAGAACAAGGGAGACCAGTCAGACTGTGGCAACTACCGCGGGATCTCGCTACTGTCCGTAGCTGGCAAGATTATCGTCCGAGTCCTCCTAAACAGACTTCTTCCTGAGGAGGAAAACTTCCTCCCAGAACCTCAGTGTGGATTTAGACCATCACGTGGCACCAATAAAATGATCTTTGCTGCCAGGCAGATACAGGAAAAGTGCAGAGAACAGCTTAGTGACCTGTACATGGCCTTCATCGACCTAACCAAGGCCTTCAACTCGATCAACAGGGAAGCACTCTGGCGGACCCTCAGCCGGTTTGGCTGCCCACCAAAATTCATCGCCATTGTAAGGCAACTCCACGACGGCATGAACGGCAGTGTCCTGCACACTGGCACCAAGTCTGAGTTCTTCCCCATCCAAACAGGGTAAAACAAAGATGTGTACAGGCGCCAAATCTCTTTTCCATTTTGGGTGGTTAAGGTGGGTAAAGGATGGAAGGCATGCTGGGGCTCAAGGCACAGCAAGACATAAGGATAGATGGGCCAGGAGTTGGGTTGTTGTAGTGCAGGCAATCTTCGGGGCCACCAAGCGCGGGGTCGCCCTCTGTTGATGTCTTCCTCGTGTACATGGCTGTGAGGGTCGTCCAAGAGTTTGTCCCAAACATGCCTTCCCTAGGCGATTAGGGTGTGTCATAGGAGGGAAGATCAGCTAAAACTAATGGCCCATCACTTATTTGGTAGATTTTAGTGTATATAAACAGAAAATAATTTCAGTTTCAATATTTTGCAACCTTTTGCTAAGTAAATTTTCGCGTGAAATTTATCGAAAATCTAACGTACAGCTGCATTAGTGCATTACAATTAAATAGTGAACATTGCTTTCTGACTTCATTCTTTAACAACCCAACTAACAATATTTTTTCTGTTTCAGATTCTGATGCATTTATAAGTTGATAATATTTGCGATGGCTGCTTGTGTCAGGACGAGGAACCAAAAATCCAGCCATCTCAGTCACTATCTTGGGTCTGGGAGAGAGCTCCTGAAGTCGGAGTTGCCTACATTGAGAGATGCTTTGAGATACGGTGTTTTAATCAGGCAAATCAGTGAAAAGAACCAAAGAACTTACACAAACAAAGACATTGCCAGTGATATGACCAAAGCTGTCTTGGCACAGTACACTCTGACTAACGCTCAGTTCAAGCCTCCAGTCTTAACAAGTCAGAAGAAAATTAGTGAGAGACTGCTAGCCAGTTGGGAAAAGGCAAGAGATATCTCTCTTGGGAGAGGAAAACTTGCAGTGAAGGACAGCTTTGCCAAGTAACTGGACCAGTTATTTGACATAATTACTTGCAAGTGCCCAATTGTTCTCTGTCCTGAGTTTGGATGCGATCGTGACTGTAAATCCGAGGCCCACATCTCCTGTATTTGCAAGCGTGAACTGAAGATTCCTGTGATCGAACTGGCATTTGTCAAAGCACAGAGAGAGAAGACTGGCAGTATAGGGGCTCTCATGATTTCTAGCCAAGATATTCCGGAGTCCAAGAGACAGGAGGCTGCCACAGAGAGACAGAAGAGGAGAAGAGTTGCCGAGGAAAAGAGACTTGAGAAGGCCCAGGGTGAGGTAAAAAAGGCCGATGATTGGAGTCAAGCTGATTCAGAGTTTAATGACTTCCCCATGGCTGATCCGAGTGCTGACCAGGAGAATGGTGACTTTGTCCCTAACCCAGAAAATAATGATCCCAAACCTTCCAGGCATAACATTCGAAATAGGAAAGATATCCCGAGCATAGCTCTGGCCAGCATGCGACACCACACTGGTCTCAGAGAAACTGCAGAGATAGCAACAGCTGCCTGGATTGACGGTGGTTTGATAACACCTGATGATGTTCACCTGGTGATAGATCATAACAAAGTAAGGAGAGCTCAGGAGAAACTTGTCAGTCACCTAGAAGAGGAGTTTGATAAGGGGATAAGAGAAAATGGAATCAATTGTTTGTTCTTTGATGGGAGAAGGGATGACACTAAAGTGTTCATGAAAGTTGGAGATTCTGACAAGTTGTTCCCTGCCATGGTGAAGGAGGAACACTACTCCTGCTGCAGTGAACCAGTAGGGAAGTATTTGTGGCATTTCATTCCAGAGAAAGATGACATCAGGAAACCAGCTGAGATAGTGGCAGATAACATTGTGAACTGGCTCAGAGAGAGGAACGTAGACCAGACCCTGCAGGCCATTGGAGGGGACAGCACCAACACGAACACAGGGTGGCAAGGGAGGGTCATACAGTGGATAGAGCGGAAGATTGGGAGGAAGCTGGTCTGGATTGTTTGTGACCTCCACACCAACGAGTTGCCACTCAGACATCTGATCCAGGAGCTGGATGGCAAGACTCTTTCAAACAACAGATGGTCTGGTCCTCTTGGCAAGATGCTGGACTCTGCCACTGAGTTAGAAATAAATCCGAGCTTTGAAAAAATCACAGCTACCCCTCCACTCGTTGAGCTTGCACATACTGTCATTGACGACCTGAGTACTGACCAGTACTAGGTTACATGATTTGCAGTGCCATCAAAACTGGGGTCATGCCTGATAGACTTGCTTACCTGCAGATAGGTCCAGTCTCACATTCTAGGTGGCTCACAACGGCTCTCAGGTTCTGCAGAATTTGGGTCGCTCATCATAAACTGAAAGGGAACCAGCTTCACAACCTGAGACTTATTGTCCAATTCATCGTGAGTGTCTACTTGCCAAATTGGTTCAACACCAAGGTCAAGTCATAGTTCTCCGAAGGTCTGAGGCATGTTCTCTTCCAGCTTGAGCTCCTGAGGAGTCAGCCAAGGAAGGTTGTTCAGATTGTGGAGCAGAGTGTGAGGAGATCTTCCTGGTATGCTCATCCCGACGCAGTTCTGCAGACAATGCTCTGCAGTAAGGATGAGGAAGAGAGAAGAGTGGCAGTCAAAAAGATCTTGGATATGAGACTTATGAGAGGATCTGGGCATGACGAATCAGTTGGTGACGATTCCTTCAGGGTCAGGAAGACTCCTGAAGTCAATCTAGGTGCCAAGACCCTCACTGATCTCATAGATCTGGATAACATCCAGGCTGGCAGTGAGCCCCCTCTTACCTGCAGCCTCACCAATGTTCAAGTCAGAGCTTTCCTGGACAACCCCATGCATGTCCCTGCCTGGCCCTCGCACACCCAGAGTATAGAGCGTTGTGTACAGCAAGTGAGCGAGGCCAGCAGTCACGTGTACAGCCAGGAGAGGAGGGAAGGCTACATCCGAGCTCAGGTGGTCAGCAGGGAGGTGATGAGTAGAAACAGAAGCAAGAAAGACATGTTCTCTATGGTGTGCAGCAACACCGGGTCGTAGTAGTAAAACCGGTTTTTGTATTTGATGATTTTGTTTTCTAAAGGAATATTAAATTTAATAAATGTGTCAAGATCATTCGTTTCACTATTCTGGATCATATCATCATAATAAATTAACCTGATACATTTACTTTACTTTAAATAAGCCATTTAGTGGTGTTGGTAAAAGGATGGGAATACTGAATTTTCATAAGATTTCAAGTTAAAATTTACCTAGCAAAAAGTAAAAACTTTTCAAATCTGAAGATATCACATGATTCTGCACATAGAACTACATCATTAATACCATGGGCCGATTTTTCAAACTCAAAAAAATAAATTCGCCTCCGTATGACACACCCTACTAGGCCATGTAACCTAAGGTTGAGGGCCTCTGTTTTATTTCTCAGGTGGATGGCTTCCACTGTTTCCTGATAAGGTGGCACTTGGCCACTGGCTGACCGATTGTGATGATGGTTCTTGTGGGTACTCCAACACAGGCCTCACCAATGCCTTGTACAGGTAGACTTTTATCTTCTCAGGCATCAGTTTAAACGTTTTAATTTGGCGGCGGCGACTTTGGCTTTCTTTAGTCTGTCCACAACGTGGGATATGATGCCCGTCCGAGAGATGATGAGGCCAAGAAACCTGCCTTGTTTAGAATACTCAATTTCTTCGTCGTTGATCACCAATGGCGCCAGCTTGAATATGGCTATGGGTATGACCTCTGATTTCGTTTTGTTTGTTTTTATTTTCCATTTATTTCCATATTCCGAGATATCCTCTATTGCCCAAGCAGTGAGTCGCTCCATCCATGACGTACTCGCTGTCGACGATTGGGGGTGGCAGGTCTGCCGTGAAGAGCGTGTAAAGGGTTGATGAGAGACAAGAGCCCTGAGGCACGCCGCTCGAGAGTGAGAATTCTTCTCCACAATGTTCTTGCAACTTGATTTTGACTCTGCGGTCCGTAATGAAGTTGCACAGCAGCCCCGTTAGGTTTTCGGGTAGCCCAAGTTGTATGATCTTATACTGCAGCCCCGCGTGCCAAACTTTGTCAAGCGCCTTCCTGACATCCCTCAGCCCTAAGTTGCACTGCAGGCGGCCAGTTATGGCGTTGGCGATCTGCTCGTTGGCCTGGGCTATGGTGGTGGATGTGCCAGGGTACTGGCAGGAGGCCGAACCGACGGGTATTATGCACGTCTTCGTCCTCTAGATACAGCTGCAACCACTTGTTTATTATTTGTTCGAGGATTTTGGCTGGTACTACAAGCCGCAATATTGGTCGAAAGTTTTCGAATTTGTTTGGAGGCTTTCCTGCTTTTGGTATGAGGCGGATAGCGACGATTTTGAACTTCCTAGGGAAGTATCCAGAAACGAGGCAGGCATTGCATATATGAGCAATCCTCTCTATCATGTTGTCGGGGAGTTCGGCCAGGATCTTCTTGTTGATATGGCTTTGCCCAGGTGACTTGTTTTTAAACCTTTTTATGACAGCTGACACATCTGCAGGAACTATGCGCTCCGTCAGGTAGCTGTCGTCCACCAGTCTAGTTTAGTTAGTCCGTGAGAGCGGCTGGAGCAGGTGCTGATGGTCCTGCAACTGACCTAAAATATCCTCCTCAAAATCCCTGTCAAAGCCCTCGTTCTCCTGTTCACTTATGGTAGAGATTTACCGTAAATATCGCCGATGTAATTGTTCTTGGTTTTCCTCCTCGAATATTTTCATGTTGTTTTGGTCGAGCAGGTAAGGGACCGTGTTGGAGGTGGAACCCATCAGTCGCTTGATCACTTTCTAAAAGACCGCAGAATCGTGGTAGTTGTTGGCTGCCTTCCACATCAAGGCGGCCCACTTTTGTTCATGTAGACGTTTGCTCTCGTGCTGGATGTCCATCTGTAGCTCTCGGTACCGGTCTCTCAGCTCTTGCGTCCACCCACGGATACTGGCTAGCTGTTTCACGTAATCGTACTGGACACTCAGCTACCTCAGCTGGTGACTAGAGTGAGGGTGGAGAATGGTCCTGTGGGTGGTGGTCGGGTTGTTGTTGTCCATCTAAATCTTCACATCAGTGTACCATTGTTCGACCGCGTCATCGATGTCATTGAAGCTGGCCTCTTCCGGGTTCCTCCCCTGCTTGAGACTGAGAGACTCATTGAAGGAGTCCCAGTCTGCTCGTTTGAGGCTTGACTTGATGTTAGCGGGGAGCATAATGGGATTGGATCAGAGCATCACGACGACTGGCATGTTGTTGCAGGTATTGATGGGTCCGGCGGTAGAGTGCCTGTTCAGGACGGCCTCGTTGTTAGAGAGGATTATGTCGGGTTGTTGTGGCACTGGCACGTCTGATTAATGTCCGGAAATCAGGAAAGGTGTTGCAGTTTTCCCCTTCTGATTTTGTCATACAGCGCCACACCGACGTTGTTCTCATTACCATTGTCGAGTATGGTGTGGAGCGCATTTAAGTCCCCTATGATGTATGTTGGTTTTCTGTGGCACAGCAACTAGTTGATGTCTTGTTCGGGAAAATAAGGACGTCTGGGAGGTAGGTAGTAGGGTGTGTCATACGGAGGCGAATTTTTTTTTTTTGAGTTTGAAAAATCGGCCCATGGTATTAATGATGTAGTTCTATGTGCAGAATCATGTGATTTCTTCAGATTTGAAAAGTTTTTATTTTTTGCTAGTTAAATTTTAACTTGAAATCTTATGAAAATTCAGTATTCCCACCCTTTTACCAACACCACTAAATAGCATATTTAAAGTAAAGTAAATGTATCAGGTTAATTTATTAGGATGAAAATGATCCAGAATAGTGAAACGAATGATCTTGACACATTTATTAAATTTAATATTCCTTTAGAATCATCAAATACAAAAACCGGTTTTACTACTACGACCCGGTGTTGCTGCACACCATAGAGAACATGTCTTTCTTGCTTCTGTTTCTACTCATCACCTCCCTGCTGACCACCTGAGCTCGGATGTAGCCTTCCCTCCTCTCCTGGCTGTACACGTGACTGCTGGCCTCGCTCACTTGCTGTACACAACGCTCTATACTCTGGGTGTGCGAGGGCCAGGCAGGGACATGCATGGGGTTGTCCAGGAAAGCTCTGACTTGAACATTGGTGAGGCTGCAGGTAAGAGGGGCCTCACTGCCAGCCTGGATGTTATCCAGATCTATGAGATCAGTGAGGGTCTTGGCACCTAGATTGACTTCAGGAGTCTTCCTGACCCTGAAGGAATCGTCACCAACTGATTCGTCATGCCCAGATCCTCTCATAAGTCTCATATCCAAGATCTTTTTGACTGCCACTCTTCTCTCTTCCTCATCCTTACTGCAGAGCATTGTCTGCAGAACTGCGTCGGGATGAGCATACCAGGAAGATCTCCTCACACTCTGCTCCACAATCTGAACAACCTTCCTTGGCTGACTCCTCAGGAGCTCAAGCTGGAAGAGAACATGCCTCGGACCTTCGGAGAACGATGACTTGACCTTGGTGTTGAACCAATTTGGCAAGTAGACACTCACGATGAATTGGACAATAAGTCTCAGGTTGTGAAGCTGGTTCCCTTTCAGTATATGATGAGCGACCCAAATTCTGCAGAACCTGAGAGCCGTTGTGAGCCACCTAGAATGTGAGACTGGACCTATCTGCAGGTAAGCAAGTCTATCAGGCATGACCCCAGTTTTGATGGCACTGCAAATCATGTAACCATAGTACTGATCAGTACTCAGGTCGTCAATGACAGTATGTGCAAGCTCAACGAGTGGAGGGCCAGCTGTGATTTTTTCAAAGCTCGGATTTGTTTCTAACTCAGTGGCAGAGTCCAGCATCTTGCCAAGAGGACCAGACCATCTGTTGTTTGAAAGAGTCTTGCCATCCAGCTCCTGGATCAGATGTCTGAGTGGCAACTCGTTGGTGTGGAGGTCACAAACAATCCAGACCAGCTTCCTCCCAATCTTCCGCTCTATCCACTGAATGACCCCCCCTTGCCACCCTGTGTTCGTGTTGGTGCTGTCCCCTCCAATGGCCTGCAGGGTCTGGTCTACGTTCCTCTCTCTGAGCCAGTTCACAATGTTATCTGCCACTATCTCAGCTTGTTTCCTGATGTCATCTTTCTCTGGAGTGAAATGCCACAAATACTTCCCTCCTGGTTCACTGCAGCAGGAGTAGTGTTCCTCCTTCACCATGGCAGGGAACAACTTGTCAGAATCTCCAACTTTCATGAACACTTTAGTGTCATCCCTTCTCCCATCAAAGAACAAACAATTGATTCCATTTTCTCTTATCCCCTTATCAAACTCCTCTTCTAGGTTACTGACAAGTTTCTCCTGAGCTCTCCTTACTTTGTTATGATCTATCACCAGGTGAACATCATCAGGTGTTATCAAACCACCGTCAATCCAGGCAGCTGTTGCTATCTCTGCAGTTTCTCTGAGACCAGTGTGGTGTCGCATGCTGGCCAGAACTATGCTCGGGATATCTTTCCTATTTCGAATGTTATGCCTGGAAGGTTTGGGATCATTATTTTCTGGGTTAGGGACAAAGTCACCATTCTCCTGGTCAGCACTTGGATCAGCCATGGGGAAGTCATTAAACTCTGAATCAGCTCGACTCCAATCATCGGCCTTTTTTACCTCACCCTGGGCCTTCTCAAGTCTCTTTTCCTCGGCAACTCTTCTCCTCTTCTGTCTCTCTGTGGCAGCCTCCTGTCTCTTGGACTCCGGAATATCTTGGCTAGAAATCATGAGAGCCCCTATACTGCCAGTCTTCTCTCTCTGTGCTTTGACAAATGCCAGTTCGATCACAGGAATCTTCAGTTCACGCTTGCAAATACAGGAGATGTGGGCCTCGGATTTACAGTCACGATCGCATCCAAACTCAGGGCAGAGAACAATTGGGCACTTGCAAGTAATTATGTCAAATAACTGGTCCAGTTGCTTGGCAAAGCTGTCCTTAACTGCAAATTTTCCTCTCCCAAGAGAGATATCTCTTGCCTTTTCCCAGCTGGCTAGCAGTCTCTCACTAATCTTCTTCTGACTTGTTATGACTGGAGGCTTGAACTGAGCGTTAGCCAGAGTGTACTGTGCCAAGACTGCATTGGTCATATCACTGGCAATGTCTTTGTTTGTGTAAGTTCTTTGGTTCTTTTCACTGATTTGCCTGATTAAAACACCGTATCTCAAAGCATCTCTCAATGTAGGCAATCCGACTTCAGGAGCTCTCTCCCAGACCCAAGATAGTGACTGAGATGGCTGGATTTTTGGTTCCTCGTCCTGACACAAGCAGCCATCGTAAATATTATCAAGTTATAAATGCATCAGAATCTGAAACAGAAAAAAATATTGTTAGTTGGGTTGTTAAAGAATGAAGTCAGAAAGCAATGTTCACTATTTAATTGTAATGCACTAATGCAGCTGTACGTTAGATTTTCGATAAATTTCACGCTAAAATTTACCTAGCAAAAGGTTGCAAAATATTGAAACTGAAATTATTTTCTGTTTATATACACTAAAATCTACCAAAAACGTGATGGGCCATTAGTTTTAGCTGATCTTCCCTCATATGACACACCCTAGTAGGTAGTCTCTTTCAATATTCTTCGAACACTGCTGTGTACTATAGTACGTAGTATAATATAATGAGAAACACCAAAGACCAACCATTAATTAAGCAACGGGGAACTAAGTAACCAATCATCGATAAACTTTTACATTTATTCATAAGTGTTACCACGTACAATAATAAACAAAAGGCCTTGAGTTGCCAGCTGTCTCCAGCGGTGTTCGAAGAATCTTGAACTAGACTTACATTGTGCATATGATAACAGGTCCCCTGGTGGTCTCCACCTGCACTCCTAGAACTGAATCCTCGAAGTCTAGCAACACTCTGTGATTCAGCCGTGACCTGATGGCCACAGCAACGCCATCGTTCAGCTCACCCGGCATGTTCCTCTGGTATGCAGTGTAGACAAAAATTTTCAGCTTACTTTCGTCCTTTATGCCAGTACTGTTTAACAGAATAATGATAGTATAAGTTGGACAGTTCGTTACGTCTAAGGAGGGACCAGTATATGACATTATGTTCGACAATTTTATTCCTGCTAACGACTGACATTTCGGAGACTGTAATCTGGGGCGTCGCCTGAAGTGTTTGCTCGGCTTCTACCATTTCTAGGGGGCCGGAACTTTTTAGCAGAACCTTCGAATATCTGTTTGTCAGTTAATGGCGGGCCCTCGAACTTCTCGTCACCCGCGTACAGGAGATGTTCAGGTTCTGGGCCTACGTGTCGACGTCATCTACTGACGCTGCAGCTCGAGGGTCTTGTTCCTGTGTGGAGTAAGTCGCCATCACCTGGTCGCAAATATTGACTGTGGTTGCAGTCCGATGGTCACTGTCGTCACTGGGAGTACATGTCTTGGGGTCACGGAGATTTACGGTGTCGCTGGAGCTGTGATCCCAGGGGGACTGTCTGGCTACGTCGGAGCTACGGTTATACTGACTTTTGCCTAAGTCAGGGAGGTTATGGTCCATTTCTGGCGTGGGTTGAGGTCGTTGATAAGTCGTTGATTTGGTTACTGCCTTCGGGATTTCTTTTGAAGGGACGTCGTCGCTTATTTCAACAGGTGCAATGTTGTTCTTGGTTAGTGTCTCGTTGAGGTGTTTCGAGAATGAACCTGGATGAACCATGTTCATGTGATGGGCAGGTAGGTAAGACAAGAATATAGCGGTGGCCTTGGACTCGTCCAGCTGTGGAGAGGAGACGCTCTTGATTCTTTTCGCCACTGTGTCCCTTAAGGCGCCCAGTGACTCAGTAACTGACTGCTTTATTGAGTCCTTGATGGTTCGTATCTCTGATTGCAGGACTTCCATGGTCTCGCTGAAATTGTTGAGTTTTTGTGAGTCTGCTTGAGTTTCTTTCAGAGCGTCTTTTAGGGTTTGGCCGTAAGCTACGATCGTCGACTGAGTGGTCTTTTTTATGGAGTTAGAAATTTCCCTAATTTCTTTTAGTTTGGTTATTTCGGCCACTTTCTTCTCTGTTTCTTGAGTTACCCGTTTCCTGACCAGGCAGGTGGCAAAGAAGGTCCTGTGGCCATCCTCGCAGACGACACAATTTTTGATGGTGCTACTACAGTCTTTGTAGAAGTGTTGATCAGATGAACACTCAGAAAATATGACCCTTTGCAGGGGGTAGTTCTTGGTCATGTGGTCATTGGATTTGTAGCACATCATACATTGTTGGATGGACGTATACTTTTCATATTCTATTTGGTGTGAGGAGATGGAACTGCCATATGCATAGCGCCCCTTCTCCTTCATTCTTTGTGCATCCGTTGTGCCTGCAAAGCGAACCTTGATTATATTATGGGCATACATAGGGTACACCTCCACAATCTTGACATTGTTTTGTTATCGCCGCTGGCTTATAAATGCTGATGTCAGTTGTTGACGATCGCTGCCCACCTCGAACAATCATTGGATCTCTCATCCC
Organism: Homarus gammarus; assembly: GCA_958450375.1. Lineage (NCBI taxonomy): Eukaryota > Metazoa > Arthropoda > Malacostraca > Decapoda > Nephropidae > Homarus > Homarus gammarus. The sequence continues at coordinate 131,108 of CAUDMG010001168.1, forward strand.
CCCCCCCCCCCCCCCACCACCCACACAGCCTGTTGCCTCGTGAGATGTGGCGGCTGGGGAAGGGGGGGGCGGTGTTTACGGACAAAGAGTTCCTGATTCTGCTGAATGTAAAGGGTGACGTGGCTCTCATGACACAGATCGCCCTCTCGAGTGATGCCCCCCCCCCCCCCCAAGCGACCTGTGACCTCGCCAGATGCGCCAAGCCGTGTTGACGCCTGGCACCCGGGAGTGTTATCACCGCTGGTGTCAGTACTGACGAGTGAGTATTGGCGTATGAGTGCGGTATTTCGGAGAAGAGGTCCTGACTCTGCTGATGTATGATTTAAAAGGGTAGCATGGCTGCCTTGACTGGAGGAGATCGCTCACTCAAGAGATGCTGTGAGGACCAGCCCCCCCCCTCGAGTGATGCTGTAAGGGACAGCCTCCTGCTCGCACTAATAAACACCACACAATCCTGTCTAAGAATTTGTGCTGAGACAATTTACACAGTACTGTTGTCTCTTGGAACACCATGCTGATCTGCATTGACCCGCACTTGTAAGTACAGAATAAGTGAAGACATACCCCTTGGTACAGAATTATTTTTGACTAATTACGTCTACTCGATTCTGTCTAACTTGGAGTAATAAGACAATGCAGAATGAAGCAAAGCTAAGATGAATAGAGTTATGGACTTTGTATCATGTCACTATGCTCAAGAAACAATTATAATTAAGATAAATTGTGTGAGACTAACTAATTATGTATCAGATAGATCACCATGTAATACTAATGAACGCCTTGTTCTCTGCAGGTTTTGACCACATAAATAAATATTGAATGCGTCAACAGGCGGGTTTCAATCATTCCCTTTGACTTGCCCGTCACCTGAACGTCCTTATTCCCAAGGCGTTTATAGTTTGCTTTTCTATTTCATCTCTTTTTTTTCTGCATTAATTTCCACTACATCTTTGTCCAACTTCTTACATACAATGGTAAGCTTGGCGCCATATTCCTCTGGACAATGACCTCGTATCCGTTAGTTTTCATTTTGGCCATGGCGCCAGACTTAAGTAGCTTATCAGCATCTTCATCTGTTTCTCTGAGGATGTTGTAACCATCTCTCAGATCCACGAGTCTATTTATTCTCACCCTTAGGTCGCTCAATAGCCTTTTTAGCTCTATCCGAGACCCTGGGTCGGGGTTCCGGAGATCTTCACTCTCACTTTGACCATGGTCAGTAGCATACATGAAAACCCTACCTGATCTGTCCACCTCACCTAAACCCCGTGGATGTCACTCTTTCTGTCCACTTGCTGGGCAAGTAAAAACGGGTCTCGGGGTAGGGTGAACAGACAATCCCTGACAGGGGCCTAGCCAAGAACTAACACCTAACAGTAACAGGTTATGAAGCACTGGCTAATCCCTAACAGAAAATGCTGCCACCCTTACTGTTTCGACTCAGCAGTCCTCTGAGGGCGCCCCTTGTGGCTCTGCCCGCAGAGTTCGTGTCGTTACCAAACAGCAGGGATTCTAGGTGAAAGGATAGGATAGGGAAGAAGCGTAGTGTAAATGAATAATAATATCCATATGCAATTACTGTACAAGATAAAGCATCCAGAGCGAGTACAACATGAAAAACAAGGCGGACAATCTTAACGGTCAACAAATGTGAACCTGAGCCGGGAGCGACGCACAGCACGTCCACTCGCTGTGAAGGTTGGGTGTGCTCGTTCTTTACTCGTGCAAGTGCCAATTTAGCCGGCGGAATGGACATAGAGTACCGGATGAAGGATCTTTTCAAAATAAGATGAATCCAGGCGGGAAAAAGGGTGTCGACAGCTTCCATTCTGAACTTCAGTATGCAGACGACCTCGCGCTTGTTGCTCACACTGAACGCGACCTACAGGAGATCCTGAACACCTATGCAGATGCGTATGCATACATTGTCCTTGATGTGAAATTGCATAAGACTCAGATACTCATTCAGACTGCCCCTGATTCAGCCACACTTTCACGATCCATCCATCTTAATGGTACTACCCTCTGTAATGTTACCCAATTTCAGTATCTCGGCTCCCACCTGTCCACCGCCGAGGACATCGATGAAAAGATTCAACATCGGATCAGATGTGGATCTCAAGCCTTTGGCAGACTCCGTCCCTATGTCTTCATCTGTAGGGAGCTGAAATTATCTACAAAGTTGCACGTATTTCGACCAGTAGTCCTCCCCACCCTGCTATATGGCAGGGAGACATGGATTATATACAGGAGGCACCTTAAGGCACTTGAAACTTTCACCAACGTAGTCTACGTTCCAGTCTCCGAGTTCGCTGGGAAGACAAGAGAACAAATGTCAGTATTCTCGCTAACACCAACTGTACGATCATCGAGGCTACCATTATCCATGAACAACTACGTTGGACTGGCCATGTTACCCACATGGACGACAGTAGACTGTCAAAGCAGTCCTCTAACGAATAGTAAACGTAACGCTGGCGAGCAACTGAAAAGGTATAAGGATAGTCTTAAGACAAACCTGAAAAAGTGCCAAATCAACCCCCTCACCTGGGAGACGATTACTCCACACCGTAACACTTGGAGGATCACCACACGAGAAGGTGTCAATACTTTCGACTTAGCCCGATTGCAAATCGAGGCACATACACGTCAGCGCCGGAAAGACGTTACCGCTGCTCTTCCCGCACAAGATGGAAACATTCACATATGCATCATCTGTGAACAACTCTGCTGTCCCATATCGGCCTCTTTAGTCTCCTTAAAACTCACTAACCTAGGTGACATCCTTCATAACTCATATCATTGTATCATAGCTGGATGATCATCATACTCGATTCCGAGTGACTGCAAAGTAGTAGTAGTAGTAGTAGTTGTTGTTGTTGTTGTTGTTCTTTTTACACCCATATCACTGCAGTTGGATCAGGATGTTCAGTTGTTGAGGATGGCACCTGTTCAACATCCTCCACTCTCAATCCATACTCAGTGGCTGGTGGTACAGTAAATGTGGTTCAGGGACAATCATAAGAACATAAAACCATAAGAATGGAGGAAACTGCAGCGGGCCTATTGGCCCATACAGGGAACTCCCGTTTACACCCAACCCCTATCGTTCATACATCCGACCAACCTATGTTTGATGCTATCCAGCGTATTCGAGTTAATGATGATGTTTGGTAACTTGTTCCACTCATCCACTACCTTATTTCCAAAGCAATGTTTACCTATCCCCCCCCCTTAAATCTAAATTTGTCAAAATTAAAACCATTGCGACGAGTTCGCTCCTGGTTGGATAGTTTGAGTACCTTTGTTATATCACCTTTGTGTAACCTTGACTTCCATTTATACACCTCGATCATATCGCCCCTCACTCTCAATTTCTCAAAGGAGTGCAAATTGAGATGCTTTAACCTGTCTCTGTACTCAAGGCTCCTAATGCCCGGAATTAGTCTTGACATTCTCCTCTGCATTCTTTCTAGAGATTCTATATCCATTCTGCAGTACAATGACTGTAACTGAACTGTGTAATCCAAGTGAGGTCTCACAAGCCCAAGATATAGTTTTAGGATAACCTCGATATTCTTGTAACTAAGTACTCTAGTTAGCCTTGTTTCTAGCAAATACACATTGTTAACTTGGTATAAGATTCCTGCTTATCATTACTCCTAAATCTGTAATACAGTCGAATTTCTCTATAACATCGATGTTGTTACGAGTTGGGGATTTAGAATATAGTTATACGTCTACCCAGATCCCAACAGGTAACAACAAAAAAAAACAAAGACAATCGGACTAAAAAAAGGGTAGACAAAGGATGCGAGTTTTCGTTGTATATAATAAAGTACCATAAATTCCTTAACAAAATATTCAGCTTATAAACTACCCTTAACCAAACTTAACCTAAACATGAACAGTATATACATAGTAATAAAACATAAAACAATAGTGAAGCAATGTGGAGGGGGGAGAGGCAATACAAGATTACAAATACTTAAGTGAGGAGCTGAGATGGCTGACGAGCAAGGCTGAGTATGGTAGAAGACGGTAAATAGTCACTGTGCCGTAGGTTTCCAGGATAGGTGATCCTGTGGTCGCTTCCCAGAGTCAAGTCCTCTCCTCGAATTGGAGCTGACAAAGTAGACTGAGGCGGAAGTGACGCAACAACCAGGATATGGAGAAGGGAAACCCGGGAGTGGTAACTAAGACGAGCCATACTCGTGTTTCGTCCCTAGATGGCGTTGCTCGTGGTGCTGGGTAGGTAGATGAAGACAATCGGTGGAGGGGTTCGTAACACACACCCCCTCCAAAGACCTTCGTAGCGCGGGCGCGAAGGAGGTGATCACCTGGTGCGTCTGGAGAGTAGCTGCTACATTTCCACTGGAGCTCGGGATAAGGAGTCTGCAATCAGGTTGTCCACCCCCTTTATGTGCCGGACTTGTAGATTATAGGGCTGGGTGAGGAGAGCCCAGCGGAGGATTCGCTGGTTGGAGGTCTTGTTGGTTTGGATGAACGTGAGTGGGTTATGGTCGGTGAAGACCAGGGTTGTTTGTGGGCAAGACTGGAGGTAACATTCAAACTTCTTTATTGCCAACACCAGAGCCAGGGCCTCCTTCTCTATGGTCGAGTAGTTGGTCTGATGTTTTTTCAACTTGGCGGAGTAATATGCCACAGGGTGAAGGACATCAGTGGTTGGGTCGGGTTGTAGGAGCACAGCCCCCACTCCGACACCACTAGCGTCGATTTGCAGATGGAAGGGCAAGGTGTAGTCAGGGGGGTGGACTACAGGCTTAGAGGCAAGGAAGGCTTTGAGGCGGTGGAAAGACTGGTCGCACTTCTGGTTCCAGATGTAAGGGACCGCAGAACTGGTAAGGTCTGTGAGGGGTCCGGCCACGCTGGAGAAGTTACTGCAGAACCGACGGTAGTAGCCGCACATCCCCAGGAAGCGCATGAGTTCCTTCCTCGTCCTTGGAGTGGGGAAGGACAAGATGGCTTCAACGTTTGCGTCCTTGGGTCTCACCATACCATGCCCAACGATATGTCCCAGGTAAGTCACCGAGGCCCGGCCAAAAGCAGATTTAGCCAGGTTTATGGTGAATCCAGTCTCTTGCAGTCGTGCAAACAGTATCTCCAAACGCACCAGATGTTCGTCCCAGCTGTCCGACACCACCACCAGGTCATCCAGGTAGGCGAACGTCCCACCTAGGTCTTGAATAAGGTAGTTTATGGCCCTCTGGAATGTGGCCGGAGCATTAGAAAAGCCAAACGCCATAACTAAATATTGAAAAAGACCAAATGGAGTTATAAATGCCGAGATTATTTTTGCCCTATCCGTGAGTCCTACTTGATAATATCCTTTCAACAGGTCTATAGTACTGATAAATTAGGCACAGCCTATGCTGTCTATTATATCTTCAATCAAAGGTAAAGGGTAGGAGTCTGAGACAGTGACCTGGTTCACTTTACGATAATCTGTACAGAAACGAAAGGTGCCATCGGGTTTTGGAATGAGAAGGCAAGGTGAAGCCCAGGGGGAGGTACTAGGCTCAGCTAAGTTATGCTTTAACAAAAAATCTACCTCCTTTTTCATAATCGATTTTTTTTGTGGACTTAGACGATATGCTGATTGCCTAATGGGTTGTACATCATCTGAGATTAGTTTAATATCATGTTTAAGTATATTGCAAAACCCTGGGAGGTCTGACGTGACTTTAGGAAATGTTGATAATAACTTAGTGAGATCTTTTGCTTGAGATGGATTCAGAACAGAAAAATACTCATCCAAATTGTTGAGTATGTGACTGTTAGCAGGGTTCTCTTTAGGTAGAGGGAAGTCTAAATTCTCCAATAGGTCCATGTCATCTGTCTCCGGCTCCGGCCCTGACAAAACCGTATGCAATACAGGTAGGCTTACAGCCTCGGGGATGTCTTCCTCTGACTGCCTGGAATGGTAAAGTTTCATGAGATTAATGTGAACAAGTTGTGAATCTTTTCTGCGATCAGGAGTATGGACTATATAGTTGAGAGGAGATAGTTTATTAGCAACTATATAGGGACCAGTAAACTTGCTCTTAAGGGGAGAGCCTGGAATGGGTAGAAAGAGTAACACTTTGTCACCTGGAGAAAATGATCTTTTAACTAATTTAGGTTGGGACTTCACCATTTTCTCTTGGACTTTTTTTAAGTTTGACTGAGCAATGGTTCGGACTTCAGTTAATTTGTCCCGTAAAGTGTCAATGTATTGGGAAACTGTTGCGGGCTTAATAGATGGAGTGTCAAACCACTGCTCCTTTACTATTTTAAGGGGTCCCCTAATTTGTCTCCCATATAGTAACTCGAACGGGGAGAATCCCAATGACTCCTGGGGACATTCCCTGATGGCAAAGAGTAACAAGTCTATGCTTTCATCCCATTCCTTTTGGTGTTCTATACAGTATTTTTTGATCATTGATTTGAAAGTTTGATGGAACCGTTCCAAGCAACCTTGGGATTGTGGGTGGTAAGCCGAAGATGTACAATGGTCCACACTGAGGTCTTTCATCACCTGTTTGAAAAGATTGCTCGTAAAATTGGTGCCCTGATCGGATTGGATCTCTTTAGGAATGCCTACTGAAGTGAAAAGATGCAAAAGATGTTTGATTACGTTTTTTGAAGTGATGCTTTTAAGGGGAAAAGCCTCAGGATAGCGTGTACTGGTATCCATAACTGTGAGCAGGAATTGATTTCCCTTCTTAGTCTTTGGTAATGGGCCCACACAATCCACAACAATCTTTTCAAATGGGGTAGAAAATACTGGGATGGGCTTAATGGGAGCTGCTGGTATACTTTCATTTGGTTTTCCTACCATTTGACAAATATGACAAGATTTTAGGTATTGTGACACATCCTTCCTAAGTCCAGGCCAGTAATAGTGTTGGAGGAGCTTTTTATATGTTTTCAGGATTCCCAAATGTCCTGAAATACCATCATGGGCAAGGGCAATTAATGCTGGTCTGACTGAAGCTGGAATTACCACTTGATGTATTTCAGACCACGTGTCTAGATGGGCAAGCTCAGGGGGCCTATAGGCCCTCATCAAAACCCCTTCATGATAATAAAAACACGGAAGGGTGTTAAAATCTTTACCCTCAACTGCTGCATGATGAAGTTTATTCAAAGATGGATCAGATTGTTGGACTTTAACGAGCTCATCCTTACTAATAGTCTTATTGTACAGATCTTCTGTGGGTAGGAAGATATTGGAGGTGGTTTTAGATGAAGAGGGCACATTCCGCACACTCTGTGACCGGGTGACAGCACAAGATGGGAAAAGATGAGGAATAGTTTCTTTAAGGTCAGTGGTGGAGTTGACAGGTAAGGGAGAGTCGACTGTCTTTATGTTAGGAACCACTAGATCTCCTACCAAGTCATTACCCAATAATAAATGAATGCCACACACAGGCATTGGGTCTTTCCTTATGGCTATTTGCACTTCCCCAGTAATCAAGGGACATTGGAGGTGCAGTTTAGCTAAAGGATAGGAAGAATGGGACGAGAGATCTGAAATTAGAACACTCTCATTTGTAAATGCGGTAGATATATCAGGAATGACGTTAAACAGGAGGATAGATTGTGCTGCGCCCGTATCACGTAGTATACGAATAGGGAAAGAACGAGACCCCTCTATGATTGAAATTTTTCCCTCATAGGTGAATGAAGAGAAGAGATCCTGATGGGGCCTTTCCACATTGGCATTTGCTATTGGTTTGGATTTGGGATCCAGGGAACTACTTTTAGCAATTCGACACTTTGGGTGTTTACAATTCTGGATCGTATGGCCTGGGTTTTTACAGCAAGAACAAGTAAGCGTGGTTGCATCGGGGGGAGTAGGTGTGGGACCTTTCGACCTACCACTCACGCCCCCAAGGTTATCATCAGAGGAAGACCTGACATGTCGGGAAGTACCACGTTCTCTACTGCCCAGTGACTCCACCAACAAAGCATACTCATCAGCCAGCTCAGCAGCACGCCCTAAATTAACCTCTCCACGCTCCTCCACATGCTTCAAGATGTGAAATGGTATCTTGCTTTTCCACTCCTCCAGGACTACCAAATTTAACAAATCCTGAAATGTGGAGGTCTCTGTAGCCTCTAACCACTTCTTAAAAAACCTAAGCTTTTCTTGAGCAAACTCAACAAATGTGTGTGAAAATGGTTTGGTTAGTTTACGAAACTTCTGCCGGTATCCATCTGGCGTGATAGCATAAGAGGTGAGGATATTCTTTTTTACGTTATCATCGTCATCAGTCTGGTCTAAACAGTTATAAACTCTACGAGCCTTACCATATAATTTAGGAACTAACACTGACACCCACTGGTCCTTTGGCCACTCATTCTTCGCGGCTATTTTCTCAAAAGTCCTAAATGACCCGTCCATATCGGATTCATCAAACCCGGGAACAAGGGAAGAAGCAGTAGCAGGGTTAAAAGCAGCGAGTTTCTCTTTTAATGCCACTTCTTTTGATTTAAACTCCGATGTTAAGGTGACTCCTGTCTCTCTCACCTGTAGTTCTTTCAGTTTAACCGCCTGCACCAACTTGGCCTGTTCCACCCTTTCTTCATGGTCCAACTTGTACTCCAACTTGGCCTGTTCCAACTTGGCCTGTTCCATCCTTTCTTCATGGTCCAAATTGGCCTGTTCCATCCTTTCTTCAGGGTCCAACTTGGCCTCCTGCTCCAACTTGGCCTGTTCCAACTCGAGTTCTTTCATTTTGATTTGGAACTCGAACCTAGCTCGTTCTAGTTCTAAGGGGTGTATTCGTTGTGTTTCTTCTTGAGGGCTAGCCAGACCTGAGGCAACTTCTGAGTGAGGAGGGGTGGTGGATAGTGGTTGAAGTTTCTTGGACATGGGCGTTAATCTGTCAACAGCGGATTCTTTTAAAACTTCTTGTTGAACCAACACTTCTATCACATGATTTTTTAACATTTCCTTAGTCAGTTGCTGTGAAAATGGGATATTGTAATAGTTGGCTATTTCTTTCCATTCTTTCTTCAGGATATTAACACGTAATTTAGCTACGGAAGGATTTTCAATAAAATCCTGGAGATCAAAACATGAGGTGGCCATTGTTAAGAAAAATAGGATAATTAACTAATGGTCAAAAGAAACGATAAGTGGATTACCCTAGAAAATATCACGGCAGTGGATAACCAGAAAGTCCCGGAAACTAACCAAGTTATGCCTAGGGAAATTACACTTATGATTATTGTTCTTCTGAGAAGATCCTTAGATAAGGACAAGAGACTTGAAAGAGGTAGGGCGTATTACGGCATTAATATAAAGATCCGGATTAACAACCCTGATATACTTGAAAGAGGAAGGGCGTATTACGGCATTTATATAAAGATCCGGATTAACAGCCCTGAATGAGATAATGAGAAGAACAATAATGGAGGCTTTATAATTATGGGGTCCTGGTAGAGCAGGGCGTCCCAAGATATCACTTCACCCTAAACTAGTAACTATGGAACAGCCTACTCTGGAGTGAGGGTACAGCATTAAACAGATCCGGATTCTTACCTACACTCGATAAGACTTACCACACGACTGCCACGTGTAATAACAGGTAAGCCTTATGACACTTGGAACCTAATATCCTACGTCTGTCACTCTTACTGTACGATAATACCAATATATGCACACACATATGGAGGAAACTTTAAACCACCGTAAAGCAATTGTAAACAGAAGTGACTGGGAGGGGTAATTAACACTGAGTAACAAGGGAGTAAGGAATATGGTACTTAAGGTCGTGTCCTGTCACGGTCGCCATTTGTTACGAGTTGGGGATTTAGAATATAGTTATACGTCTACCCAGATCCCAACAGGTAACAACAAAAAAAAACAAAGACAATCGGGCTAAAAAAAGGGTAGACAAAGGATGCGAGTTTTCGTTGTATATAATAAAGTACCATAAATTCCTTAACAAAATATTCAGCTTATAAACTACCCTTAACCAAACTTAACCTAAACATGAACAGTATATACATAGTAATAAAACATAAAACAATAGTGAAGCAATGTGGAGGGGGGAGAGGCAATACAAGATTACAAATACTTAAGTGAGGAGCTGAGATGGCTGACGAGCAAGGCTGAGTATGGTAGAAGACGGTAAATAGTCACTGTGCCGTAGGTTTCCAGGATAGGTGATCCTGTGGTCGCTTCCCAGAGTCAAGTCCTCTCCTCGAATTGGAGCTGACAAAGTAGACTGAGGCGGAAGTGACGCAACAACCAGGATATGGAGAAGGGAAACCCGGGAGTGGTAACTAAGACGAGCCATACTCGTGTTTCATCCCTAGATGGCGTTGCTCGTGGTGCTGGGTAGGTAGATGAAGACAATCGGTGGAGGGGTTCGTAACAATGTTCATCTGATATTTGGTTTCTCTGTTTACATCTCCTAGAAGAAACTAGAGCCTAGACTAAGTACTTTACATTTGTCCACATTAAAATTCATCAGCCATTTTTCAGACCAGTCTCAACCTTGTTTGCCCCATGCACCCCTTTCACCATATGTCAGAATGTCATTCCCCCCCTCCTTTCCAAGATTGTCTGCCTCAAAAAGTGCATTCCAAATAATATGCATATAATACTGAAAATCCTTTATTTTTTTTCATATTAGTATCAGTTTCCCCCCCCCCCCCTGAAAACCTGAGGGGGGAAATTCCCCCCCTGGTTGAGAACCCCTGGGTTAATACATTTGTGTTATACAGTTATATCACCCTGCTACGACCCTTGTCCTCTTAGGGTGTAACACTATCACAAAATTCACAAATTCAACTTTGTACTATAGGTCCAGGAATAGATCCCACCAAATTATCACCTCATTACTATGGGGTATATTGAAATTCATGCAGTGGCTTTAATTACAAATATATATTAACACAAACTAACAATAAAACAAGTATATCTGTATGTACAAAAATAAATGAATACAAATTAAATCTGAACAAATAAACTACTCAACCGAGTGACAAAATAACTAACATCAACGTAATGATTAAACACTTATTTAGTCTAGACACTACCCTAAACAACGTGGTTATCCAACACACTTAACTCATAAACAAGTAAGTTATTTACCGTTGAATTGTACAATATGACTACACACAGTCTCACATATAAATCACTATGTAATACTTGGTGTTCTCAAAAGTCGAGCAAGCTTAACGCAGTATACCACTAGAAATATACAATAGGAGAGGAGATATTTATCTTACAACTGCCAGCCCAATACTGAAAACACCCGGCTCTGAGAGGTAACTAAGTGGGTAGAGGTGGCCGGAAATGACGTCATAAACAAAAGACGTTCAATTTGCGAATCCACAAATAGCTATCAAACGCTCACTAATACAATAAACATTACATTGTTTTACCTTACACATTGAAACTAATGTTACTACATTTTAAGTATAACATATCTCTAAATTTTAAACTGCTTCAGTGTGTACACAGCGAATCAGTCGAAGTTCATATGCCGACCAGTAATCTATTCATTGGTTCTTATTCCGACACTCGTAACATCTTCCCCCTTAAATTAAAAGTTTAAGAAGCTCTGAATAAATTTTTACTCAACACGAGATAGAGTGTCGGTAATAATATTATCACAGCCCTTTATGTGTTTGATTTCTATATTATAGGGTTGAATAGCTAATGACCACCTTAACAGTCTTTGATTCTTATTTCTCATATTATGAACAAACTGATGTGGATTATGATCTTTATAAACTATCACTGGGTAAGGTGATCCACTTACATACACCTCAAACTTTTCCAGGGCTAAGAAAAGGGCCAATGCTTCTTTTTCTATTATGGCATATCCATGTTGATGCTTTTTCAGTTTAACCGAGAAATAACAGTTCGGGTGCAATATTCCATCTTTTCCTTTTTGCATTAACACAGCACCAACTCCTGTGTCATATGCATCCGAATGTATCACAAAATGTTTTTTTAAAGTCTGGGAGTTGCAGTACAGATGCTGTTGCCAACAACCCACGAACCTCTTCGAATGCTGTCTGGCATTCATCAGTCCACACAAACTTTCTTTTTGGGCTGACCAAATCTGTCATGGGAGTAACCACCCTGGCAAAATTTTTACAAAACCTCCTGTAGAATCCAACCATCCCGAGAAATCTTCTGAGAGCCTTTCGATTGTGAGGTGCGGGTAGACTGAGAATATCGGCAACTTTGGCATCAATTGGAGCAATTTTCCCTTGTCCAATGACCTGACCAAGGAAGATTAAGGTGGCATGTCCGAATTCACTCTTGGGTAGGTTTACGGTGAAGTTGAACTCTGCTAGACGATTGAAGAGTTCACGGAGTCGGCCAATGTGGTGTACCCTTGTATCACCGACGACGACCAGATCATCTAGATAGGCGTCACTCCAGGCAGGCCTGATATCACTATGTGCATCGCTCGTTGAAATGTTGCTGGTGCTCCTTTGAGGCCGAAGGGCATAACTTTGTATTGCCACAGCCCCCCCAGTGACAAAAGCTGAAATCTGCTTTGCTTCTTTCGAGAGTTTGATTTGGTAGTAGCCTTTGAGAAGATCTAGCTTGGTGACAAATGATGCTCGACCCACACTATCGATGATGTCGTCGATGCGCGGCAATGGATATGCATCAGCACGTGTCACCAGGTTGACCTTCCTGTAGTCAGTGCACATGCGGACACTTCCGTCGGGTTTAGGCACCAGCACACAGGGTGACCCCCATGCACTGCTGCTGCTCTCCACTAGGTCATGTTCCAGCAGATACTCCACCTTCTGCTTCAGCTTCTCCCACTTATCAGGGCTCATTCGGTAGGGTGCTTGCTTGATGGGAGATGTGCCAGACAGCTGTACTAGGTCGTGCTCCAGCAGAGAACACTGGCGTGGCACATCGTCGAAGCGTGGCTTGAACTCCTGCAGCAGTTGCACCACATCCTGAGACTGCTGTTGTGAAAGATGGGGTACTTTAGAGGTATGGTCACACAATATACTGGAATTACAGATTTTTATGGGGATATGCACTTGGAAATCAGTGTCTGGGACCACCTCCTCTCCTCCTCCTGTTACCGAACAAACCACTTCACTCCTACCAAAATACGGTTTCAACCTGTTGACACGAGTCAAACTCGTCCAATTTTCTCTTGTCTGGAGTTGCTATGACATAGTTGAGGTCATTTAATTTCTTAACTATAGTAAATGGACCCTCATATTTAGCTTGAAGGGGATTTCTATACAGGGGTATAAGTGCTAAAACCCTATCTCCAGGCTTAAATTCTCTAGCTTGACAATGCTCATCATATTGCTTTTTCATTTTCTCCTGTACTTCTGACAGATTTTCACGAGCAATCTCACCTACTCTTCAGTTTCTCTTTAAACTTCTCTACATACACTGACAAAGGGACTTTGATTACTTATCCAACTTTCCTTCAACACAGTCATAGGACCTCTTACAGTATGACCAAAAATCATTTCAAAGGGACTGAATCCTAGGGAATCTTGGGGACTCTCTTATGGCAAACAACATAAGTGGTACTCCTTCATCCCAATCCTTATCAGACTCCATACAGTATTTCCTAAGCATAGATTTAAAAGTCTGGTGGAATCTCTCTAGGGCACCTTGGGTTTGAGGGTGGTACGCAGAAGCTAAGTATTGCTTAATTCCCAATTCATTCATCACCTGCTGGAAAAGGAAAGAAGTGAAGTTAGTTCCCTGATCCGACTGTACAACTCTAGGAATGCCATATTTAGTGAAGAAGTTAGTCAGAGCCTTTACCACACTCTTTGCTTTGATGTTTCGCAATGGTATAGCCTCTGGGTACCTGGTGGTCGTACACATGATTTTTAACAAATATTGGTGGCCACATCGAGTTTTTGGGAGAGGACCTACACAATCAATTATAACCCTGCTAAATGGCTCATCTACCACAGGAATGGGTTTTAGGGAAACAGGTCTTATGACCTGATTTGGTTTACCAGCCATCTGACATTCATGGCAAGTTCTACAGTATCTGGCAACATCACCTTTCATTCCAGGCTAGTAAAAATGCGACAAAATCTTTTTGTATGTTTTCCTAACTCCTAAATGTCCTCCCAAAAAGGTGTGTGCTAATTTCAAGATTTCTCCCTGTGACAACTGGGAATCACAACCTGATGCACAACATTCCACTCATCAGCAGGATCAGATATAGATCTGAACTTCCTCATAAGTAACCCTGAATCCATATAGTAACAAACAGGCAAGCGAACGGCTTCTTCAATATCCACAGCCTTCCTACATAGTTCATCTAATTCGGAGTCACTCTGCTGATCATCTATCAATTTTTCCCTAGTGACAGGTACTTTCTGAATGGTTATGTCACCAGAAGAGAGATCAGCTTCAGATTTTGGGGAATGAATGTTACCTGAATCTTTAGCTTCACTCACATCTCTCCCATCAATGTCACTATTCTGACTGTCAAACAGATTCTCAATACCTAAATCATTTTCATCATTGCCAGGTGCACTGCTATCAGCAATACAAATCTTAGGGTCAACTGAAGGAACGGTCTGTACCTTATTCCGAAGAGTCTGGCTCCTTGTAACTGCACATAAAGGAAACAAATCAGGGTAATCTTCTTCAATTAAACCAGTATTATTCTCCTCTGTAGGAGTCGAAGATACCACAGGGTCTGGCACCACGCTGGCTCCTGCAATATTACCCAGCAAAATAGTAACCCGTCACAGGAAGATAATCTTGAACACCAATAGTCACCCAACCAGTCACGAGTGAAGTTCTCAAAAACACCTTACACCCTCAAGCACCAAATGCTCTCCAGCATAGGAATCTTCCACGCAGGGAACAGATCCTTTCAACAGAATACTGTGAGAAGCACCAGTGTCACGCAAAATCTTCTCAGGGTACTGATCACCTGATTCTTCAACTGCAACTGAACCATCAAACATGAAAGGTTCAAAAGAATCCTCCTTTGGGCGATTTCTCATTAGAGTTTTGTCAAACTTCTCCAGAGGTTCGAATGAGATCACTGGCTCTTCCTTCTTTGCTTCCAATTTAGGGCAATTCACAATCACATGACCTGATTTCTTACAGTAAAAACAGACAAATGATTTAGTCTTGGCATAGGTCTTGGAAAGCTCACCTGAGTTTCCACGAAAATTTACTTTACTAGAAGAAGCAGTGCTACTATTCTGCCTACCACCCTTTTCCTTGGTTACAAAACCCTTTCCACCTGAATGATTTTGAGATTTAACAGGATGCATTTTGTAAGCAAGGGCATAGCTATCAGCTAATGCAGCAGCTTTATGAACATTACTAATATCTCTCACTCCTAAGTACAATTGTATATCATCAACTCAACAAGATCCTCAAAAGTTTCTACCTTGCTAGACTTTATCCACCTTCTACACATTTTACTCAATGAATAAACAAATTCTAAATACGACTGTACATTAGTCCTTCTCATAGTCCTAAATTTCACTATATGTTTCAGGAATGAGTTCATATGCCATAAGAATTTCTTCTTTCACTAACTTATAACTACGACAAACTTCACTTGACAAAGACAGAAATGCTGAACGAGCTGACCCAGCGAACACACTTTGAATCATAGCAATCCACGACTCTTCAGGCCACTGAAAAGACTTTGCAATCTTCTCAAGCTGCATAAAAAACTCTTCTGGATCCTCCTCGTCAAAAGCAGGCACAAGTCTCAAATGTTTTGTCACATCAAACAATTTTGTCTCAGATTCTAAAGTCAATGCCTGTAAAATCTTGTCTTCTACTGCTAACCTGTGCTAACGCTAATTCATGCTGCCTTTCACGCTGTCTTTCCCTTTCTTCTCTTTCCTTCAAAGCCAACTCATGCAACTTATCCTTTTCTCGTTCTAGCCTTCCATGCTCCAATTCTAGCTTTCTTATCTCTACAGCTTCTCTAGGGTCGAATGAACGCAAAGTCAGTGCCCCCTTCGGTAGGGGAATGGGACAACTGGCCGCCGCCATCTGGCCGCAGCCCAACTGGCCGCGGGAAACTCGCCGCGGCCGACTGGCCGCCGCGGACTGGGGGTAAACTGCAAACGCCTAATTTTGCGCTCTCAAGGCAGCTCCTTAAACCCCCACCAGCGAACGATTGATTCTCGAATGATTAAAAAACAAGTCAATTCTGAATTCAACATACAAAAAAACAGTAAAACTATGTACTAAAAAATAAAATAAGAGAAACTTAGATAATAGAACTTGAAAGAATCCTCACAGATGTATTAAATCTTGAATGAAAAATACAAGGATAATACTATGAACAAAGAAATATAAAAAAGTAAGAATTAGTAGAATAATAATATTAGTTGGATAATACTATGAACAAAGAAATATAAAAAAGTAAGATTTAGTAGAAGTTAAAAAAATGACAACAGTTCGAATATTTAAATATTGATTTGACTAAGAATGTTTTCAGGGCTACCCGAGTATATAGCTTCAACCTCCGAATGTATTCGAGATTTTCACTCGTAAAAACCGATAGGAAATATTAATTTAAGCAGTTGCGCATTTCTTTGTCATCATCAGTTATGTGACCATTAGCTGCTTCAATTTGCATAACTTTTCATAGATTTTTGCAGTTGAATCTTGTTTTTTTTTAATCAATAAAGACATTTTGGCATGCTTATTTTTTACCAACAATAATTTTACTAACAACATAACTTTTCATAGATTTTTGCATATGTATCTTTTATTATTTTATTCCAATAAAGTACTTCATGAAGAAATTTTAATCCTCTTTTTTTTTAATCACACTTTCATCAATTTTGTCAACAAAAAGTTCCATATGGCGGCCAGTCGGCCGCGGCGAGTTTCCCGCGACCAGTTGGGCTGGGGCCAGATGGCGGCGGCCAGTTGTCCTCGACCCCTTCGGTAGCACCTCTTCATTTACAAGTTCAGTTAATACTGCATTTTGAATTTCAGACTTTCTTTGACTACATCGATACTCAATCTCCTATGTATCAGCAAGTTTTATCCAATCATCCTTTCTTAAAACACTGTCTTTCAACATTTCCACGGATGTATTTTCAACAAACTCCTCCACATCAAACGTAGCCATGATTAAACAATAAATAATCCCTATATTTAAATATTTCCAATAGATAATGAGTGAAAAGGGATCTATCCTTGCAAAGTCGTCAATTTTGTTACGACCCTTGGCCTCTTAGGGTGTAACAATATCACACAATTCACAAATTCAACTTTGTACTATAGGTTAAAGAATAGATCCCACCAAATTATCACCTCATTACTATGGGGTACATTGAAATTCATGCAGTGGCTTTAATTACAAAATATATTAAATAAACAATAAGACAAGTATATCCGTATGTACAAAAAAAAATATATACAGATTAAATCTGAACAAATAAACTACTCAACCGAGTGACAACATAACGAACATCAACGTAATGATTAAACACTTATTTAGTCAAGACACTACCCTAAACAAAGTGGTTATCCAACACATGTAACTCATAAACAAATAAATTCTACAATATGACTACACTCAGTCTCACATATAAATCACTATATAATGCTTGGTGTTCTCAAAAGTCGAGCAAGGTTAACACAGTGTTACGAACCACGCCATCTATTGTCATGATCTACCTACCCAGCACCACGAGCAACACCATCTAGGGACGCATCCCGAGTATGACTAGTCTTAGTCACCACTCCGGGTTTCCCTTCTCCATATCCTGGTTGTTGCGTCACCTCCTCCAACTCTTCCTCATCAGCTCCGGATCACACGCCAGTCGCAGTCGGGAGCAGTCGAAATCAGGAGCAGTAAGAGCCAGCGCAGAACGAAGTGGAAGCGGAGAAGGATCAGTCACAGCTGATTGGCTAGTACTGGACCAATCCCACCTTCCCACGTACCCTGGAAAACCCCAGCTCCTATCCTCATTTTCCTTCTGACAATTCTGTTGATTCGATTGACACATTGAGCCTCTCCTACAGTATCGGACCTCCCTTAGGAACCCCGATGCTGCTGAGGGGCTTGGTGTGAAGAAAGAGTCTTCAGTAAGTTTTCAGACCTTTTTCTTCGACTTTAACCTTTATCTTCCGTGTCGTGAAAGGACCTATTCCCCTGTCAGCTGACGTACAGGGGAGTATTCGTCCGGAAACGCCCTCTGTCCCCACACCTCGCTAGTGCGGGTTTGTGTGAAGGGTGGAGGGACAGCACAGCCTGCCAATTCGCCTGGGGACCTCTGTGATAGTGCAGGGTCTCCCCTACGTGAGGGGCGCAGGAAATTAGGGACTTTTAGGGGAGATCTTCATAAATCTCCATTTCAAACATTCGACATGCCTTCCATTAAAATTAAAGTGGACCGAAACATCCAACCGTGCACGGACCTCGCCTCACTCATTTTCCAGCTGACATGTATATTTCAGATCCGATCCTTCACTAATGACGACACTATCAAGATATTTGTGCAAACTGATGAAGATGCCGACCTGTTCCACTCCCCAGCAATGTACAACAAACTAAAAAACAATGGCCTAACAGTCCTGAGCTCACCAGAATACCGGGCAAAGTGCACCCTCATATGTAGGAAAATTATCCCTCATATACTGGACAACCCAAACCTATTGACTGAACTAAATTCACAAAACACCCCCCAAATGACATATGCAGCCCGGATGGGAACTCTCCCGATGTTAAAAATCACTACGGCTACTCAAACTGACGCCATAAAATTAAAATCATACGGAATAAAAATCGGCAGCAATATTATCCCTTCAAGAGACATAGAATTCCAACACTTTATACAGGTCCACCAATGTTTCAACTGTTACCAATTCGGCCACAACACCAACAGATGCAGTAACACAATAACTTGCTCAAAGTGTGCCAATCAAGGCCACTCATACCGAAACTGTACTGCCACGGTAACTAAATGCTGCAATTGTAAAGGCCCTCACGCTGCCATCAGCAACAAATGCAAAATCAGACTCAACAATAGCACAACACCACTCCCTCCCCGCCAACCTTCACCTCCTACAGCACCTCCCACAGCACTACCTCCACCTCCCCACCACTCACTCCCTACTGCCACGACCCTCCCCACCCGCACTTGCTGGACCAACAACGTGACCGCCCCCATACCATCCCCCGACATGAATGCAAAAATCACCACCATCATACTTCTGGCACATACGCTAAGCAACGGAAACAGGTCTCTTTTTCTGAAGCTAGCAACTGATGGTTTGAAGGCGAACGGCCTCCCTACCATACTCATTCCTGATTCCTTCAGAACCGGTCCCGACCTCATCTTCCCCACTGCCCCCATCTCCGACCGGACCAGCATGCCACCCCCTCCCCCCAGAGAAACCACTGCAATCTCCGTCTGCCCCTCCACTTCTGTCATGCCCACACCTGACTTATCTCACCAATCTACTTCTATCTCACCCCCCAGAGTAATCAGTCCAAAACCTCCCGGCCCCTCCACCTTGACCTTGCCAACACCTGACTTTTCCCGCACGACTACGATGACCTCCCGGACCACAAAACCCCGAACCAAACCCAATCTTCCCCTGACACCTCAGACTCCCAAGAATAAAATGGCAGCCCATCCCCCCACAGAACTGGTGGTCAAGACCACAAGACCTAAGAGGAAGAACACCTCCCCCCTTTCTTCCTACACACATGACAGCAAAAGAATTATAAAATACACTCATCCAACTAAATCTATAATTAAAGTAAATCTATTCGGCACTACCCCTAAGAAAACAGGAAACAACCCCGTCACGAACCTAGCACGCTCCACTCATCCTCCCGACTCCCCCACACACACAGTCACGTAACCGCCCATCCCTCACCTGCATACACCACACTCAGACCTCGCTCACAGTCACTCGACAAGTTAGACCTCATCCCTGCACCCCAGAATTTCAATCTCATATAAGTAACAATTATACAACATGATCACCATTATGCAATACAACTGTAGAGCATATCACTCAAACAGACACGCCATCTCTCTCCTCATACAAGAACACAACCCAGACATCCTCCTCCTCAACTCAACACGCACAGACACCAAAATCAAGCACTTCGGCTACACGAGCAGACAATCACCCCACGAACTATACGAGGGCGTTGCAATCCTTATCAGATCCTCCTTGAAACACGAATTCATCACCAACTTTGCCTTCAAACACTTCATGGCCGCCAAGATCGACACTCAACACGGACAAATTATCATCTGCACAACATACTCGAGACCTAACTCGCGTATCCCCTTCACAGACCTAAACTCCATCTTTAACAACTCACACCTACCTGTAATACTAATGGGCGACCTCAATGCACACCACACCGCATTCCAACACAACTACATCGACCCCCTTGGCCAACAACTACACGCTTTGGTCACTCACAAAAACCTTCACCACATTGGCCCTTTCTTCCCCACATTCTACGCTGCTGGCAGAAAAGGCACTCCAGACATCGTCATCACCAACACCCCTGCCCTCCAATTTCAGCACTACATCACTCCCGGCCCCCTATCAGGCTCAGACCACATTCCCATCACTCTTCACCTCTCCAACAATCCCATACTCCTCCCAACAGCCTCACCTCAATACCAGTATCAACACGCAGATTGGGATGCCTTCAAAACCACACTCTCTGAACAGCAATACACACTCAACCTCGAACACCAACCCACTAGGATGATTGAGGAAACCTGGACTCACCTTTTCAACACTATCACCGCCATAGCAGATACCCACATTCCTAAACACCGGTTCAAGAGGAAATACTCCTTCACACCCTCCATAAGAACCCAACGCCTACTTCACTGCTACAGGACACGATTTGAACTAAACAAACTTAACCTAGCACCAGTTTACACAGACATCACCACACTAAGAACACACATCATCCACAGTCTCCTTCAAGACCATAATGTTCACTGGGCAAAACTCGTAGAGGCTGCCCAGGAACACAGAACACATAACCCCCGAGAGTTTTGGCAAAGGATCGCCAAGCTGCAAGGAACTGCAAGACCCCCCTTTGATCACCTGCTAGTAAATGGTAGGAAAATCAAAGAGCCAGCCGACGTAGCACAAACACTAAAACAACACTGGGAACACATTTTCCACCCACACCCCCCCACACAACAAAGGTACATCTTAAACCACATAAACAACATCACCACACACATGCAAACACTTCACGACAGAACGACTCCTGACGACACAATAGATACCTCCACTCTCACACAGGACCACACCCTCACTGCTCCTTTCACCCCAACAGAAGTCAAACAAGCACTGGACAAAACCAAAAAGAAAACACCGGGTGACAGCAAGATTGGTCAAGCAATCCTGAAGCACCTCCCCTCAGAAACAATCACAGCCATTACATACCTATACAACACCCAACTGGCCACAGGTTACTTCCCAAAACTCTTTAAGACAGCCACAGCCGTCATGATACCGAAACCAAATAAAAACCCAACAGATCCTCAAAACTACAGACCAATCAGCATATTAGAAATCTTAGGAAAAACCTTTGAAAGATTATACAACACCCGCCTCAGATACCATCTTGAGGATGAACAACTACTGTCATATAAGCAGTTCGGCTTCAGAGCACACCACTCAACCCAGGACGCACTTAATATCATGACCAATTACCTCCACATGAACAAAGATGCATACAAGATAGCACTCATCACAAAAGATGTACAAAAAGCATTCGACACAGTTTGGCACGAAGGATTAAAATACAAGATATGCACTAATTTTAACCTCCCTCATAAATCACAACAATTACTTTGCAATTTCCTAACTGACAGAAAAATGAGAATAAAAGTCACACCTGCCTTCTCTGACCACTTCACACTGCACGCAGGAGTCCCACAAGGATCAGTCCTGTCCCCAACACTATACATTCTTTATACAAATGACTTACCCGACCCCTTACACATTGACTCTCTGACAATACAGTACGCCGACGATGTAACCCAACTAATCAGACACAGAACTCTTGACCACCTAACAGACAAAGCACACAGGGAACTAGAACAAGTTACAGAATGGGAACTCCGATGGCGAATCCAAACCAACCCGAACAAAGCACAAATCACCTACTTCGGCACCAAAAGACGGCAACCACGTCACATCTACCTAAACCCCTACATCGCCTACCCTTCACCTATAGCTGTCAAACGAACAAACACAATCCTAGGAGTCACATTCAACGACGCCCTCACCATGACACCACACACCAAAATGAAAGCTGTGATCGCAAACAAAACACTCGGGAAAATATACAGATTCAGAACCGCATCAATCAAAACCAAAACGCACCTATTCAAAGCCCTCATACGCCCACTATTGACTTATGCACCCAACACACTCCAGCTAGCACCACCAACAAGCGCCAAGAAACTTCAAGTCATACAAAACAAAGCACTAAGATTCATCCATAACACACACTGGTCATCCTTCACCCGAAATAGTTATCTACATGAACTCAGCTCCCTTCCCCCACTTAACATCTACTGGAGACAACTAGGTGACAAACAAATAAAAACTCTCCTCACTAATTACCCTCAATGGCAGGATTACTTCCACAACATCATACTCCCACGTAGATTCAGAGACAGAAATCCCTCCATACTAAACAGACCAAACACTCCCCTCCCACCTCCCTTGTATTAATAACCACACCCGACAATTTCCCCCCAAATTAAACCTAACCTCTCCTTAACCCTCACCCTAACCTAACCCAATCAACCTAACCTAACCTCTTCTCAACCCCACACCCAATGATTCCCACCCAACTTAACCAAACTCCCCCCCCCCTCACTCCAAACCCCACGCCACCAACTCAAACTCAAGACCACTCCGACAAAAAAAAAAAAAAAAAAAAAAAAAAAAAAAAACTAATCCACTTACCCTGCACTAACACCCCCCCCCCCCCCCCTAAAAAAAAAAAAAAAAAAAAAAAAAAAAAAAAAAACCTAACAATCCCCCCAAAATAAAAACCTAACATACCCACCATTACTAGCAACCCCACACAAAATAAAAAATAACCATTCTACCACTAACTAACCACACCCTATTACTCCTCCCAAAATAAAAACCTAACACACCCAGCCGTTACTAGCAATCCCACACAAAATAAAAAATAACCATTCTACCATTAACTAATCACACCCTATTACTCCTCCCAAAACAAATACCTAACTTACCCATCCCATACTAACTCGGATGACATGTATGTTTCCCTCAGCCAACAAGGTCGAGGAGAATGTTTCCAACTCGGTTTTATGGGCACCCCTCTTAGCCAATAAGGTCGGAGAGGTGTACCTAAAAACGGTACCATTAACGGATGAAATGAACGCCTCCCTTAGCTAATAAGGTCGGGGAGGGGTGCATTGTTCCTGTACAAAAACCCTCTCCCTCAATAATGGGACCAGAATTCACAATACCTGCAATTGCAGAAGTCCTTTACAAGTAAAGGAAAGAATGATTGCAAATTAACCAAACTCTGCCAACCACCAACAAAACCTATAATCCTCCCAAAAGAAAAACTTAACCCACCCAACCTTACTCACAATCCCTCCTTAAAAAAAAAAAAAAAAAAAAAAAAAAAAAAAAAAAAAATGCTACTCTCCATCCAATCACTAACCAACACCTTCAATCCTCCCAAGAGAAAAACTTAATATACCCGACCTTTCTAACAAGCCCCACCGACCCTCCAAAAAAAAAAAAAAAAAAAAAAAAAAAAAAAAAAAACCAACTATGACTCAATACAACTATTCATTAGCAACACAAATCATATCACACCTAAGGAATCCTTCCAAACTATAAATTAACCCAACAACCTCCTAAGCCCCCCTCTCCTCTCCTCGCCTCCCCTCTCCTCTCCTCTCCTCCCCCCTCCTCCCGTCATCCGAACCATACCTGACCTTATAATAATTATCCTAACCCTCCCCCTCTCCTCTTACTACATTTCCACGCAAAAGCATACACACTCACACAACAACCCCCCTTAAGTAATTCTAATTCACCTCAAATCAACATACAACCTCCACCCCCGCCAATCCCCAAGCACAAACTCTCCCCCCCCCCCACAACCAATCCAAACACATCTCCCCCCCCAGCCAGACAAAGCCTCTCATAAGATCACAACTCTCCAAAACCAAATTAAACATACCCAACCTCTATGCCAGCTACTGTCAACATTATCGACCTAACTCAAGACTGAAACCAAACAACCTATATCTCACTCTCATCTCTGTTCACAATTTGACAAAGCTCAAATCTGTCCCCTTCTATTACTAAATAATTCTCCTACGATACACTCATCCTTCCTTACTACGAATACTTTGACATTTCAAGCTCAAAGATTCAAAACTCTTCCTCTAACTCTCTCCATTTCTCTCTGACATAGCTGAAAGATCCATAACTCTCAGAAACAAATCAAAACTTACCCAACGTCTGTGACATCCAATTCTAATAAAATCGACCTACCTCAAGACTGAAACCATTCAGCCTATCTCTCATTCTCGTCTCCGTTCATAATTTGACAAAAAAGCTCAAATCTGTCTGCTGCTATTACTAAAAACTCTCCTACGATACGCTCATCCTTCCTTACTATGAATACTTTGACATTTCAAGTTCAAAGATTCAAAACCCTTCCTCCAACTCGCTCTGCTCCTCTTTGACATAGCTCAAAGACTTTACCTTCTTCTTTCTCCAAACAACCCTACGACTAGCAAATTTTCATGTTTTCACCTTCTCTGTTAATTTGTTCGTGTGTGGCCTGTGCGTCCGTCCACCTGCGCTTCTCGGCTTGCGCCGCAGCCGTGGCGGGGCGGTTCTTCCTCCGCTCTGATAACACTGCCTGGGCTAGACGACAACCATGGGCACCCAAGTTGGCCCTTTGCTTGCCCGGACCTGCTCCCACCCTCCCTCTGCCTCGTCCTGATTGTGATTGTTGCACCATCAGGGCATTTGCCTACCCCCTCACGCAAGCGGTGTTTAGCCACTGCACCTGTTCTCTCCTTCTAAAATTCATTTCCATCCTCTCTTTACTCTTCCTCTGAACCTCCTTCCCCCCTGTCACTAGCATTTTTCTTCTTCTTCTTCTTGCTCCGGATCGAGGAGAGTTCAGTTCACTCTGGGAAGTGACCACACTAGGATCACCTATCCTGGAAACCTACGGCACAGTGACTACCTACCATCTTCTTCAATACTCAGCCTTACTCGACAGACACCTCAGCACCTCACTTGAGTATTTGTAATCCTATATTGCCTCCCACTTCCACTTGCTTCAGATTGTTGTATGTTGTATAAATATGTATATACTGTTAAGCCAATGTTGGGTATGTTTAGGTTAAGTATGGTTAAGGGTAAATTATAAAAAGCCGAATATTTTGTTAAGAAATTTATGGTACTTTATTATACACAACAAAAACTCGCATCCTTTGTCTACCCTTTTATAGTCCGATTGTCTTAGTTTGTTTAAGTTATTTTATTGTTGTTGCCTGTTGGGATCTGGGTAGACTTTTAACTATATTCTAAATCCCCAACTCGTAACAACAGTATACCACTTGATATTTACAATAGGAGAGGAGATACTTATCTTGCAACTGCCAGCCCAATACTGAAAACACTCGGCTCTGAGAGGTAACTAAGCGGGTCGAGGTGGCCGGAAATGACGTCATAGACAAAAGACTTTCAATTTGCGAATCCGCTCACTCATTCATTAGTATTCGAGACGAATACAATAAACATTACATTGTTTTACTTAACACATTGAAACTAATGTTACTACATTTTAAGTATAACATATAATATCTAAATTTTAACTGCTTCAGTGTGTACACAACGAATCAGTTGAAGTTCATATGCCAACCAGTAATCTATTCATTGGTTCTTATTCCTACACTCGTAACACACCCCCAGTAATTTTCCATGAGCTGAGAGGTATCATGTTCAAATCATGTGATGGATATTTTCCTGCGTCGGTACCTTGGGTTTTCCCAACTTCATTCGTACCTTGGGGTGTTGCGACACCCCATTAAAGAAAATTCACTTTTTGTTATTAATTTGCAACATACAGTATATCCATATAGCTGTTTCAGTATATTCTTACACTCATTAGGGAACAGATTGATTTCATTGTTGCTGTTATTTATTGTTTTTTAGTAAAAAATTGAAAAAATAAAATTATGATTCGAATGCTCATTTATTTTGTAAAGGCGTACATAATTATGTCTGAAATGATTATATTTTTTTCATTATCATGATAAAAAAGAAGAAAAGATAGAAAACATTCCTTTCTACATATCTAACTATATTTGGCAGTGTTGTGACATAAATATATTTCTTTTACTGTAGTATATTCTTGCAAAAACACACGAAGAAAATAATAGTGAGATGTATAACTCATCAAAATAACTGGAAACTGTTCCAATAAAAATGAAATGGCAAGAAAAATATGAGTGGAATCATCACAAAGCCATGAAGGTGAAGCATGTTTTTTCAAAAATATCATGGCCATTACCAATCACTCTGATTCGTCACCTGCTAAAGTATCTTGACAATCAATGCAACTCACAGTCATCTTGCTATGCTCATTACACACATGTTTACCACAGTTAGTGGGGCAGCTAAATGCAATTTTTCATGAGAATCATGCAAATGGTGATACAAGCACCAAATTTGGCATGGTAATTCTCTAATGGTTACTAGTCAAGTCTGCCTGATTGGCCATTTGAAAATCCAAGATGACGGCCATTTTTCAAAATGGCCGCAATATTGACCTTCAAAAGTTGATTTTTCCTATAGAAATTGATGTAATTGGTCAATCTGAGTGATCTTGGTGTCGATATGTATGTTTTCAAGCATGCTCAGATGATTTTTGTATAGTTTAAGTCCATTGTAACATTTTTATCTACATAAAATAGCACTTTAAGTAAAAAAAAATATAACAAAAAAGAACTTACTAAAAAAATAGTACTCACTATTAGCACTGGTTCCTGTGACTTCTCCTGACAGTACATCTTTGTGCATTTACTGCTGTTCGCATATGCAGCTGCAAAGTGCTGTGCAGGAAAGTCCAAAGCGAAAGCATTTGCATCTCTGGTTGCAATCTTTCTTACAGGAACATTTGGTCAGCTCCTGACAGCATGTCGCAATCGGGGGAAGAGTCGTCCACGTATCAACCATGCCTCTCCATTCTGCGTTCATCCCCAGTTGACAGGACTGCTGGTTTCTGGATTGGAGATTGTTGCCTGGCCCCAGATGATACCAGCCTGGTAGGCAGCCCGCTTTGCATGTTCCTTGAGGGCTGCCTGGGTTAGTGGAATGGAGTCATGGTCTCTGCTTGCAGGAAAAGAGATTTAGTCTTGCCTCATCTACACCAGTGGCTGCACTAGATCTGTCGTACATGAGGACAACAAATCTTTCCAGCTTCTGTAGATTCTGCAGGTCAATATCAGCAACTGTTGTTGGACATCTGGCTGAGTTTGGTGAATGTTTCTGAAACTTCATCACATACATTCCATGTCAGCCATGCAGATTTCTTTCCTTTCCCACGGAAACCAGACACAACGTCACAGCCATTGAAAGCATGAAAGTATAGGATCCCACTAGCTTTCTTAGGCCCTATTGCAGAAACTACATCATGAACTGGAATCCATCGATGACTGGCTCCTTGGTCAAAGGCAACTCACATGTTATCAAGACCAAGCTCCTGTAGTGATGGCAGTGCTGGCAATGACTGAGGTGCTACCAAGGGAGGATTGGGATTCTTCATAATATAAGCTGGTCGGACATTGGTGCCTCTGGAAGCTCAGGAACTTTCTTGACCATCGTATCTGCATTCCGTCTGAGTGGCTCACGCTCCTCACCAGCCTGCTCAGGATTTGGATGTTGGAAAACGGACACACTGGTCCCATTGAAGGACTCTTTGGCAGTAGTCGCAGTGGGGTTGTGGTCAATGTTTTCCACTGCGATGTAAGGGCGGTAACGAGTCCAATGATATTTCGCCGCCCGCTTGCTTGTTCGCGACCACCACTTGGGGGTGTAGACGGAGGTGAGAAGGTCTCTGCTGCCTCGTAACACACCCAGACACTACCCAGTTTGTTATAGCCGTTTAACTATAGGTTCTGTCGAAGTTAAATAGGTTGGTACATTTATATTATATTGGCTTAGAGTAGCAAAGCCCAATTGTCTGTTTCTCCTTTTACTGAGGAACTGCTGTTAATACAATTCCAGAGTGTAAATCAACCGTAACTTAATCACTGTAGCTATGAGTGTTAAGAGAAGGACGGGGCTATGTAAATAGACCATTTAATTACATCGTTCTTGTGTGAGGGATTGAGTCTTAATCCTATGAGTAATGAGCCATCGAGGGAGAACGGAATAGGCACATCGTCCTCCCTGGAGGGAAGACTGAACCATCCACGATGGCTCTCAAGTAACGTCTTCCTCTAGTCAAGGATATCGAACTACTGGCCGCTTTAGGTGGCCAGGGAGCCGGCTACTTAATGCCTTAACTCAGCATAATATGACCCAGCTTCCCGTGGGCACACCTTATCATGTGCACTGAATATGTCACCTCATAGCTAGTGGAAAGTTACAGGGATGAATCAGTATATAAATCATATGTAATTAACCCATTTATATAATGCTTCTGTTTATGAAACAGGGGCCATTACATAGCACCACAGCTACACCTCCCCGCTGCTCGTCCAAATTCTGGTTGTGTTCTCATCTGTGGCTCTGGACTCGTGGGCTGTTTCCCCCAACCTTCACAAATTGACTGTCAATCTCCGGACATCTACCCTGGCTACTACCGCGGCAGCCACGTCATCGCCACTTCCTCCACCACCTGTGCCCCGGTGTTTCTCCTGTATAGCAAGACATCGCAGGAAGCTGACTTGATCTTCCCCCTGAGAGTGGATCACTGCTTTCCAGAACCTTCCCCAGGGACGCTGCCTTAGGAAATATCTATTCATTGTTTGATTCCATTCCATTCCATTCAATGTTGACGCCATTAATTGTTTGATTCCCTTATTTGTTTGACTCCTTTAATTGTTTGATTCTCATAATTGTTTGACTCCCGTAATTGTTATTTGATGTTAGTTGAGTGGTGTCAGAGTTTTGTGTTATTTTTGTAGTAAAGAGATGTCAACCTCAAACGGCTGTTTGTTATCCCTCGGAAAACCATGGTTCTTGACTGTCCTTTTATAAGATCCTGATTAGGCTGGCAAGGGATTTCTATCCCTAAGTCCCAGGCCTTTACAGCTGAAGTCGTGAACAACTGCTTCCTCAAGATTGGTGGATTCACCACTCCCTCTTCCACGTACTGGCATACAACTGCTTCTCCTAGCTGTGCTGATAATTGTAGAACTCTGTCATATGAAATGCTGACCCATTTTCATGCAGCATTATCGATGAGCTGCCTCTTTCTTGCATTAGCAAACACAGACATGCCGACTTAGATAGCAAAAGGTGTTTCACGGTCCTTGGAGTGTCTGTGGATTTGTGTTCCTACCTTGTAGTTGGCAAAGCAGTTGTACTGTAAGAGCTGTGACATAGCAAGATCAAACTTCAATGCGCCATGCTGGAGTTGGGATTTCAAATCTGCTCCATGTTCGATCATGCATACAAATTGAAGCAGTGATGGTGGAACAGCCTGTTCAATGCATCCTTCATGAAATGTACTGCTGAAGTGTGACTTGTGCTGAAGCATGTCCCATCGTATCATCCCAGCAGCCTTGGCCAGATGGATCGCGTCACCGTATTTGCTTGCTTGTGCCAGGATTGAGCCAACATCCTTCTCAAAGGCTAGTAGGATATCTCTACCTTGGTGATGAGCTTACAGCTGGGGGATGTGAAAAAGCAGCTGGTCTTTCAGTCGAGTAGCATGAACATCGGGCGATCCAACACCCAGCTGCTCAAGTCTCTGTCTGTAGAGTGTAACCAGGTCAGCAAGTCTGAAAATGGGTGGTTCAGTACCTTCACTAGTAGCTTTCATCTGAGTGATGTAAGTGACCAGTTCAGAGAAAGCAGTTGGGTATGCGTCCTTGTTCGGATGAAGCTCTTGTGCTTCTTCCTGCTCATGAGCATTTCGGTGTGATCTTTCTCGGTTGTACAGATCGGCCAGGCAGCGAGGGTGATACTTCAGTTCTTGTGCCACAACATCTCCTGTACTTAGTTTGGCAAGGAGTTTTCCATCGTTAAGTGTCTTCGCACAATCATTCAATCTTATATTAAGTTTCATTGTCATTGCATGTCTTATGTCATCTCCCGAAGCTTCTTCCTCACGTAGAAAGAATTCTGTTGCTTTGGGGTCTCTGACCATTCGTGGTATCTTGCTACTGCTGCTCTCCTCTGTAGCAACTGCAGAGGTTCGCCTTTTCTGAGCTCTATTTAACTTTGTGTTGTTGAACAGAAGTCTGCAACTCTCATGATACTGTGCCTTGTTTCTCCTCAAGGTCTCCTCTATCACATCATCTTAAACATCTCCTTTTTTGGCAGGATTTGCTTGTGGAGACTTAAGATCTTCCTTCTTATCCTGTTGACAAAGACAACACTTTGCCCAGTTAGTGAGGAATGATTTGTTGGTAGATTTTGTGTCCATAACTATTTTTGATCTTCAGGGCCGAGGGTTTATCCTTTTACCACCCTGATGAGCACTTTCTTGTATGGGATACAACTAGGTTCATGCCTTTTGCCCTACACCTAGTCCGATCGTTCATCCAGTGTCATTAGTCCCGTGCGATCTGTACACCATCCAGATAACTAAAACCCCGTTATCCTTGGCTCGGCTCTCCCGCGCTGGCACATCCTGTCAATTCAGGTGAGGCTGCTTAACTGATTTGGGGTTGATTAAACAGCATTTGGGACACTAAACTGTTGCAGTATGACATGCCTTTTCTTAGCTGACACTGAACTCCATGCTAGGTTGCACAGCAGTGATGTCACCAGTGTGCCCTGGTAGTGCCCGACAATCACTCCCTCACATGCAGAGACCCTCTGCATGCTACCCTCACCTAGTTGGAAAAAACATAAAACCAGTACATAAAACCAGTCAAAAATAAGACAAATATATATCTGAGAGCATCAGAAATAGGAAAAATTATCTGAGCATGTTTGAAAACATACATATCGACACTAAGATCATTTAGATTGACCAACTACAGAAATTTCTATAAAAAAGATCATGTTTCCAAGGTCAATTTGGCAGCCATCTTGAAAAATGGCCGCCATCTTTGATTTTTAAATGGCCAATCAGGCAGATTTGACAAGTCGCCCCTAGGGTATGATCATGCCAAATTTCATGCTTGTATCACCATTTGCACGATTTTTCCATTAGCCGCTCTACTAAGTTGGTCCATACTGTTTTCACCTTACGATCACGAGACTTTTGACAGAATGCACATCTCTTTGTCCCCTGTGATGACTGAGGCTGGGAGGGTGTTGAGGACCTAACATCTCCTGGCAACATTCTTCTAATTCCTTCTTTGAGGTCCCCCGGGAAATGTACGTTCTCCATTCTCCTCTTCAGAGTGTCATGTATAAGCTGCATACAAATATTCTTGATGAAGTGGTGGCGCTTTAACTTGTTCTGAGGGTTGTGACGGTATAGGACATGTGAATTTATGGTAGAGATGTTCAGGAGCTCTAAGAAAACAGTCAAGGACCAACGACGGCTGTTTCTTGATACATCATACTCCCCTGTCATCTGGTCTACCATGTCAACCCCCCCCCCCACCCCCCTTGGTTGAATTGTAGAAAGTGTTGATCTCAGGCTTTTTCTTTTCACCAGAATTTGGGCCTATACGGCCATCATGGTGCATGCTGTTCAGGAGCACAACTACTTTCTTTTTCTTTGACTTGGTGGCTGCTAAGTATGAGAACAATGTGATTTTATCTGTAAATCCAAACATACTGGAAAACTAAGGTCTATTCTTTGTCACTAAGATTTCTGGAGGAATCTCACGTTTGTTTTTACGGAGTGTCCCCACAGCAGTCAATTTGTGGCCATCAAGTAATAATTGGACTAGGCCATAACTCGAATACCAATTGTCAAGTGTGAAATTTCTGCCAGATCCTGATATTTCAGAGATAAGCCATAGGACCACCCTCAGAGATGAATTGTCTATCTTGAATGGGCCATCAGGCTGTTTTCCTGCCTATATTTCCATGTTACATACATAGTAAGTATTTGCATCAGCCAATGCCTGAATCTTTATCCCATACATGTTTGGTATGGAAGGAATATATTGCCGGAATGGGCATTTTCCCCTGAACCCTACAAGCATTTAATCAATGGTCACAAACTCTGATGGGGAGTAGAGTTCTCTGATTGCGGCAAGCTTATCCACTTCCCTTCTTTCAGGGCTTGTTGCTTTGTCATCAAATTTCACGCAAGAAACAAAAAGGAAAAGCGATGCAGTAACATTGTAAGTCGGAATACCTCTATACCAGTGTCATCTTTATTCCACAGATCTGATAGGTTTAATGGTTTATCCTGTTGGCGTGATAAATACCAGCTAAAAGTATGAGGACAACAAATGCTTTCATTTCAACAATGTCAGTATCTCTTGCCTTGCTCTGCTGAGCATAATTCTGTTTTTTTTCCCTGATTATCAGGTTAGTCTTCTCAACCAATAAATCCAGCATTTCAGGATTCATGAAGAGTCCCCAGAAGTCAGAAGGTGACTGGGCATTTAGAGCTGGCCCTGTTTGTCCTCCTCTCGCGTGGACAACATTGTGAGCACGAGTACGACCTGTTGTTGTAGGTGCTTTCTTCTTCCAACACGTTTTCTTGTCTTTTCCAAACCACCCGTCACTTCTGCTCTGTTTCCTTTGGAGCTCTTGTGGTGGATCATCTGGTTCCGAATCATAAGAATCGGAGTCAGGAACATGCACATCCTCTTCTACGACAACTTCATCTTCACTGTCATCATCTAGATCATCACTTTCAACATCTACCTCTTCCAACATCCTCTGAATTCTCCGCATCTCCTTCTCGTACTAGTCCACCTCGTATCTGGAGAGATAACACTGATTATTTTTCGCTTCATTCCCTTAGAAATCTTTCATAAAGCAAATAATATTGACAATCTGCATTATTATCCCACATAAATTTTATATCACTGAATAAAAACAATAAAAAAGGTAAACAAATTCTATAATAAAGCCTTGAGGGCAGTATTTGATAAGAAACATACACCAGAGCAAATACTGTTATATATTTAGCATAATGAATTTACATAAATTCATATTTCATTGAAAAAACAAACAAACATATAAGTCATGAACACCTGCCTTGGTTGGTACCATGGGGTGATGGCACACCCCCAGGAGGAAAAAGGGGGTCTTGTCCTCACAAGCGCAGTCACTGAACTGAGCGACTCTTGCTGCTGCCTCCCCTCACCAAATCAGGAAAGTACTGGAAACGACAACAATACTCGAAATACCAATTGGAAAATATAAGCTTTCAAAATTTTTGGGGTGCCAAAACACCCCAAGGTCAGCCATTAGAAGCCGCCTCTCTGCCCTCAGGTATCACTTGACCCTCACGAGAAACAGACGTTGATTCCTAAGCTTCCAGATAAGCTTGCCGTCTATTCTTCTAACACTCACAGCCTTCAGTGTTAATTACGGTATTCTCCTTATTGAAGTGTACACACATTATTTTTATAAATAAATGGAGAAAAGACCATTTGGGTTTGACAACTTAACCCAACAAACTCGACAGCTCCAAAACTGTTATATGACAGCTCCAAACGCATGTTATACGCTCATTGACTCTATCGAGATGAGGAGGTCTATATATTACTCCTATCATTATTTTCTTTCCCTACCATCAGTCAATTCTATCGAAATTACTTCTGTATTCAATTCAGTTTTTATTTCCTAATTTATTTTACACTTCAGATTATCCCTGACATAGATTGCTACCCCACCTTCTTTCCCAATCTGCCTATCGGCATGGAATAATTTGTAACCTGTAATTTTGTATTCGACAGGTGAGTCTAAGTTTATCCAGGTTTCGGTGAATGCTATTATATAGATTTTGTCGGAAAATACCAACGCCCAGATTTCATTCATTTTGTTTCTCATACTTCTAATGTTTGCATATTAGACATTTAAGTTAGTTGTGATCTGAGTCCTCCCAGTGACGAGTTTAGGTTCTAACTCCCTCCCTATATCAGTTTTGTCATCTTTTCTAGCATTATTTCCCTGTAACTTTTCATTTTGTTTATTCGCTCCTACTGCAGTTTCCTCGATTCCCATGCCTACATGTTCCCCCAAGCTTTTTAAAGACTTTGTACTGTCATCTCGAGAGAGCCAGCCAGGGTTGCTACCCCATCCCAAGCATAAAGGTCAATTCTGCCGTAAAAGTTTTCCCAGTTGGCAATGAATGGGACTGATATTGACTTGCAGTATCTGTCAAGATGGCCGTTGAAACCAACTGCCCTTGACAACCATTCATTGCCAACTTATTAATTCACATGGTTCATTGTGTTTCTTGAGTTTATCATTTAAATCAATGCAATTGCGTGTATGCGAATTAGATATCTGGCCTGGCAGAGGGGATAACATCCTAACCAACCACTTGGATAATTTGTAAGGTAAAGTGGGATTGATTTGAGAGAACTGATGAGATCTGGGTTCTTTTTTAATAACTCCTTCATTTTAGAATTAAATAACTTATTAACATTTTCCAGGGAATCTTTCTAAGCTCACAATAAGTGCTTTCATCCCTTAGCAAGGAATTCATCTTATCATCATATTCGCTTTTATCCAGAATTACAATAACATTGGACTTATCAGCCTTAGTAATATGGATATTCTCATTGCTTTTTAAGTTTTTCAAGGCAGTTTCAAATCTATTTGGATGTTTTAAACCATTTTCATACGTAAAACACTATGTGTACAACCTTTAGCAATGGAAACATCTTCATTTGAAACATCTATCGACATATTCTTTTCCAGTATGATTATACCTTTAGCAATAGTAAGTGGGTTAACAGTGAGCTGAGCAATAGAAAACGTCCTACCAAAGCCAAGCACAAGTTTCTCATTTGTCTGTACATAAGAAGAACATAAGAGAATAAGGAGTTTGCAATAAGCCGGTTGGCCTGTGCATGGCAGCGCCTGTCGAGAGTTACAACCACTCTCTCACGTCCATGAATCTATTTAGCGTCCCTTTAAAACTTCTCAGCGTCCTAGCACTTACTACAAAGTTGCTAAGCTTGTTCCACTCATCTACCACCCTATTTGTGAACCAGTTTCTTCCTATCTCCCTCCTTAATCCTAAACTTATCCAACTTAAATCCGTTGCTACAAGTCCTATCCTGCTCGGATATTATAAGAACTTTATCTATATCTCCTTTAGTGATTTCTTTCAAACATTTAAATACTTCTGTGATATCTCCCCGCACTCTTCGTCTTTCTAGGAAATTCCTTTCTCCCATAGCCCATCAGTATTTCCATTCACTCATGCTGCATCCAAGGGCAGGCTTTTCTCCCGTTTACTGTATGTGAGAGGGAGAGCGTCATAGGTAATCCTGCCCAGTTATGTCAAATCACCGTACAACCAGGAGGACTTGACCCCAGTCAGAAAGAGATTTAGTTTACCTCGCCTTATGCAATTGTTCACCATACATTGTATACACTCCTTAGCTCTGGTGTAGTGTGTGTTTTTATGCCAATCTCAGCGGTTTCCTACATGCGCACCTGGCACACGTCTGTATCCTGGGAAATTCGGGTAAAACAGGTCGCCTGCATGGATGCGTGCTTCGGCGTCTTACCCAGTGAATCACGTCTGATAAACCCAGCCCTGATTCCGTCAAGCATTCACCAACAAGTTGGCTTCACTAAGACCTGGAATAATCCACCCATTAACCACTATGATTTCCCTCCCCCCATCCTATCCAAACACTGTATGCATTTGAACGAAACTTACTTGTGAGTACGGTTGACATCACCCACAAGTATTGTGGCCACCTGGGTCGTTCTATCCAGCACAGTGTCAGGCGCGTCTTCCTTCTACCAATAATAACCAGCTTCTCCAAAATCCAATCTCCTGCCCGCTTCGAGAGTGGGGCCCCTCGCTTACAAGTTTGTTTTCCCGGGAATTACTTAACTCTTTTCCTGCTCAAATCTCAAATTCTTCTCTTTTTTTTTGGGGGGGGGGGGGGGGGGACTTACACTATTTTATTATTTCATCACGTTTTTAATTCAGGACACGAACAATCTCCACCGCTTTCCAGAAATTATTTTAATTATTCGTGAAGCACATGACATCATTCTTCTAATATTTTAATTATTTACCAAGGACACACGTAACACATTTACAACTGGCAAATTATCCAAGATAACTTTTGTTAATATTATAGCTGGCTTTTAAGTTCATCAACAGTGTATGAATTAATTTGACAAAATACATTTGGTATGGCACACCGCGTGACATGAGAAATACTCACAACTGCCGCCCCATTTATGTTTCCCTGTTTGTTAAATCAGTAATTTTCGTTCTAAAATTACAAATTATCACACACACACACGCACATATATATATATATACTTCATTTTTAGTCCATTTAACACGTTGACTTTGAACATACAATCAACGACCTCACCAGCAAGGAATCGAACCCTCGACCTACACCCAGTAGGTCGAGGGTTCGATTCCTTGCTGGTGAGGTCGTTGATTATATATATATATATATATATACATATAATCAACGACCTCACCAGCAAGGAATCGAACCCTCGACCTACTGGGTGTGACTAGGGAGCGCTTACCGGCTAGGCCACAAGGACACTAAAAGCAGTTCTAGACTCTGTTATATTTCACACAAAGCCTGTTCATCGAGCTGATGGCGCCGTGAACCTCATTGGGAAACTGCCCGTGCCTCGTATGTGGTGTCAGTAGCATTTTACCGAATCCAGCTGGTATGAAACGCGAGGTATATATATATACTTCATTTTTAGTCCAATTAACACGCGGACTTTGAACGTATAATCAACGACCTCACCAGCAAGGAATCGAACCCTCGACCTACTGGGTGTGACTAGGGAGCGCTTACCGGCTAGGCCACAAGGACACTAAAAGCAGTTCTAGACTCTGTTATATTTCACACAAAGCCTGTTCATCGAGCTGATGGCGCCGTGAACCTCATTGGGAAACTGCCCGTGCCTCGTATGTGGTGTCAGTAGCATTTTACCGAATCCAGCTGGTATGAAACGCGTGTTAATTGGACTAAAAATGAAGTATATATATATACCTCGCGTTTCATACCAGCTGGATTCGGTAAAATGCTACTGACACCACATACGAGGCACGGGCAGTTTCCCAATGAGGTTCACGGCGCCATCAGCTCGATGAACAGGCTTTGTGTGAAATATAACAGAGTCTAGAACTGCTTTTAGTGTCCTTGTGGCCTAGCCGGTAAGCGCTCCCTAGTCACACCCAGTAGGTCGAGGGTTCGATTCCTTGCTGGTGAGGTCGTTGATTATACCTTCAAAGTCCGCGTGTTAATTGGACTAAAAATGAAGTATATATATATATATATATATATATATATATGGTCGCAGTTCATATATCACCGTTCAGTGTCTGGCGGTCGTTCTATAGCTCACCAGTGTCAAAAAATATCGTTTTTGGCAGATAGTCTCTTGACATCGTTCACTCATGCCTGACTCAGGCTTATAAGTTAAAGCCCCAGCTGTTGTCCCTAATTGTGAAAATTAGAAGTAATTCAAATCCAAGCTTTTTTTTAACAATAGCTTTCTATAGAGCTTAGGATTTAAATTCCAATCTATGAAATGTTTCCGTTCTACAATATTCTTACAGGAACGAAAAAATGTCCAGTAACTAGGGCTAACTGGAAATAGCCTGGTAGGAGTAAAAGATTAACTGGCACCTCTTCGCACGCTTCTCTTACCGGCCACGGCATCTGTCAGTTCGCTGACGTTTGCAACAGGGTACGCTGTTGTTCTTTGATTGTTTGCTGTGCTTCTGTTCTTTGTGTGCTAGATATAAAAAATAAGCCATTTGGTGCAAGAAATATTGCTGAAAAACGAGAAATTCTTCGCACAGGCAGGCCGACTCCTGCATTGAAAACTAAAGTTGGAAGTAGAACATTCCAGATAAAATGGTATGAACAGATTGATTGGATTTGTGCAAGTAGCGTCACAGAGAAACTCTACTGCTGGCCGTGTTTATTGTTTAAACCAAAAGCTAAGCAGTCGTGGACAGATGGAGGTTATAATAATTATAAAAATGTCTTGAGCGACTGTAAGCATCACAGTAAATCACTGAGTCATTTAAGTAATTATAAAAGCTTGAAAACTTTCGGACAGTATGATATTGTGACAGCTATTAGTGAGTCTGCTAAACTGGAGAAAGAACGGCATAACAAAGCAGTTGAAGAAAATAGACAATATTTAAAACAGTTAACAAATGCAGTGTTATACCTGAGTAAACAAGAGTTGCCTTTGCGTGGACATGATGAAGGAAGTGACAGCCTAAATAGAGGAAATTACCGTGAACTATTGCAGTGCTTTGCTGAAATCGACAGCGTGTTTGCTTCTAGACTTTCTACTAAAGAGGGGTCGAAACAGTTTTCAGGAGTCTCAAGCACAATACAAAATGATCTAATACAAGCGATTGGGAATGTAATAGCTGATGAAATTAGAAGCGAAGTTGATAAAGCTCCGTTTATGTCTGTACAAGCTGACGAGACGACAGACTGTGCGATGCATGCCCAACTGTCAATTATAATAAGATATGTGTATGAAGACAAAATATGTGAACGATTTCTTGGATTCTATGAAGTCAGTGATGATAAAAGTGCTACAAGACTGGTTGATGTGATCGCATCTGCGTTGAACTCCTTCAGTGACGCTAAAAATAAATTAGTGAGCCAAACTTACGACGGAGCAGCTGTAATGGCAGGAACACTAAACGGAGTGCAGAGCAAGCTAAAGGATAAAGGATTTAAACACGCGCACTTCATTCACTGCTATGCGCATAAACTTAACTTAGTCTTGAGTAAAAGTGCCGAGAAGTTGAGTAGAGTAAAAATGTTTTTTTCTCATTTACGCACTTTTAGTAAATTTACGTCTTCCAGTACCAAACGGAAAAGCGTTTTCAGACAGTTTAATGTCAATATTCCATCACTGTGCGAAACAAGATGGTGCTATAGATCGAGAACCGTGTCATCCATAAAACTGATGCATGGAAACCTAAAAAGTGCCTTCACAAGTATTCTAGACACTAGTGAAAAGTGGGATGAAGATACACTTTGTCAAACAGACAATCTATTGGCAAAGTTGAATGATTTCACATTCATGTTCTTCATCAATTGCTTTCATAACATACTTTCACAGGCTGGAAAACTGTTTGATGTCCTACAGTGTAAGCAACTTGACATAAAGCGGGGTCAGAATAAAATAAATGACTTCATTCATTGTGTTGAAGGTTATCGTAACGACGAACATTACGAAAACATCCTGCAAGATACAGCTGCTGTCATTGAACAGGCAGATGAGTCCGAGCCTCCTCCCAGAAAAAGAGTCAGGGGTGCACAAGTTAATTACAAAACGACGTATTTTGAAATAATTGATAACATTCTAATGTCCTTGCGAGAGCGATTTTCTGGCATTCAGGAGTATGCATTTTTTGAATTACTAGACGTTAATAAGTTTGAAGAGCTTGCTAACTCATTTCCCATGCAACATATGGACTCTCTACAAAACAAATACCCCTGTATTTTTGACTGCAAGAGCTTAGTGAACGAGCTAAAATATATGTATATTGACAGTGACTTCAAAAAGTGCAAGTCAATCAACTCCATTTTAGAATTACTCTATAAATTGGAGTTGACTTCCGCTATGCCGGAATCCATTAAACTAATTCAGCTGCTGCTAACCATCCCCGTAACATCAGTCGCTAATGAGAGAAGTTTCTCAACGTTAGATAGAATCCGCTCATATCTGAGAAGCACAATGGCCCAAGAACGGCTATCTTCACTGGCTCGCATTTCCATCGAGAAAAGCCTCTTGAACGACTTGGACAACAAGAAGGAGCTGCACGACAGGATTTTACACGAGTTCGCCATCAAAACAAGACGACTGGACTTCATGTTTAAATAAAGTGAGTAATTTTTGCATCAAAACTATATTTTTTTGTCTTATTGCATGAGGCTAGAGGCGGTAATTTCAAATTGCAATTAAATGCCAGGTAGCGACGTGTCCTCCTAATATTACTTATCAAGTAATTATTAGATGTTTTAATTGCCTGTATGTAGCCTGGCGAATTGGCTAGGATTTAGCATACCTAGGTAACATTGGCTGACGTCGCGTTCCTGACCATATCACAAAAACTGGTTTTTAGAAAAAACCGGCTTTTTTTGTCTTATTGTAAAATTATCAGTGCCTATATAAATTTGTGGTGTGTATTACGTCTCTTAGCTTCATTTATACATGTATCTTATGCGAAATCTGTGATGAGCCCGAGTGATGCATATGACCTGGAGTCGCCCCTGATATATATTATATATATATTATATATATATATATATATATATATTATATATATATATATATATATATGCAAGTAAATCACTGTAGGTGCGCGTGATCTAGGTATATGCTGATAACCACCAGGAAAGAAGAAAACACGAAGTTCCCAAGCGCTTTCGTGTAATTCACATCTTCAGGGGTGAGTACAGACTAGTCTGTACTCACCCCTGAAGATGTGAATTACACGAAAGCGCTTGGGAACTTCGTGTTTTCTTCTTTCCTGGTGGTTATCAGCATATATATATATATATATATATATATATATATATATATATATATATATATATATATATATATATATATATATATATATATATATATATATATATATATATATTTCATGTAGATCCACAATGAAAACGTGGATAAGATAGATCTTGATAAAATCACACGGGAAAAGGGAAACAACGGAGCACCTTAGCTTTCTTCTTTATTCAAGACATCTTCAGAGGCAACTGAAGATGTCTTGAATAAAGAGGAAAGCTAAGGTGCTCCGTTGTTTCCCTTTTCCTGTGTGATTTTATCAAAATATATATATGTAACCGGTCGGAATCACTGGACTATATTTTCTCACTTGACTTGGGGTTTATTAAAGATTATTATATGGTAATGGCAGTGGAAGCACCCCATAGTGAAAAATCCCGAACCAGCACAAGAGCACTTAAATTTACTAGCAAAATAAATTGTCCGTGACCCGTGGAAGGATAGCGTCTGTGACTGGGATGAATGAGACACACTGTAAAATTTACACTTATATTCCCTCCAACACTACAAACACAATCAAATAATGATGCACCAATATGTGCACTTTTTAACCTGACCTTAACCTGAACTTAAAACACTACTCTGGGGAATAAAAGTTATACATGATATTGAAATTATTAGAAACTCGTACAATGCCTCATTACACAACAATATATTCAAAGTATTAAGAAGTGTTGCTTGCACACATGAAACAGGCCTTAAGGGTTTTCACAAAATAATATCCACCACAGCAGAAGTGGTATAAAAATAAGAAATAATTAATTCCACCATGAATAAGCCTAACGGGCACTCAATATTATTTTGTTACACCAACAGATGCAGGCCTTAAGGGTTTTCAACAAAATAATATCAATCACTGAGAAAATGGTATTGAAAAAATGAGAAATTGATAACTCTACAATGAATAGGCCTTAAGGGCACTCACCAAAATTACATCAAGTACTGAGAAAATGGTATTAACTCCACCCTGAGTAGGCCTTCAGGGCACTCCACAAAATTGAACTACTCCAACAGATGTACACCTCCTAACCTAACTTAAACACTACTCTGAGGAACAAATGTTATACCTGAGATTGAAATTATAAAGAAATATTACATGCATTAAAGGAACTAAATCACAGTATGACTTACAACAAAAGAGGAAACTCATCTGAAAACAGTTCCCTCATTCTCTAGCATCAATTAGTGACACAACATTAAAAAACAATACAATCAAAATTATAGGAAATATTAACTACACACAGCCAGACAACATCAGTAACTGAAAAATAGTATTAACTACACACAAAAATATTATCACTATTATTGAGAAGTTACCGAGTCCACCAATACCCGTGAACCATGCTTCCTAACCTAACACATACACAGATTCCACCTGCACTCCGTAGACGTTTAAGGCACAACCAACAGGCACCCATAGTTTAAGGCCCAAATCAGCCTTTCTCCACCTTGGAAAGTGTACCTCTAAACTCCACTGACTTTTGGCCCCAGTGTGCGGCCCTGTATCACTCAGCTGGCCTCACCTTACCCCCAGTACATCCAGGAAACGGAAGGGAGTGAGCCAATCAGACCTTGTACAGTTGAGAGAAGCTTTAGCTTCCCGTTAGCAAGAGGGTTTCACTAAGCTGCTTGAGACATGTGGTATTGTGAGCCGAGGTAGAGGAGAGCTGATGACCCCAACGATCGTCCCGTCGTCAGCTGGGCACCCACGCAGCTAGATTCCCTGCTAAACAGTGACAGGCCTACACTGATCGGTCCAATGGCGACAATCGCCACCCTCAATCATCAACGGCAGTCAATCTCTCGCAGTCACCACTCTCGCAGTCAATTTCTTGCAGTCAAGTGGGTTCTGACGTAAACCATGAAATGAACTCATTGTTAGCTCTTGTTAACTTTATCACTGCCCTATCTAAACCCTGTCTGAGATCGAATGAGACTTACTTGTTATACTGCAATAGCGCAAAACAGGTGACTAGGCCACATGACTATTTCTGTGACGGACGCGCAGGGACGTCTTGTTTGTCTGAATGCTTCCCCGTGACTGAGAGATAGCCCGCCTCTTGTCCTCTCAAGGCGTTAGCTTAGGCCTACGTGACATATTTTCCGCCTAACTAATAACTCCTTGGGACACCCGTAACATTATTCAGACTGATAAACGATCTATAATAATTTCAAATTCAATAATAGTCCCTTAACTTCATGAATCCCATCATTATTAATTCCGCAAATTACATTTAATATCACTTAGGCCTAGTTCCACAACCTCTCGCTATGTGCAGGGAGCGCTCTCTTCCCTCCGACGACCTTAAAAGCTCAGTATCGCCAATGGCGCGGCGTTTGAAATTACTGAATATTACATATATATATAAATATATATATATATATATTAAGGAGTGCCAATATATATATATATATACATATATATTTCATTAGCCCAATAAAGCACGCGGACTTCTACATACAATCAACACCTCAACCCGCCAGGATTCGAACCCACGGCCCACAAGCCTATGACTGTGACCGGGGAACGCTAACCGCTGGACCACCAGGATACAAAAGCAGTCCTAGACCTTGTTATATTTCACACAAAGCCTGTTCAACGAGCTTATGGCACCGTGAACCTCTAATGGGGACCACCGGTATCACGTAGGTGGTCATGGCAACGTTTTACCAAATCCGGCTTCGAAACACGAGGATCCATATATATTTCATTAGCCCAATAAAGCACGCGGACTTCTACATACAATCAACACCTCAACCCGCCAGGATTCGAACCCACGGCCGACAAGCCTATGGCTGTGACCGGGGAACGCTAACCGCTGGACCACCAGGATACAAAAGCAGTCCTAGACCTTGTTATATTTCACACAAAGCCTGTTCAACGAGCTTATGGCGCGGTGAACCTCTTATGGGGACCACCCGTATCACGTAGGTGGTCAGAGCAACGTTTTACCAAATCCGGCTTTGAAACACGAGGATCCATATATATTTCATTAGCCCAATAAAGCACGCGGACTTCTACATACAATCAACACCTCAACCCGCCAGGATTCGAACCCACGGCCCACAAGCCTATGACTGTGACCGGGGAACGCTAACCGCTGGACCACCAGGATACAAAAGCAGTCCTAGACCTTGGTATATTTCACACAAAGCCTGTTTGTGTATATATATATACTGTATATGCTGATAACCACCAGGAAAGAAGAAAACACGAAGTTCCCAAGCGCTTTCGTGTAATTCACATCTTCAGGGGTGAGTACAGACAGTCTGTACTCACCCCTGAAGATGTGAATTACACGAAAGCGCTTGGGAACTTCGTGTTTTCTTCTTTCCTGGTGGTTATCAGCATATACCTAGATCACGCGCACCTACAGTGATTTACCTGCATACTGTATATATATATATATATATATATATATATAATCTACGACCTCACCAGCAAGGAATCGAACCCTCGACCTACTGGGTGGGACTAGGGAACGCTTACCGGCTCGCCCACAAGGACACTTAAAGCAGTCCTAGACTCTGTTATATTTCACACAAAGCCTGTTCATCGAGCTGATGGCGCCGTGAAATATAACAGAGTCTAGGACTGCTTTTAGTGTCCTTGTGGGCTAGCCGGTAAGCCTTCCCTAGTCCCACCCAGTAGGTCGAGGGTTCGATTTCTTGCTGGTGAGGTCGTAGATTATATGTTCAAAGTCCGGGTGTTATATGGACTAAAAATGAAGTATATATATGTACCTCGCGTTTCATACCAGCTGGATTCGGTAAAATGCTACTGACACCACATACGAAGCACGGGCAGTTTCCCAATGAGGTTCACGGCGCTATCAGCTCGATGAACAGGCTTTGTGTGAAATATAACAGAGTCTAAGACTGCTTTTAGTGTCCTTGTGGGCTAGCCGGTAAACGTTCCCTAGTCCCACCCAGCAGGTCGAGGGTTCGATTCCTTGCTGGTGAGGTCGTAGATTATATGTTCAAAGTCGGCATGTTATATGGACTAAAAATGAGGTATATATATATGTGTTGTTACGA
The DNA here is from genome assembly GCA_958450375.1 of Homarus gammarus. NCBI lineage: Eukaryota > Metazoa > Arthropoda > Malacostraca > Decapoda > Nephropidae > Homarus > Homarus gammarus. The sequence continues at coordinate 176,040 of CAUDMG010001168.1, forward strand.
CTGTGTCGTATTTTTCCTATTTTTTTTTTATATAACGTGCTCCCATGTTCCACATTATTCCTGTAATGATGTGTTAAATTTACTAATATATATTCTAGTCACCTTACCCTGTGCTGGTAAGGTTTTAACTGTCATTATTTGCTCAAGCCCATCTTACTTCTTTATTTTGTATTGTAACCAGCATTCTTTGTTCTCTAACGACCATCTGCATCGTTAAACGACCCACCGGCGGGTCTCGTGGCGGGAGCCGACCTTATATATAGGACCCACCAACTGACTTGAGTCAGTTCAGTCCTCTTGTCATACAGTCCACATCCTTTGAGTGTCACTTGTTACTTGTACTTAATTTATTTGTGTTGTTCCTGTCGCTACCAATGTGGTATATCTATGTGAGTACCTATTTATGTCTCTGTTTGTGTCCATCAGTATTTGCTTAGTTGTATTCAAGTAATTCAGTGTTGTTTCACGTTAGTTAATTTCAGTGATAGTTTTTATATGTTTATGCAGTGTTAACGTAAGCCAATGCTTTATTTTTATTCTTTCGATGTTTCGATGTTTTGTATCACTTGTGTCTTAAAAGTTTCGATGGTGAATCAATTTGTTGTGACAGCCTACGAGGCTCTTTATTGTGTTAATATTTAATGAATTAAATTCTTAAAGGTTTACTTTATTTATTTTTGTTCTCTTTTAATTTACTTCACTTTTTGTTTGGTTACGCCTAGAACCTGGATATTTAAGTAATTTAAGAGACGGCGTAACAGTGTATATATATATATATATATACACATAAATATATATATATATATATATATGTATGTGTATATATATATATATATATGTATGTGTATATATATATATATATATACACATACATATATATATACACATATATATATTTATGTATGTATATATATATATATATATATATATATATATATATATATATATATATATGCAAGTAAATCACTGTAGGTGCGCGTGATCTAGGTATATGCTGATAACCACCAGGAAAGAAGAAAACACGAAGTTCCCAAGCGGGAAAATGGAAACAACGGAGTACCTTAGCTTTCGTCTTTATTCAAGACATCTTCAGAGGCAACTGGATTACATGGACAGAGAGAGGCTTAAATATACAGGGTGACCTAAAAAACATGAGGTCAGGTCAAAATGATGACATCCACTAATCCCCACACCAACACACACGTAGAGGAGCTTAAGAGAAGGGTGGTGACGTGACTAGTCAAGTCAGTTCAGAAAAAAGGGGGCCCACAAAATAACTATCATACATCTAGATCAAAGGTTTTTAAAGCATTTTTAACCTTGGGCCACTGACAAATAAATTTATGTAACATATTATCGGTTTTGAACTGACCATCACTAAGGTTTATTGATTTTAATTCCTTAATCAAACTAGCTTCAACAAGAAGTCTTTCTGTGACACAAGATGATTTGAAAACTTCTAAGCTTTTTTCCCAAGCAATGGGGTGATTATTATTCCTAACATGAACGAACAAGGCACTGCTTTCAGATGCAGTTCTAATATTATACTTATGTTGTTTGATTCTAAGCTGCAGTGTTTTTCCTGTCTGACCTACATAATTACAATTACATTTGCTACATGGAATACAATAAACACTACCATTTACATTCAAACTTGGGCTATTCCTTATTAACATATTAGTAATGGTTGAGTCATACTTGAAAACAACATTAATATTTAGAAGCTTGAGGGACCGAACTAACGGGACAAATTCATTACGATAGGGCAGAGTCAAAATATTCTTAAGTGTAGAAACTTGTCTGGTTTGAGAGGAATGAAAGGATTTTTTAGCCCTATTAAAACAACGATCAACAAACACAGAAGGGACCTTAGTGATGGTCAGTTCAAAACCGATAATATGTTACATAAATTTATTTGTCAGTGGCCCAAGGTTAAAAATGCTTTGAAAACCTTTGATCTAGATGTATGATAGTTATTTTGTGGGCCCCCTTTTTTCTGACCTGACTTGACTAGTCACGTCACCACCCTTCTCTTAAGCTCCTCTACGTGTGCGTTGGTGTGGGGATTAGTGGATGTCATCATTTTGACCTGACCTCATGTTTTTTAGGTCACCCTGTATATTTAAGCCTCTCTCTGTCCATGTAATCCAGTTGCCTCTGAAGATGTCTTGAATAAAGACGAAAGCTAAGGTACTCCGTTGTTTCCATTTTCCCGTGTGATTTTATCAAGATTTATCTTATCCACGCTTTCATTGTGGATTTTCATAAAATATATATATATATGTATATGTATATATATATATATATATATATATATATATATATATATATATATATATATATAACCGGTCGGAATTACTGGAATTAATTTCTCACTTGACTTGGGGTTTATTAATTATTATTAGATGGTAATTGCAGTGGAAGCGCCCCCTTGGAGAATAACACGAACCAGCACAAGAACTTATATTTATTTAACAAAATGAATTCTCCGTGACCCGTGGAAGGACAGCATCTGTGATTGGGATGAATGAGACACACTGTAAAGTTTAGATACTTATATTCCCTCCAACACTACAGACACATTCAAATAATGGTACACCAACATATGCGCACCTCTTAACCTGAACTTAAAGCAATACTCTGGGGAATAAAAGTTATACATGATATTGAAATTATTAGAAACACAGACAATGCCTCATTAGACAACAATAAATTCAAAGTATTAGGAAGTGTTGCTTGCACACATGAAACAGGCCTTAATGGCTTTCAACAAAATAATATCAATCACTGAGAAAATGGTGTTAAAAAAATAAGAAATGAATAACTCTACAATGAATAGGCCTTAAGGGCACTCAATAAATTTATATTACCCCACCAGAAGCACACCTCCTAACCTAACTTAAACACTACTCTGGGGAACAAAGATTATACCTGAGATTGGAATTATAAAGATATATTAAATGCATTAAAGGAACTAAATCACAGTATCACTTACAACAGAAGGGAGAAACCTCATCTGAAAAACAGTTCCCTCATTCTCTGGTTTCAATTAGTGGCACAAACATTAAAAACAATACTATCAAAAAAATTTTAAGAAATATTAACTACACACAGCAAGGCTATATCAGTAACTGAAAACATAGCATTAATTACACACAGCAAGACAATATCAGTCACTCAAAAAATATTATCACTATTTTCAGAAGTTACTGATTCCACCAATACCCGTAAACCATGCTTCTTAACCTAACACATAGATTCCACATGCACCTGTAGTTTTTTAAGGCACAACCAACAGGCACCCGTAGTTAAGGCGCAAACATGCCTTTCTCCACCTTGGAAAATGTACCTCTAAGTACCCACTAGACTCCTGGTCTCAGTGTGTGATCTTTCATTCACTCAGCTGGCCTCATTTTACACTCAGTACATCCATGAACAGAAGGGAGTGAGCCAATCAGACCTTGTACAGTTGAGAGAAGCTTTAGCTTCTCGTAGTAAAAGGTTTTCACTAACTGCTTGAAGATATGTGATATTATGAGCCGAGGTAGTAGAGATCTGGCGACCTCAGACGATCGTCAGTTGTGCCCCAGACAGCTGGTGTCACTTCAGAGATACCTTGCAAACCCAGCTAACCAGTGACAAGCCTGCACTGATCGTTCCAACTGTTACAATTGCTAATCATCATTCATCAACGGCAGTCTCAAACGGCAGTCATCACTCGCAGTCATCACTCACAGTCATGTGGGTTCTGACGAAAACCCTGCAATGAACTCACTGTTAGTTATTGTTAATTTTATCACTGTCCTACCTAAACCCTGTATGAGATCGAATGAGAATTACTAGTTATCCTGCAATGTCGCAACACAGGTGACTAGACCACCTGACCGTTTTGTCCTGTCTGACGCACAACCGTCCTCTCTGTTCGAACGCTGTCGTCTCACTGAGAAACAGCCAGGCTCGTGCTTTCCCAAGCCTAGGTCTACGTGACATATTTCCCTGCATAACTAATAGCTTCGTTGGGACACACTTAACATATTCAGACTGAGAAACGGTCTATAATTATTTTTAATTTAATAACTGATATTTCATTTCATAATACGAGGTACGGGCAGTTTCCCAATGGGGTTCACGGCGCCATCAGCTCGATGAACAGGCTTTGTGTGAAATATAACAGAGTCTAGAACTGCTTATAGTGTCCTTGTGGGCTAGCCGGTAAGCGTTCCCTAGGGCCACCCAGTAGGTCGAGGGTTCGATTCCTTGCTGGTGAGGTCGTTGATTATATGTTCAAAGTCCGCGTGTTAAATGGACTAAAAATGAAGTATATATATGTACCTCGCGTTTCATACCAGCTAGATTCGGTAAAATGCTACTGACACCACATACAACGCACGGGCAGTTTCCCAATGAGGTTCATGGCGCCATCAGCTCGATGAACAGGCTTTGTGTGAAATATAACAGAGTCTAGAACTGCTTTTAGTGTCCTTGTGGGCTAGCCGGTAAGCGTTCCCTAGGGCCACCCAGTAGGTCGAGGGTTCGATTCCTTGCTGGTGAGGTCGTTGATTATATGTTCAAAGTCCGCGTGTTAAATGGACTAAAAATGAAGTATATATATGTACCTTGCGTTTCATACCAGCTGGATTCGGTAAAATGCTACTGACACCACATACGAGGCACGGGCAGTTTCCCAATGAGGTTCACGGCACCATCAGCTCGATGAACAGGCTTTGTGTGAAATATAACAGAGTCTAGAACTGCTTTTAGTGTCCTTGTGGGCTAGCCGGTAAGCCTTCCCTCGGGCCACCCAGTAGGTCGAGGGTTCGATTCCTTGCTGGTGAGGTCGTTGATTATATGTTCAAAGTCCGCGTGTTAAATGGACTAAAAATGAAGTATATATATATATATATATATATATATATATATATATATATATATATATATATAATATACTATAGGACTAGGCGTGTGTGTGTGTGTCTGTTCTGGGCAGCGGAAACGGCACAATCGTTTTTCATCAAATTTGGTGGAAAAATCGCAAAAAATTCGTAGAGTGGAACAAACCTGGTCCCATATCGACGATTTCTTTACAAAGCCATTACATAACCATAATATTTATGCTGGAAAACGATGCAAGTCTACGGACTTGGCGCCCCCTCATTCGCTGTACGCTGTCAGCCGAAGATTGCAGTTATCGTACGGCTCCCTCCTCCTCCCCCCACCACTTTTTTTCTTAGCCTACTGTATTTTTAATGTTGTTTGGATTAGTAAAGGAAGCAAGATGAGTAAATAGAAGACTAAAGAAGGGGAAACAGAAAATAGTTAGATAAAACAGGTGGGAGGGGAGCTGAGTTTCATCATGCGTCTGGATGCGCAGTTTCAACTTTACCAGACGACCTTTCAGCTACAGTGTATACTTACTCCTGTGGTTCATGGAAAAGGAGAAGAGATAAAAAGATAATAACAGGAATGCATGGAGAAGATGACTACAATAGACACAGGGTGAATATAGACAGTGAAACAGACAGGAGGTTGACAAAAATAGACAGATCCATACATGCACAAATAGACAATATGGCAACTAACATGAGAGACAGACATCTGACTGACTTGTTCACATTAGACAAACAGGCAGACACACCCCAACAACGGATAAGACAGACAGATTTGATGACACAAAGAGTACAGACGGGCATATATTCAAATACCACGCAGACGAACAGACAGTTGGGATGGCAATAGACAGGACGGATAGACTTGAGACAGATTAGAAGGCATTTATAAACAAGAATAACACCAAATTGACCATAGCTGAGTCAGTGAGGGTAGGAGGTCTTACATCCACCAGCGTAAATAATAAGACGCATTGAAAACTAACACCCTCGCGCGGAAAGAACATCGATGGTCGGTCAGTCATGTGAGATGGGCCTAAGACTGACTAACGTAGATGATGACTATGATGACTTAACACAGGTGATGACTTCAGCAGATGGTGACTAATATAACCACAATCAAGGTCACTTCTCTTCATAATATAATTTATCTCGGAATGATCATCCGTGATTTATAATATTTTTTTTTTTTATTTTAACCTCTCCTTATGGCGAATATTTCTTTAATTAATTATTCTAACCTGTTATTCTATTCCTTCTTATAGTATATTTGATACTGTAAGTATCACGACCACGACCATGATTATAACAACCACGACCATGATTATAACAACCAGGACAATGTTTATAACAACCACGACCATGATTATAACAACCACGACCATGATTATAACAACGACGACTATGATTATAACAACCACGACTATGATTATAACAACCACGACCATGATTATAACAACCACGACAATGATTATAATAAATACGACCATGATTATAACAACCACGCCCATGATTATAACAACCACGACTATCATCATAGCAACCACGACTATCATCATAACAACCACGACCATGATTATAACAACCACGACCATGATTATAACAACCACGACCATGATAATAAAAACCACGACTATGATTATATCACCCAACCATGATTATAACAACGACGACTATGATTATAACAACCACGACCATGACTAGGACAAACAGGACCATGATTATAACAACCAATACCATGATGTTAACAAGCGCGACCATGATTATAACAACCACGACTATGATTATATCACCCATGACCATGATTATAAACAACCACGACTATGATTATAAAAACCACGACCATGACTAGGACAAACAGGACCATGATTATAACAACCACGACTATGATTATAACAACCACGACCATGATTATAACAACCACGACCATGATTATAACATCCACGGCCATAATTATAACAACCACGACCATGATTATAGAAACCACGACTATGGTCATAACCACGACCATGATTATAACAACCATGACCATGATTATAACAACCACGACCATGATCATAACCACGACCATGATTATAACAGCCACAACCATGATTATAACAACCACGACCATGATTATAACAACCACGACCATGATTATAACAACCACGCCCATGATTATAACAACCACGACTATGATCATAACAACCACGACTATGATTATAACAACCACGACTATGATTATAACAACCACGCCCATGATTATAACAACCACGACTATGATCATAGCAAACACGACCATGATTATAACAACCACGACCATGATTATAATAACCGCGACCATGATTATAACAACCAGGACCATGATTATAACAACCACGACCATAATTAAAACAACCACAACCATGATTATAACAACCTCGGTAAACTGCACTACCGGACTCGCCACCGGGCACGAAGGGCCCACGATCACTTGTATATACACTAATTATGCAGTAAGTAATTTAATATAATTTACTTAACATACTTTTATAATTATTATCTAATTAGATATTATCTAATTAAATTTTCAGGGGTTAAACTTGCAGCTGTTTTGGTGTAGCTGTGTATTTGTCCAAAGAAGTTCTTAAGTTTTTCTTGATCAACTAAATGGAAGAACAGAGTGATATAATTTCGCTTGAGAAGAAGTGAGTATATAAAAGGAAAATTTTATGTATATGCCCTTTGAAAAGTATCACTAGATTTATATTGTCATGGTGTAAAGAATTTTATAGAGCATAAAAGCTTGTGTGTATACCTAGTGAGAAGTAATCACTATCCAGTATTTGCATTTTAATGAAAATCAGAAATGAGTCTATCTCATAAATTTGTGCTAATGATAAATTTTCATATATATATATATATATATATATATATATATATATATATATATATATATATATATATATATATATATATATATATATATATATATATAATATAATAATAATAATAATAATAATAATAATTAACGGTTTATTGAAAGAGCTTGGCAGCCAGAAGGCTGAAAATATACAGTTACATATTTGGGGAGTGGGTTACGAATTACAAATAATATACAAGTAACATAAGTGACACAAATAAGACATATAATAACTTAGATGGGGAAAAGCTCAAACTACAGTTCAATTCAACATAGTGACAGTGTTACAGTATTACAAGTTATTGATAATTTTTACAATGGTTGGGACTGGGCTGTTCTTATAGCGATCAGTTCGTGCACGTATGGGCTGGATGCGGTTGTGGTGTCGAACAGCAATTCTCGGACAAGGGACCTCGGGTGGTAGTAGGAGCCGGTGTCGGGGATGGTGTAGAAGCTTCTTACCAAATTTGCAGATGAGGTCGTGGTGATGGTCAGTGAGAGTCGAAAGGGTCAGTGTGTTGAGCGCTTCTTGATATGTGGAGTAGGAGGAGGAGAGAATAATCTTGCATGCCCTCTTTTGCACTTTTTCTAGGTGTTTACGTTGTGTGGCATTTAGGGAGGAAGACCAGGTGGGGGAGGCATAGGTGAGCTTGGGAAGTATGAATGTTGTGTAAACACTGAGGAGCTCGTGTGCAGGAACTCCGAGGGACTTGAGTCGGCGGAGGAGGTGGAGACGGAAACTGGAGGATTTGACAACTTCATTGACGTGTGGTTTCCAATTTAGTTTGTTGTCTATGGTGACGCCGAGGAGCTTCGTGGAATCTACGACCTGGAGTGTGTTCGGACCTAGAGTAATGGAAGGAGGTGGGACAATGTCGGAGGAGAGGTTGATGTGCATAACCATGGTCTTGGTATGGTTGATGGTGACATGGTTGTTGGTAGCCCAGTTTTGGAGACTGTTCAATAAATCCTGAAGGGCGGTATAGTTGGGAGCAGAATTGTTGACGCTGATCCCAATGGTGGAGTCGTCGACATATTTCCAGCGAGCAGGGGTTTCTCTTAGGGCATCATTGATGAGCATAAGGAAGCAGAGTGGTCCCATCTTGGTGCCTTGGGGGACGCCACAGGTGAGTGACTGAAAGGTGGAGACAGCCCCTCGGAAGCGTACAGCTTGGCGTCGGTCACTGAGGAAGTCTGTAAGCCATGGTATGAGGCTTCTTCGAAGCCCGAGGTCAATAGCTTTGTTGATGATTATATTGTGGTCGACTAGGTCGAACGCTTTAGTGAAATCAATGAAGGCGACAGCTACAGACGTTTTTCGTTTCTCGAGATGGCGGTATATGTAATCGAGAAAGCTGACAAGACAGTGAGTGGTGGAGGAAGTTTTCATGTTGCCAAATTGCTGAGGGTCTACGACTCCTGCAATATCAGCATAAGCCCAGTCGAACACAAAACTTTCACAGATTAGGCTGGGTATTGGGGTGATTGCAATAGGTCGTAGCTGATTTAAGGATTGTGGGCTGGTTGACTTGGGCACTGGTGATACATAAGAGGTCTTCCAGTCAGCTGGGCATCTGGCTTGACTGAGAGAAGCATTGATGATGGAGCAGAGGGGTTTAGCAAGCTCCGGGGAGAACTCCTTGAAGAGTTTCATTGGTAAGTCAATGGGGGTGGTAGAGCGTTTTAATTTTAGTTTGTCCAGGCGTTTTGCTACGTCAAATTCTTCTACTAAGTCAGTGGGAAGGGAGGCTGGTAGGTAAGCAGGGAGAGTGGTTGTGTCAAGCCGTGGGAGCGTCTGGCATATAGTAGCGAAATGGTTATTTGTTTGCTCAGCTGCGTCAACACTAGTGAGATGGCTAAGGAAGGGGAGGGGGTGTGTCTTATTGTTTAGTCCACAGAGTTCTTTAAGCTTACCATACCATTGACTGATGTTGGTCTGTTTCAGGTGTTGTAATTTGGTTGGGTAGTGGGACTTCTTTGCAGTGCGTATTTCGCGGACGACTCGGTTGCGAAGGGACCTGTAGCGGATGTGGTCATTGAGATGAAAGGCTCTGTCTCTCTGTTGCATAAGTCTTTTGATCCGAGGTGTGATCCAGGGCAAGTCAGCTGGGTGAGATCTGACGGACTTCTCGGGGAAGAAGTGGTGGTGAGCTTGCGTGGTGGTGTTGGTATAATTTATCCATTTGGTTTCCACGTCATCCACGCTAAGTACTTCAGTCCAGGGATGGTGAACTATCCACTGCCCGAAGAGGCGCACTGCAGAGTCAGTAATCGGCCTGTAGGTCTTGATGTAGGGTCTCTGTACTTGAGTGGGAGTGGCAGCTGGGGACCAGAGCACTGATAAGTGTGTGCTACACCCGATAGGAGGCATTGGTTGAGGTGGTTGGTACTGGTCCGCTAAGTCAGTTAAGATAAGGTCCAGGGTATTTTGACCGTGTGTGGGGAAGGTCACAACTTGTGATAGTGATAGCTGGTCCTGGATATCAGTGGTGTCAATTTCATTTAAATCCCCACATAATATTAACTTGGCACATGGGTACCTAACTCTGAGGTGGTCTGAGGTGGTGATGAGATGATTGATAAGAGTGTCTCTGGTGGGTGATCGAGGCGGATGGTATGCCACACAGATTATAATGGAAGCAGTGTTGCGTGGGTGGGCTCTTAGCACGACACGTACCCATAATGCTTCCACATCTGCTGGGACTTGAACATCCAGGCGTGACGGGCGTAGGTCATCTTGACAGAAGAGGGCAACGCCCCCTCCGCGTCTTTGTGAACGAAGGTGATGAAAGAGTTGATATCCCTCAATATGACACGTTTCAGGCACAATTTGCCAGGCCTCACATATGGCAACGACGCTCGCGGCGGTTGACCTGACTGTAGTTGCCAGCTCGTCGAACTTGTTAGCTAGGGAAGTGACGTTGGATAGCAGTAAAGACGGGAGATCATACCATATCCGTGGAACTTCAGTGTGGTGGTATGGTCTGTCAGGGGTGGGTTTCTCCGGTTTCCTAGTGGAGGTTACGGTTCTAATGGGCTTATGTGCATGACGGTATGTGTGTGTGTATGTTTGTAATTGATTTGCATGCTAATTTTTCTTATTAATTATGTAGCCTATATGTGCCTTTTAAACTTATTATTCATTTAATCCCATTTTTACTGAGAAGGAATTTCTTAAATCGATAACCCTTTGTTCTTTGAGTTTGAAATAAGGTAAAAATTATGTTTGATTCATTTAATTACATCTGGTGCTAATAAAACTTTCCAATTGCCTACCGCTCAAATCAATTCCTGAATTAACTTGTCTGAATACCAAAAAATAAAGAAATACGCTCAAATAATCTGATAGTGTATACTTCGTTAAACTGATAACTGCTGGTGTGATATTAATGGATAGCACTATACATAAGAACATAAGAACATAAGAATGGAGGAAACTGCAGCGGGCCTATTGGCCCATACTGGGCAGTCCCGTTTACACCCAACCCCTATTGCTCATATGAGCATCCAACCTATGTTTGAAGCAATTCAGCGTATTCGAGTTAATGATGATATTTGGTAACTTGTTCCATTCATCCACTACTCTGTTTCCAAACCAGTGTTTACCTATTTCACGCCTAAGTCTAATTTAAAACCATTGTTACGAGTTCGCTCCTGGTTGAATAGTTTGAGTACCTTTGTAATGTCCCCTTTGTTTAGCCCTGCCTTCCACTTATACACCTCTATTAGGTCGCCCCTCGCTCTACGTCTCTCAAGGGAGTGCAAATTAAGATGCTTTAACCTGTCTCTATACTCAAGGTTCCTAATGCCCGGGATTAGTCTTGTCATTCTCCTCTGCATTCTTTCCAAGGATTCTATATCCATTCTGTAATACGGTGACCAGAACTGAACTGCGTAATCCAGGTGTGGTCTCACAAGAGCAAGATACAGTTTTAGGATGACCTCGCTAGTCTTGTAACTAACACTCCTTTGTATGAACCCAAGTACTTTATTAGCCTTGTTACGAGCAAAAACACATTGTTTACTTGGCTTAAGGTTCCTACTTATCATTACTCCTAAATCTCTCTCGCAGTCGGATTTCTCTATGGCATCGTTGTTCATCTTATATCTGGTTTCCCTGTTTACATCTCCTATACTGAGTACTTTACATTTGTCGACGTTGAATTTCATCTGCCATTTTTCAGACCATTCGAAAAATTTGTTTAGATCTTCCTGTAGTTTTGCCGAGTCCTCGTCAGATTTGATTACACGTCCTATTTTAGTGTCATCAGCAAATTTACTTATGTTGCTGTCAATGCCGATATCTATGTCGTTTATGTATATAATAAATAATAATGGTCCAAGTACTGAGCCTTGGGGAACTACACTTGTGACGTTGCTCCAATGGGACTTAGTGCCGTTAATGCTCACTCGCTGTTTCCTGTCCTGTAACCACGCCCTAATCCACTTAAGGATGTCACCTTTGATGCCATGAGCTTCTACCTTTCTAATTAGTCTTTCGTGGGGAACTCTGTCGAAGGCTATGCTAAAGTCGAGATATACCACATCATAATTGTGCCCCTCGTCCACCGATTTGAAAACTGATGAAAAGAATGTTAATAGATTAGTTAGGCAAGAACGTCCGCTTGTGAAGCCATGCTGGGAAATATTGATCAATCTGTGCTTCTCCAGGTGATTTCGAATAGAGTTTGAAATGATTGCTTCCAGTAATTTGCCTACTATTGATGTTAGACTGATTGGGCGGTAGTTAGAGGATAGTGATCTATCCCCCTTCTTGAAAATCGGTATTACATTCGCTATCCTCCAGGATTCTGGTACTTCACCTGTTTTTAGGGACATGTTAAACAACTTTGCTAAGGGCATACTAAGCTCTTCCTTACATTCCTTTAATACTCTGGCACATATCTCATCGGGACCTGGTGACTTATTAGGCTTTAGTTTGTCTATTTGCTTACTAACATCGTTACTAGTCACTACTATCTCACTTAATTTGTTTTCTTCACTATCTCTGAATAGAGTCGGTGCCTCGGGTATCATGTTTAAATTTTCGGTGGTGAAAACTGTTGAAAAATATTTATTCAAATTATTGCTCATTTCTCCGTCATTATCAGTGAGCTCGCCGAAGTCTGACCGTATTGGTCCAATCTTTTCTCGTGTTTTAGTTTGATACATTTGGTAGAATCCTTTGGGGTTTGTGTTCGCCTCCCTTGCTATCCTTACCTCATTATTCCTCTGCTTTCCTTATCTCGGTTTTAACCCTACTCGCCAATACCATATAATAGTCCCAGAGGTGAATTTCGCCACGATTTATCCTTCTACCTTCCTTTGGCAGCATAGCAGGGGTAATATTAGTCTATGTCAATACATGATCCAATCTTTCCCTTGTGGAAAATATGTGTGCAGGAAAATATGATGGCAATGTTTCATTGTTTCAATCCTCTCATATATTTCATTCCCTTTTAAATTTTCTTCTATGAAATGTATTTTCCGTAATTTTCTCCTTATTTTTATTTTTTTCAAGTTCTTTAAACAATATATACTGCATCACCGTTAATGATTTTAAGAATGTAACTGAAGATTAGCCAACGTGATAGTTACCTAATGTTGGGTGAATCTTTATTGAAGGAAGGCTTCACCAACAAGAGGAGGAGGGGTGAGGTGGGACCTAGTCTATACAAACATGTGGCACATGCCCATCATCCACACCAGCGGTAAATAGCTCATTTTACGCAATGTCATTATGTGTTGACATTATTTTTGTATAATATCCACCAAGTTTCTGTGTCTTGTAAATATTTTAACTGACAATTTGAACCTAATAACTCTGTGGCAATTTCGTATACGCAGATAGTGGACTTCCGTAATAACTATCATGTGAAGTAGACCCTTTTCGGGCAGTTTTAAATAAATTTGTGCAAAAAAAATTCAAAAGACATGGGACAAAAAATTTTCAATTTAGGATTAGATCACTTATATATATATATATATATATATATATATATATATATATATATATATATATATATATATATATATATATATATATATATATTTCATGATCATTGTTTTAAAAGGGCTAAAAAATCCTTTCATTCCTCTCAAACCAGACAAGTTCCTACACTTCAGAATATTTTGACTCTGCCCTATCGTAATGAATTTGTCCCGTTAGTTCGGTCCCTCAAGATTCTAAATATTAATGTTGTTTTCAAGTATGACTCAACCATTACCAATATGTTAATAAGGAATAGCCCAAGTTTGAATGTAAATGGAAGTGTTTATTGTATTCCATGTAGCAAATGTAATTGTAATTATGTAGGGCAGACAGAAAAAACACTGCAACTCAGAATCAAACAGCATAAGTATAATATCAGAACAGCATCTGAAAGCAGTGCCTTGTTCGTTCATGTTTGGAATAATAATCACCCCATTGCTTGGGAAAAAGCTTAGAAATATTTAAATCATCTTGTGTCACAGAAAGACTTCTGGTTGAAGCTAGTTTGATTAAGGAATTAAAATCAATAAACCTTAGTGATGGTCAGTTCAAAACAGATAATATGTTACATAAATTTATTTGTCAGTGGCCCAAGGTTAAAAATGCTTTGAAAACCTTTGATCTAGATGTATGATAGTTATTTTGTGGGTCCCTTATTTTTGACCTGACCTGACTAGTCACGTCACCCCCCTTCTCTTAAGCTCCTCTACATGTGTGTTGGTGTGGGGATTAGTGGATGACATCATTATGACCTGACCTCATGTTTTTAAGGTCACCCTGTATATTTAAGCCTCTCTCTGTCCATGTAATCCAGTTGCCTCTGAAGATGTCTTGAATAAAGACGAAAGCTAAGGTATATATATATATATATTTATATATATATATACATGCTGATAACCACCAGGAAAGAAGAAAACACGAAGTTCCCAAGCGCTTTCGTGTAATTCACATCTTCAGGGGTGAGTACAGACTAGATAGAGTAATGCAGAACAAGATGAATATATACAGAGGAGGGTGAGACCAGGTCCACAATGGTCAGGTAATTAAATGAATCAAACATAATTTTTACCTTATTTCAAACTCAAAGAACAAAGGGTTATCGATTTAAGAAATTCCTTCTCAGTAAAAATGGGATTAAATGAATAATAAGTTTAAAAGGCACATATAGGCTACATAATTAATAAGAAAAATTAGCATGCAAATCAATTACAAACATACACACACACATACCTGTGTATATATATATATATATATATATATATGAAAATTTATCATTACTCTATCTAGTCTGTACTCACCCCTGAAGATGTGAATTACACGAAAGCGCTTGGGAACTTCGTGTTTTCTTCTTTCCTGGTGGTTATCAGCATATACCTAGATCACGCGCACCTACAGTGATTTACTTGCATATATATACATATAATCAACGACCTCACCAGCAAGGAATCGAACCCTCGACCTACTGGGTGTGACTAGGGAACGCTTACCGGCTAGGCCACAAGGACACTAAAAACAGTTCTAGACTCTGTTATATTTCACACAAAGCCTGTTCATCGAGCTGATGGCGCCGTGAACCTCATTGGGAAACTGCCCGTGCCTCGTATGTGGTGTCAGTAGCATTTTACCGAATCCAGCTGGTATGAAACGCGAGGTACATATATATACTTCAGCTCGATGAACAGGCTTTGTGTGAAATATAACAGAGTCTAGAACTGATTTTAGTGTCCTTGTGGCCTAGCCGGTAAGCGTTCCCTAGTCACACCCAGTAGGTCGTGGGTTCGATTCCTTGCTGGTGAGGTCGTTGATTATATGTTCAAAGTCCGCGTGTTAAATGGACTAAAAATGAAGTATATATATGTACCTCGCGTTTCATACCAGCTGGATTCGGTAAAATGCTACTGACACCACATACGAGGCACGGGCAGTTTCCCAATGAGGTTCACGGCGCCATCAGCTCGATGAACAGGCTTTGTGTGAAATATAACAGAGTCTAGAACTGCTTTTAGTGTCCTTGTGGCCTAGCCGGTAAGCGTTCCCTAGTCACACCCAGTAGGTCGAGGGTTCGATTCCTTGCTGGTGAGGTCGTTGATTATATGTTCAAAGTCCGCGTGTTAAATGGACTAAAAATGAAGTATATATATATATATATATTTCATGTAAATCCATTCTCCCGTGTGATTTTATCAAGATATATATATATATATATATATATATATATATATATATATATATATATATATAAAATCAAAACAAAACAAACGCTGCGGTATCCTACAAGATGCACTATAATATTTATTAATATATGTATGAAGCCAAACTAACAAATGTAATGTAAACGTAAACACAAGCTCATCGAACATAAACTGAAGAAAATCACCATATTTATATTATGTTATACGTCCCAATTTTACGCATCCTGTCCCATCCCATTCATTCAATCGCCTTATTGATTGTTTTTGTGGGAGGTGAGTATCGGGTTGCGTGCGTGTACATTATGGTGGTGGTGGGGATGGGCGGGCCCTCTGGCGGCAGGGAGGAGGTGCTCTAGCGGCTCTGGTAATCATATAGACAAACACACAGCCAACCTCACCCTCCTCCACTTTACGACTGCTATAAAGTATTAACAGTTTGTCTTCAAGTCGACGTCTTGGTTCTTCCATTTCTATCTATTTAATCTCCTTAATAGCTGAGGATACTAATTATGGATCATTATTAGAATTTCGGTTCTAATTTCTGTCTGATAGTTTTGCCTCCATCTTTAAAAAATAAATAAATTTTGGATCAATTGTAAACTTTACTAATGACAAGTATGAGAGTGTTTAGTGTGAATATGTGGATATTTTCGTCTGCCTGGGTCATCTACCTCATAGTTAGACGATTAGGTACATCATCCTCTATAGTTTTTCAAATTGTTTACTGGAGTCATCAATCTTGTAAGGTAGATTACATACAGGTATCCTCTTTGAAAGCTAATTAAAACATGTATTCTATAATGACTAAAACACAAATAAGTCGAACTTAACTGATAAACTGATGTTATACTCCAATAGCATTATGAAACACTGTCTACTGTAAATCACGTCATTAAACATACGTAAATGCCTCCCCAGAGCAGTGTATACAATCTGTTATATACATCATGAGATTTGGGGGCAATTGCGACATATCGATTATTTCAATACACCTCTTTTTTTTCGAATTTCAAACTGGTTTGTGTTTTGCAAACCATAAATGAATAGCTTCATTATTACCCAAACTAACATTGATTAGACTCATCTAACATTATCCAATACAATTCAAGCATACTATGGTTACGTTTTGATAATACGCGACGTCTTTAATGCAAGAATTTTTCTTTCCATATATGGACTGATATTCTTGGTTATGTCAATAAAAACAAAAACTTATTGTGAGCTTAGAAAAGATCCCCGACAAAATGTTAGGAAGTTATCTAATTCTAAAAGGAAGAAGTTATTAAAAGAGATCCCAGATCTCATTAAACAGTTCTCACAAAGCAATTCCACTTTACCTTATATGTATGGATTGATCAAAACTCAAAAACATAACAATCCATTGCATCCTACCGTGAGTTCTGTTACTTACTAATTATCCAAGTGGTTGGTAAGGATGCTATCCCCTCTTACAGGCCAGATATCTAATTTGCATATATGTTGGGCTTAAAAACTGAACACGACCGCAACGCGTTGTGGATGCTTTCAAAAGAACCAGAAATCGAAAATTTGCGTCTTTGGTTTTACCCAATAGATACAAACTAATCTAACCTAACCTAACCTAAGCTAGCCTAGACTAACCTATCCTAACCAAACCTAACCTAGCCTAACCTAATCTAACCTAACTTATCCTAGCCTAGTCTAGTCTAACCTAACCTAACCTAATTTAACCAAACCTAATCA
Organism: Homarus gammarus; assembly: GCA_958450375.1. NCBI lineage: Eukaryota > Metazoa > Arthropoda > Malacostraca > Decapoda > Nephropidae > Homarus > Homarus gammarus. Next base: position 193,713 of record CAUDMG010001168.1, read on the forward strand.
AACTCAACCCAAACAAACGTAACCTAACCTTACCTAACCTGTAGCAAAATTTCGCCTTCTGGTTATTTTTCAAACAACCACAACACGTTGTGGTTAGTTTTCGAGCTTTGAGCCCAACATATTAGTGGAGCGGCATAGCTACAATTTTCATAACAATTGTGCATTAATGATGAAAGCACCAAATTTGGCACAGCGATGGAGTAATGGTATATGAACATTTTCAGATATGGAGCCACTCGATACTGGATTTGAGTGGCCGCTATAAATCAGGGGCGGATGCAGGAAAAAATTCAGGTTTCACCACGTTACTGTCTTAGTCCTGTGAGACCGTCTAATACTGCGAAGCATAGGGAAATAATAGGCTATAGGAAGAAAGAAAAGGGCAATCCCCAGTAATCACTTTGGACCAACCATTGTTTGCAATAGCCAAACAGATTCAGTGGAATTGGCTCGAAAATTACGGCGAAGAGAAATTTATTATGATTCTGGGCGGTCTCCACATTGGAATGGCGGCTCTAAGGATGGCAGGCAGTTGGTTGCAGGGTAGCGGGTGGGCAGAAACCCTGGTGCAAATCGATATTGCCAGCCCAGGAACTGCGAACTCTTTCCTAAAGGCTGCTCACGTCACACGCACCAGGCGAGGCCATCAGATAACAGCAGCAACCCTGAACATCCTACAGCACAAGGCTTATGGCAAATACACTGAAGATGCCCAAAGTGATGGTCATGAACCCCTAGAGCTTGGTGTCTGGTGTCAGCAAAGAGCTAAATGTTGTCCCCAGTTTCAGTACTGGGCAACCACCGTCAACCTAGAGCTAAGTATCTTTGTGTTTGTTATCGCTACGAGAATCAAACTTCTCGCTATACATGAATGCTCTGGCTGAACTGTGTCAGTGGTTCTTCTCTTCGCCTTGGATCATACTCATTATTCTCGGTGGGTTCCAGACCACCTGAAGGACATGACAGAGCTCTCGGACAAGCATCCTGATGTGGCTGCAAAGTTTCAAGCTGGACATTTCACTACACAAAAGAGAGCCCGCCGTTTTTTCTGCAATGGCACTAGACCAGGCCCATGAGGAGGACAATGCCTTCATTAAAGGTGATGGTGGTGCAGTCGGTTTGACTGGAAACCAATAGTGCACTTCGGCGGTGGATGGTTGCAGGTCCAGAAGTAGCACGGGTCATTGCTGAATTTGAATCATCGCAGAAAGCTGAGCAAACCAAGGCTAACTTCCACCATCATGAGCAAACCAACACGACGCAGGACAAGTTTCTTCAAGATGTCATGGAAGAAATGGGAAACCCATTTGAAGAAAAAAGTGCTGACCTAATGGTTCTTCATGCAAAGGAAATCTTGTGTCCAGAAGCCGTGAAGAGTGTGCAAAATGTTGTCAAGCTTGGACGAGAACAATCCCATTCATATGTAAGAGAGCGCCTTGAAGACAAGTCTAAGCCTATTGGTGACACTATTAAGCTCAACAAGCTAACACTATTCAGTTCTATGAAATCCAAGTCTCCAACTAGGAGTAAGTAGCAACTAGCCTTCGCAAAAGACGACTGTGGACTCTTCTCCAGGCTCTACATAGCCTGTCAAACAAGAGAGGGTGATTTGGACGAATTCTTCAAGCATGAAAACCGGGCCTATCCACCAGCACTCTCCAGTAATGGGAAACTCCGCTTCAGCAAGAAGGTCGACTTACTCACACTCCTTGAACAGCTTGCTGATAAGATCACTGACGCCTCAATTATACTCGATGAATCACAGCTCGAATATCGATCTCGACTTGACCTGGTATGGGATTGCTACCTGAAATCTGGGAGCCGAAAAGTAACAGTAAGATGTAACCGTGGCAAGGGCATTCGAAGACTCGTCACTGCCTCTGGTCCTCTACCTAGCAACTGGCAAAACTTTCTCCGCAACAGTGACAACAAATAGGAACTCTTCAGTTTCCTATCAGAACAGGTTATGCAGTTGGTTGTCAAAGAAAGTAAACAGCTGGTTGTCACAGACAAGAAACAGGTACTCACTGTTCCACCCCGGAAGGACACTGCCAACTTAGCACCATGCAACCACGAAGAGGCCGACACTAGGATGATGGTTCATGCAGCTGATGCCTTGGAATGTGGTCATCGGGGAATACTCATTCGTACCGTCGATACAGATGTTATCATCCTTGCAGTTGCTCTAGCGAATGAACGGAGTGAGGTACTAGATGAACTATGGCTTACTTTTGGCACAGGAAAGAATCGACGTTACATAGCAGCACATCAGATTGCAAAGGCCCTGGGACCTGAGAAGTCGAGAGCCCTTCCAGTGTTTCACGCAATAACGGGCTGCGACACGGTATCTGCCTTTGCAGGTCATAGCAAGAAGGCAGCCTGGGCCACATGGAATGCATTTCCGGAAGTGACAACCGCCTTCCTCAGTCTGGCTTCCACCCCAAGTGAGCTGCCTGATGATGTCCTGTCGACACCGGAGAGATTCATCGTGCTGCTCTATGACCGTACGAGCACATGCTGTGACGTGAACGTGCTGAGAAAGAAACTGTTTTCAAGAAAATCAAGATCACTGGAGCATCTCCCACCAACACGAGCAGCTCTGGAGCAGCACATAAGGAGAGCTGCTTATTAGGCTGGACATATCTGGGGACAGGCCGCAATAGCGTTTGTCAGTCTGCCATCACCATGTGACTGGGGTTGGATGAAGTCGGGGGATGAGCTGGAACCACTCTAGACCACACTCTCTGAAGTGTCAAAGTCATGCCACGAGCTCATCTCTTACGGTTGCAGAAAACACTGCGGTGGCAAGTGTAGGTGCAAAAAAGCTGCACTTAAATGCACTGAACTTTGTGCATGTGAACGTGGCTGTTAAGGCCAAATATCTTCAGAGATTCGGCCTCAATAGCCGAATGTTCAGAAAAAAAATTTAAGTTTTGGGAGTTCGGAGAATTTGTATGTTAATTTTCCAGTGTAATGCTTTTACTTGTCTTTTTCATTGTAATAAACTTCGAAAACTATCACAAATGATTTTCGTATCCCGGATTATGTATATTGATGCATTGGAATGAAATATGCAACCGTAAAAACAGAAATACATAGTTTAGCATATCCTGAACGGCGGCCATCTTGAAATTCAATATGGCGCCCACAGAGGTTGAATTTCTAGTAGTTCCATACCTGATAATATTCACCATGTATTACTCTATATCTGTGCCAAAGTTAATGCTTTCATCATAAAATGCACAATTGTTTGGCTTTGCCGCTGTACTATATACATAACAGCAGTGATTTAATTGATAAACTCAAAAAATACAAAGAACCATGTGAGTTAATAAGTTTTGATGTCAATTCACTTTTCACGAGAGTCCCAGTGAATGACCTACTTTCATTCCTTAAAGACAAATTGCATCTGTTTGATTTGACTATTGAACATGATATATTTCTGAAATGATAGTTATGCGTTACTGACAATATTTTTATAGCAAATGGAAAGTCTTACATGTACACACAAATATTTGGCATGGGCATGGGTCATTGTTTTTCTGCTCCTTTAACCTGTATTTATATGGAGTTTTTTGAAGCTAGATTACTACCCAACACAGGTGACTTTATTCCTCCATGGTATATATATGTAGATGACGTTCTTTGTCTATGGCCTAGAAACAGGGACCCACTGGAATTTTTGGACAAGCTTAATGATCTTGTCCCTAGTATACCTTCAAAATTGAAAAAGAAACAAATGGATCCCTTCCATTTCTTGATTTGCTGATCATGAGAAATGATCACAACTATAAATTGAAGGAATACAGAAAACCTACACAGGTCGACAGTTTCATACATTAATTATCGAGTCACCTTGAATCTACCAAAATGTCTGCTTTTTTCTGCTATGTTTTTTCGATGTTTGCGAAATTGTGACCCTGAAATTAATGAAGAAGAACTGTAACACATTCAGTCCATTGCATAAAAACTCGGCTTCCCTTCATTGTTTGTTGATCGTTGTCTTAAAGGGGATAAAGAAAAAAACCTTTATTGTACCCAGACTATACAGCTAACTACATTTAAGAATATTTTTACTCTACCTTATCGCAAGGAATTTGTCCCGTTTGTTCAATCCCTTAAATTACTGAACATTTATGTTGTTTTTAAGAATGACTCAACTATTACTGGTATGTTAATTAAAAATAGCCGAACCTTGAATGTAAATGGAAGCGTTTACTGTATTCCATGTAGTAATTGTAATGGAAATTATGAAGGTCAGACTGGGAAGGCATTAGAGCCTAGAATAAAACAACACAAACATAATATTAGAACAGCATCTGAAAGCAGTGCACTTTTCGTTCATATTAGAAACAATAATCATCCCATGGATTGGGAAAATAGTATAAAGATCTTTAAATCATCATGTGTCACAGAAAAACTTCTAGTAAGCAAGTCTGATTAGGGAAATGAATTCTATAAACCTTAGTGATGGTCAGTACAAAACTGATTGAATGTTACATAAATTTATTTGTCAGTGGCCCAAGGTTAAAAAAGTTTTGAAAGCATTTGAGGTAGATGTAAGGTCGATGATTAGTGATCTCAAGTTTTTTACCTGACTTGACCTTACTTGTTACGTCGCTCATCTTTTATAAGTTCTTCTTTCGTGTATGGTGGAGGTGGTGTGTGAATTAGTGAATCCCATGTTATGTAAAATCACCCTTTGTATATAAGTTTCTCTCAGACCCTGTAAATTCATTTTCCTCTTAAGATGTCTTGAATAAAGAAGAAAGCTAGGGTGCTCCACCGTTTCCCTTTTCCTGTGTGGTTTTACCAAGATTCGTGTTTTCTTCTTTCCTGGTGGTTATCAGCATATACCTAGATCACGCGCACCTACAGTGATTTACTTGCATATATATATATATATATATATATATACATATATATATTTCATATAGATCCTCAATGGAAACGTGGACAAGATGAATCTTGGTAAAACCACACAGGAAAAGGGAAACGGTGGAGCACCTTAGCTTTCTTCTTTATTCAAAACATTTTAAGAGGAAAATGAATTTACAGGGTCTGAGAGAAACTTAACAACTTAACAACTTAGCCCCCTCGATCAAATTCACTATGGAATTAGAGCAAGGCTGTAAATTGCCATTCCTAGACTGTCTGATACACAGAATAGGTAACACTTTTAAGTTCAGTATCTATTGTTACGAACCCCTCCACCGATTGTCTTCATCTACCTACCCAGCACCACGATCAACGCCATCTAGGGACGAAACACGAGTATGGCTCGTCTTAGTTGCCACTCCCGGGTTTCCCTTCTCCATATCCTGGTTGTTGCGTCACTTCCGCCTCAGTCTACTTTGTCCGCTCCAATTCGAGGAGAGGACACTTCACTCTGGGAAGCGACCACAGGATCACCTATCCTGGAAACCTACGGCACAGTGACTACCTACCGTCTTCTACCATACTCAGCCTTGCTCGTCAGCCATCTCAGCTCCTCACTTAAGTATTTGTAATCTTGTATTGCCTCTTCCCCCTCCACATTGCTTCACTATTGTTTTATGTTTTATTACTATGTATATACTGTTCATGTTTAGGTTAAGTTTGGTTAAGGGTAGTTTATAAGCTGAATATTTTGTTAAGGAATTTATGGTACTTTATTATATGCAACAAAAACTCGCATCCTTTGTCTACCCTTTTATGTCCGATTGTCTTTGTTTTTTTTTTGTTGTTACCTGTTGGGATCTGGGTAGACGTATAACTATATTCTAAATCCCCAACTCGTAACACTATAGAAAACCAACTAATGTGTGTTCATACATTCATTATTATTCTGCCCACCATAATAAAGTCAAAGAGTCAGTATTTTCAACAATGTTTTTACGTGCCCTGAGAATTTGCAGTCCGGAATTCATCGATGAGGAATACAAATATATATATAATATTGGCTCAAACCTTAAATACCCTAGATCTTTCATAGACAAATGCCTAAACATTACTAAGAAAACTTTTTATAGAACTGATCCCAAGCCCACCCATGACCATAAGAATATCTTAATCTTACTATTTCACAAAAATTTCTCACACATTCCTTCACAACTAAAAACCTGGAACGTCAATGTGGCATTTAAAAACTCATGCACTGTTAAACAAATGTTAATCAAGAATTCCCCCAACAACACAATTGGTTGCATTTATAAAGTTCCTTGCAAGGAATGTAATATGTTTTACTTAGGCCAGACAGGTAAAGATCTTGCAACTAGAATTAAACAACACAAATACAGTGTTAGGACA
>CAUDMG010001170.1:0-67500 GCA_958450375.1 Homarus gammarus
TGGGTTAGCATAGGTTTAGGTTAGGTTAGGTTAGGTTAGGTTAGGTTAGGTTAGGGTAGCTTAGGTTAGGTTAGGTTAGGTTAGGTTAATTTTAGTTAGTTTTACTTCTTTTCACGAAAAACACTCAGTTTAAGATGAAAACTAATGTATTTCACTTATTTTCATCTTCTTTTTACGGAAAACGCTTAATTTCTTTTCAAATCACTGATTTTCAGTTTTAGAGGTTAGGTTTGGTTAGGTTAGGTTAGGTAAGGTTAATTTTAGTTAGTTTTTCTTCTGTTCACGAAAAACACTCACTTTTAGATAAAAACCATGAATTTTACTATTTTCATCTTCTTTTCACGAAAAACGCTTAATTTCTTTTCAAATTACTGATTTTCAGTGTTAGAGGTTAGGTTAGGTTAGGTTTGGTTAGGTTAGGTTAGGTTAGGTAAGGTTAGGTTAGGTTAGGTTAGGTTAAGTTAATTTTAGTTAGTTTTGCATTTTTTCACGAGAAACACTCAGTTTAACATGAAAACTAATGTATTTCACTTATTTTTATCTTCCTTTTCCGGAAAACGCTTAATTTCTTTTCAAATCACTGATTTTCAGTGTTCGAGGTTAGGTTAGGTTAGGTTAGGTTAGGTTAGGTTAGGTTAGGCTTAGGTTGGGTTGGGTTCGGTTTGGTTGGGTTACGTTAGGTTAGGGTAGGTTAGGTTAGGTTAGGGTAGGTTAGGTTAGGTTAGCTTAGGTTAGGTTAGGTTAGGTTAATTTTAGTTAGTTTTACTTCTTTTAACGAAAAACACTCAGTTTAAGATGAAAACCAATGAATTTTACTTATTTTCATCTTCTTTTCACGGAAAACGCTTAATTTCTTTTCAAATTACTGATTTTCAGTGTTAGAGGTTTGCTTACGTTAGGTTTGGTTAGGTTAGGTTAGGTTAGGTAAGGTTAGGTTAGGTTAGGTTAGGTTAGGTTAGGTTAGGTTAGGTTAGGCTAGGTTAGGTTTGGTTAATTTTAGTTAGTTTTACTTCTTTTCAAGAAAAACACTCACTTTAAGATGAAAACCAATGAATTTTACTTATTTTCATCTTCTTTTCACGGAAAACGCTTAATTTCTTTTCAAATTACTGATTTTCAGTGTTAGAGTTTTGGTTACGAAGGTTTGGTTAGGTTAGGTTAGGTTAGGTAAGGTTAGGTTAGGTTAGGTTAAGTTAATTTTAGTTAGGTTTTACTTCTTTTCACGAAAAACACTCACTTTAAGATAAAAACTAATGTATTTCACATATTTTCATCTTCTTTTTACGGAAAACGCTTAATTTCTTTTCAAATCACTGATTTTCAGTGTTAGAGGTTAGGTTTGGTTAGGTTAGGTTAGGTTAGGTTGGGTTGGGTTAGGTTGGGTTGGGTTAGGTTAGGTTAGGTTACGTTTGGTTAGGTTAGGTTAATTTTAGTTGGTTTTACTTCTTTTCACGAAAAATACTCAGTTTTAGATGAAAACCAATGAATTTTACTTATTTTCATCTTCTTTTCACGGAAAACGCTAAATTTCTTTTCAAATAACTTATTTTCAGTGTTAGAGGTTAGGTTACGTTAGGTTAGATTAGGTTAGGTTAGGTTAGGTTAGGTTAGGTTGGGTTGGGGTGGGTTAGGTTAGGTTAAGTTAATTTTAGTTAGTTTTACTTCTTTTCACGAAAAACACTCACTTTAAGATGAAAACTAATGTATTTCACATATTTTCATCTTCATTTTACGGAAAACGCTTAATTTCTTTTCAAATCACTGATTTTCAGCATTAGAGGTTAGGTTAGGTTAGGTTAGGTTAGATTAGGTTAGGTTAGGTTAGGTTAGGTTAGGTTAGGTTGGGTTGGGTTGGGTTAGGTTAGGTTAAGTTAATTTTAGTTAGTTTTACTTCTTTTCACGAAAAACACTCACTTTTAGATGAAAACCAATGAATTTTACAATTTTCATCTTCTTTTCACGGAAAACGCTTAATTTCTTTTCAAATTACTGATTTTCAGTGTTAGAGGTTAGGTTACGTAAGGTTTGGTTAGGTTAGGTTAGGTTAGGTAAGGTTAGGTTAGGTTAGGTTAGGTTAAGTAAATTTTAGTTAGTTTTACTTCTTTTTACGAAAAACACTCAGTTTAAGATGAAAACTAATGTATTTCACATATTTTCATCTTCTTTTTACGGAAAACGCTTAATTTCTTTTCAAATCACTGATTTTCAGTGTTAGAGGTTAGGGTTGGTTAGGTTAGGTTAGGTTAGGTTGGGTTGGGTTAGGTTAGGTTGGGATAGGTTAGGTTAGGTTAGGTTAGGTTAGGTTAGGTTAGGTTAGGTTAGGTTAGGTTAGTTAGGTTAGGTTAGGTTAGGTTAATTTTAGTTAGTTTTACTTCTTTTAACGAAAAACACTCAGATTTAGATGAAAATTAATGAATTTTACTTATTTTCATCTTCTTTTCACGGAAAAGGCTTAATTTCTTTTCAAATTACTGATTTTCAGTATTAGAGGTTAGGTTACGTTAGGTTTGGTTAGGTGAGGCTAGGTTAGGTAAGGTTAGGTTAGGTTAGGTTAGGTTAGGTTAAGTAAATTTTACTTAGTTTTACTTCTTTTCCCGAAAAGGTTAGGTTAGGTTAGGTTGGGTTGGGTTGGGTTGGGTGGGGTGGGGTTGGGTTAGGTTACGTTAGGTTAGGTTAGGTTAGGTTAGGTTAGGTTAGGTTAGGTTAGGTTAGGTTAATCTTAGTTAGTTTTACTTCTTTTCACGAAAAACACTCAGTTTAAGATGAAAACTAAGGTATTTCACTTATTTTTATCTTCCTTTTCCGGAAAACGCTTGATTTCTTTTCAAATCACTGATTTTCAGTGTTCGAGGTTAGGTTAGGTTAGGTTAGGTTAGGTTAGGTTAGGTTTGGTTAGGTTAGGTTAGGTTAGCTTAGGTTAGGCTTAGGTTGGGTTGGGTTCGGTTTGGTTGGGTTACGTTAGGTTAGGTTAGGTTAGGTGAGGTTAGGGTAGGTTAGGTTAGGTTAGGTTAGGTTAGGTTAGGTTAGGTTAATTTTAGTTAGTTTTACTTCTTTTAACGAAAAACACTCAGTTTTAAATGAAAACCAATGAATTTTACTTATTTTCATCTTCTTTTCACGGAAAACGCTTAATTTCTTTTCAAATTACTGATTTTCAGTGATAGAGGTTTGGTTACGTTAGGTTTGGTTAGGTTAGGTTGGGTTGGGTTAGGTTGGGTTGGGTTAGGTTAGGTTAATTTTAGTTGGTTTTACTTCTTTTCACGAAAAATACTCAGTTTTAAATGAAAACCAATGAATTTTACTTATTTTCATCTTCTTTTCACGGAAAACGCTAAATTTCTTTTCAAATAACTTATTTTCAGTGTTAGAGGTTAGGTTACGTTAGGTTAGATTAGGTTAGGTTAGGTTAGGTTAGGTTAGGTTAGGTTAGGTTGGGTTGGGGTGGGTTAGGTTATGTTAAGTTAATTTTAGTTAGTTTTACTTCTTTTCACGAAAAACACTCACTTTAAGATGAAAACTAATGTATTTCACATATTTTCATCTTCTTTTTACGGAAAACGCTTAATTTCTTTTCAAATCACTGATTTTCAGTGTTAGAGGGTAGGTAACGTTAGGTTTGGTTAGGTGAGGCTAGGTTAGGTAAGGTTAGGTTAGGTTAGGTTAGGTTAAGTAAATTTTACTTAGTTTTACTTCTTTTCACGAAAAGTTTAGGTTAGGTTAGGTTAGGTTGGGTTGGGTTGGGTTGGGTTGGGTTTGGTTGGGTTAGGTTAGGTTAGGTTAGGTTAGATTAGGTTAGGTTAGGTTAGATTGGGTTAGGCTAGGTTAGCTTAGGTTAGGTTAGGTTAGGCTAGGGTAGGTTAGGTTAGGTTAGGTTTAGTTAGTTTTACTTCTTTTCACGAAAAGCACTCAGTTTAAGATGAAAACTAATGTATTTCACTTATTTCCATCTTCTTTTTACGGAAAACGCTTAATTTCTCTTCAAATCACTGATTTTCAGTGTTAGAGATTCGGTTAGGTTAGGTTAGGTTAGGTTAGGTTAGGTTAGGTTAGGTTAGGTTGGGTTGGGTTGTGTTGGGTTGGGTTAGGTTACGTTAGGTTAGGTTAGGTTAGATTAGGTTAGGTTAGTTTAGCTTGGGTAGGTTAGGTTTGGTTAGGTTAGGTTAGGTTAGGTTAGGTTAATTTTAGTTAGTTTTACTTCTTTTAACAAAAAACACTCAGTTTTAGATGAAAACCAATGAATTTTACATATATTCATCTTTTCACGGAAAACGCTTAATTTCTTTTCAAATTACTGATTTTCAGTGTTAGAGGTTAGGTTACGTTAGGTTGGGTTAGGTGAGGCTAGGTTAGGTAAGGTTAGGTTAGGTTAGGTTAGGTTAGGTTAGTAAATTTTACTTAGTTTTACTTCTTTTCACGAAAAGGTTAGGTTAGGTTAGGTTAGGTTGGGTTGGGTTGGGTTGGGTTGGGTTTGGTTGGGTTAGGTTACGTTAGGTTAGGTTAGGTTAGGTTAAGTTAGGTTAGGTTAGGTTAATCTTAGTTAGTTTTACTTCTTTTCACGAAAAACACTCAGTTTTAGATGAAAACTAATGAATTTTACTTATTTTCATCTTCTTTTCACGGAAAACGCTGAATTTCTTTTCAAATTACTGATTTTCAGTGTTAGAGGTTAGGTTAGGTTAGGATTGGTTAGGTTAGGATAGGTTAGGTTAGGTTAGGTTGGGTTGGGTTGGGTTGGGTTGGGTTTGGTTGGGTTAGGCTAGGTTAGGTTAGGTTAGATTAGGTTAGGTTAGGTTAGATTGGGTTAGGCTAGGTTAGGTTAGGTTAGGTTAGGTTAGGTTAGGTTAGGTTAGGTTAGGTTAGGTTCGGTTAGGGTAGCTTAGGTTAGGTTAGGTTAGGTTAGGTTAATTTTAGTTAGTTTTACTTCTTTTCACGAAAAACACTCAGTTTAAGATGAAAACTAATGTATTTCACTTATTTTCATCTTCTTTTTACGGAAAACGCTTAATTTCGTTTTCAATCACTAATTATCAGTGTTAGAGGTTAGGTTAGGTTAGGTTAGGTTAGGTTAGGTTAGGTTAGGTTAATTTTAGTTAGTTTTGCTTCTTTTCACGAAAAACACTCACTTTTAGATAAAAACCAATGAATTTTACTATTTTCATCTTCTTTTCACGGAAAACGCTTAATTTCTTTTCAAATTACTGATTTTCAGTGTTAGAGGTTAGGTTAGGTTAGGTTTGGTTAGGTTAGGTTAGGTTAGGTAAGGTTAGGTTAGGTTAGGTTAGGTTAAGTTAATTTTAGTTAGTTTTGCATTTTTTCACGAGAAACACTCAGTTTAACATGAAAACTAATGTATTTCACTTATTTTTATCTTCCTTTTTCCGGAAAACGCTTAATTTCTTTTCAAATCACTGATTTTCAGTGTTCGAGGTTAGGTTAGGTTAGGTTAGGTTAGGTTAGGTAAGGTTAGGTTAGGTTAGGTTAGGCTTAGGTTGGGTTGGGTTCGGTTTGGTTGGGTTAGGTTAGGTTAGGTTAGGTTAGGTTAGGTTAGGTTAGGGTAGGTTAGGTTAGGTTAGGTTAGGTTAGGTTAGGTTAGGTTAATTTTAGTTAATTTTACTTCTTTTAACGAAAAACACTCAGTTTTAAATGAAAACCAATGAATTTTACTTATTTTCATCTTCTTTTCACCGAAAACGCTTAATTTCTTTTCAAATTACTGATTTTCAGTGTTAGAGGTTTGGTTACGTTTGGTTTGGTTAGGTTAGGTTAGGTTAGGTAAGGTTAGGTTTGGTTAGGTTAGGTTAGGTTAGGTTAGGTTAGGTTAGGCTAGGTTAGGTTTTTTAATTTTAGTTAGTTTTACTTCTTTTAACAAAAAACACTCAGTTTTAGATGAAAACCGATGAATTTTACTTATTTTCATCTTCTTTTCACGGAAAACGCTTAATTTCTTTTCAAATTACTGATTTTCAGTGTTAGAGGTTTGGTTACGTTAGGTTTGGTTAGGTTAGGTTAGGTTAGGTAAGGTTAGGTTAGGTTAGGTTAGGTTAAGTTAATTTTAGTTAGGTTAGGTTAATTTTAGTTGGTTTTACTTCTTTTCACGAAAAATAATCAGTTTTAGATGAAAACCAATGAATTTTACTTATTTTCATCTTCTTTTCACGGAAAACGCTAAACTTCTTTTCAAATAACTTATTTTCAGTGTTAGAGGTTAGGTTACGTTAGGTTAGATTAGGTTAGGTTAGGTTAGGTTAGGTTAGGTTAGGTTAGGTTGGGTTGGGGTGGGTTAGGTTAGGTTAAGTTAATTTTAGTTACTTTTACTTCTTTTCACGAAAAACACTCACTTTAAGATGAAAACTAATGTATTTCACATATTTTCATCTTCTTTTTACGGAAAACGCTTAAATTCTCTTCAAATCACTGATTTTCAGTGTTAGACATTAGGGTTGGTTAGGTTAGGTTAGGTTAGGTTGGGTTGGGTTAGGTTGGGTTGGGTTAGGTTAGGTTAGGTTAGGTTAGGTTAGGTTAGGTTAGGTTGGGTTAGGTTAGGTTAGGTTAGGTTAGGTTAGGTTAGGTTAGGTTAGGTTAATTTTAGTTAGTTTTACTTCTTTTAACGAAAAACACTCAGTTTTAGATGAAAACTAATGAATTTTATTTATTTTCATCTTCTTTTCACGGAAAAGGCTTAATTTCTTTTCAAATTACTGATATTCAGTGTTAGAGGGTAGGTAACGTTAGGTTTGGTTAGGTGAGGCTAGGTTTGGTAAGGTTAGGTTAGGTTAGGTTAGGTTAAGTAAAATTTACTTAGTTTTTCTTCTTTTCACGAAAAGTTTAGGTTAGGTTAGGTTAGGTTGGGTTGGGTTGGGTTGGGTTGGGTTGGGTTTGGTTGGGTTAGGCTAGGTTAGGTTAGGTTAGATTAGGTTAGGTTAGGTTAGATTGGGTTAGGCTAGGTTAGGTTAGGTTAGGTTAGGTTAGGTTAGGTTAGGTTAGGTTAGGTTAGGTTAGGTTAGGGTAGCTTAGGTTAGGTTAGGTTAGGTTAGGTTAATTTTAGTTAGTTTTACTTCTTTTCACGAAAAACACTCAGTTTAAGATGAAAACTAATGTATTTCACTTATTTTCATCTTCTTTTTACGGAAAACGCTTAATTTCGTTTTCAATCACTAATTATCAGTGTTAGAGGTTAGGTTAGGTTAGGTTAGGTTAGGTTAGGTTAGGTTAGGTTAGGTTAATTTTAGTTAGTTTTGCTTCTTTTCACGAAAAACACTCACTTTTAGATAAAAACCAATGAATTTTACTATTTTCATCTTCTTTTCACGGAAAACGCTTAATTTCTTTTCAAATTACTGATTTTCAGTGTTAGAGGTTAGGTTAGGTTAGGTTTGGTTAGGTTAGGTTAGGTTAGGTAAGGTTAGGTTAGGTTAGGTTAGGTTAAGTTAATTTTAGTTAGTTTTGCATTTTTTCACGAGAAACACTCAGTTTAACATGAAAACTAATGTATTTCACTTATTTTTATCTTCCTTTTCCGGAAAACGCTTAATTTCTTTTCAAATCACTGATTTTCAGTGTTCGAGGTTAGGTTAGGTTAGGTTAGGTTAGGTTAGGTTAGGTAAGGTTAGGTTAGGTTAGGTTAGGCTTAGGTTGGGTTGGGTTCGGTTTGGTTGGGTTAGGTTAGGTTAGGTTAGGTTAGGTTAGGTTAGGTTAGGGTAGGTTAGGTTAGGTTAGGTTAGGTTAGGTTAGGTTAGGTTAATTTTAGTTAGTTTTACTTCTTTTAACGAAAAACACTCAGTTTTAAATGAAAACCAATGAATTTTACTTATTTTCATCTTCTTTTCACCGAAAACGCTTAATTTCTTTTCAAATTACTGATTTTCAGTGTTAGAGGTTTGGTTACGTTTGGTTTGGTTAGGTTAGGTTAGGTTAGGTAAAGTTAGGTTTGGTTAGGTTAGGTTAGGTTAGGTTAGGTTAGGTTAGGCTAGGTTAGGTTTTTTAATTTTAGTTAGTTTTACTTCTTTTAACAAAAAACACTCAGTTTTAGATGAAAACCAATGAATTTTACTTATTTTCATCTTCTTTTCACGGAAAACGCTTAATTTCTTTTCAAATTACTGATTTTCAGTGTTAGAGGTTTGGTTACGTTAGGTTTGGTTAGGTTAGGTTAGGTTAGGTAAGGTTAGGTTAGGTTAGGTTAGGTTAAGTTAATTTTAGTTAGGTTAGGTTAATTTTAGTTGGTTTTACTACTTTTCACGAAAAATAATCAGTTTTAGATGAAAACCAATGAATTTTACATATTTTCATCTTCTTTTCACGGAAAACGCTAAACTTCTTTTCAAATAACTTATTTTCAGTGTTAGAGGTTAGGTTACGTTAGGTTAGATTAGGTTAGGTTAGGTTAGGTTAGGTTAGGTTAGGTTAGGTTAGGTTAGGTTGGGTTGGGGTGGGTTAGGTTAGGTTAAGTTAATTTTAGTTACTTTTACTTCTTTTCACGAAAAACACTCACTTTAAGATGAAAACTAATGTATTTCACATATTTTCATCTTCTTTTTACGGAAAACGCTTAAATTCTCTTCAAATCACTGATTTTCAGTGTTAGACATTAGGGTTGGTTAGGTTAGGTTAGGTTAGGTTGGGTTGGGTTAGGTTGGGTTGGGTTAGGTTAGGTTAGGTTAGGTTAGGTTAGGTTAGGTTAGGTTAGGTTGGGTTAGGTTAGGTTAGGTTAGGTTAGGTTAGGTTAGGTTAGGTTTGGTTAGGTTAATTTTAGTTAGTTTTACTTCTTTTAACGAAAAACACTCAGTTTTAGATGAAAACTAATGAATTTTACTTATTTTCATCTTCTTTTCACGGAAAAGGCTTAATTTCTTTTCAAATTACTGATATTCAGTGTTAGAGGGTAGGTAACGTTAGGTTTGGTTAGGTGAGGCTAGGTTTGGTAAGGTTAGGTTAGGTTAGGTTAGGTTAAGTAAAATTTACTTAGTTTTTCTTCTTTTCACGAAAAGTTTAGGTTAGGTTAGGTTAGGTTGGGTTGGGTTGGGTTGGGTTGGGTTTGGTTGGGTTAGGTTACCTTAGGTTAGGTTAGATTAGGTTAGGTTAGGTTAGATTGGGTTAGGCTAGGTTAGGTTAGGTTAGGTTAGGTTAGGCTAGGGTAGGTTAGGTTAGGTTAGGTTTAGTTAGTTTTACTTCTTTTCACGAAAAAAACTCTGTTTTAGATGAAAACCCATGAATTTTAGTTATTTTCATCTTCTTTTAACGGAAAACGCTTAATTTCTTTTCAAATCACTGATTTTCAGTGTTAGAGGTCAGGTTAGGTTAGGTTAGGTTAGGTTAGGTTAAGTTAGGTTAGGTTAGATTAGGTTAGGTTAGATTGGGTTGGGTTGGGTTGGGTTTGGTTGGGTTAGGTTAGGTTAGGTTAGGTTAGGTTAGATTAGGTTAGGTTAGGTTAGGTTGGGTTAGCATAGGTTAGGTTAGGTTAGGTTAGGTTAGGTTAGGTTAGGTTAGGGTAGCTTAGGTTAGGTTAGGTTAGGTTAGGTTAATTTTAGTTAGTTTTACTTCTTTTCACGAAAATCACTCAGTTTAAGATGAAAACTAATGTATTTCACTTATTTTTATCTTCTTTTTACGGAAAACACTTAATTACGTTTTAAATCACTAATTATCAGTGTTAGAGGTTAGGTTAGGTTACGTTAGGTTAGGTTAGGTTAGGTGAGGTTAGGGTAGGTTAGGTTAGGTTAGGTTAGGTTAGGTTAGGTTAGGTTAATTTTAGTTAGTTTTACTTCTTTTAACGAAAAACACTCAGTTTTAAATGAAAACCAATGAATTTTACTTATTTTCATCTTCTTTTCACGGAAAACGCTTAATTTCTTTTCAAATTACTGATTTTCAGTGATAGAGGTTTGGTTACGTTAGGTTTGGTTAGGTTAGGTTGGGTTGGGTTAGGTTGGGTTGGGTTAGGTTAGGTTAATTTTAGTTGGTTTTACTTCTTTTCACGAAAAATACTCAGTTTTAAATGAAAACCAATGAATTTTACTTATTTTCATCTTCTTTTCACGGAAAACGCTAAATTTCTTTTCAAATAACTTATTTTCAGTGTTAGAGGTTAGGTTACGTTAGGTTAGATTAGGTTAGGTTAGGTTAGGTTAGGTTAGGTTAGGTTAGGTTGGGTTGGGGTGGGTTAGGTTATGTTAAGTTAATTTTAGTTAGTTTTACTTCTTTTCACGAAAAACACTCACTTTAAGATGAAAACTAATGTATTTCACATATTTTCATCTTCTTTTTACGGAAAACGCTTAATTTCTTTTCAAATCACTGATTTTCAGTGTTAGAGGGTAGGTAACGTTAGGTTTGGTTAGGTGAGGCTAGGTTAGGTAAGGTTAGGTTAGGTTAGGTTAGGTTAAGTAAATTTTACTTAGTTTTACTTCTTTTCACGAAAAGTTTAGGTTAGGTTAGGTTAGGTTGGGTTGGGTTGGGTTGGGTTGGGTTTGGTTGGGTTAGGTTAGGTTAGGTTAGGTTAGATTAGGTTAGGTTAGGTTAGATTGGGTTAGGCTAGGTTAGCTTAGGTTAGGTTAGGTTAGGCTAGGGTAGGTTAGGTTAGGTTAGGTTTAGTTAGTTTTACTTCTTTTCACGAAAAGCACTCAGTTTAAGATGAAAACTAATGTATTTCACTTATTTTCATCTTCTTTTTACGGAAAACGCTTAATTTCTCTTCAAATCACTGATTTTCAGTGTTAGAGATTCGGTTAGGTTAGGTTAGGTTAGGTTAGGTTAGGTTAGGTTAGGTTAGGTTGGGTTGGGTTGTGTTGGGTTGGGTTAGGTTACGTTAGGTTAGGTTAGGTTAGATTAGGTTAGGTTAGTTTAGCTTGGGTAGGTTAGGTTTGGTTAGGTTAGGTTAGGTTAGGTTAGGTTAATTTTAGTTAGTTTTACTTCTTTTAACAAAAAACACTCAGTTTTAGATGAAAACCAATGAATTTTACATATATTCATCTTTTCACGGAAAACGCTTAATTTCTTTTCAAATTACTGATTTTCAGTGTTAGAGGTTAGGTTACGTTAGGTTTGGTTAGGTGAGGCTAGGTTAGGTAAGGTTAGGTTAGGTTAGGTTAGGTTAGGTTAGTAAATTTTACTTAGTTTTACTTCTTTTCACGAAAAGGTTAGGTTAGGTTAGGTTAGGTTGGGTTGGGTTGGGTTGGGTTGGGTTTGGTTGGGTTAGGTTACGTTAGGTTAGGTTAGGTTAGGTTAAGTTAGGTTAGGTTAGGTTAATCTTAGTTAGTTTTACTTCTTTTCACGAAAAACACTCAGTTTTAGATGAAAACTAATGAATTTTACTTATTTTCATCTTCTTTTCACGGAAAACGCTGAATTTCTTTTCAAATTACTGATTTTCAGTGTTAGAGGTTAGGTTAGGTTAGGATTGGTTAGGTTAGGATAGGTTAGGTTAGGTTAGGTTGGGTTGGGTTGGGTTGGGTTGGGTTTGGTTGGGTTAGGCTAGGTTAGGTTAGGTTAGATTAGGTTAGGTTAGGTTAGATTGGGTTAGGCTAGGTTAGGTTAGGTTAGGTTAGGTTAGGTTAGGTTAGGTTAGGTTAGGTTAGGTTCGGTTAGGGTAGCTTAGGTTAGGTTAGGTTAGGTTAGGTTAATTTTAGTTAGTTTTACTTCTTTTCACGAAAAACACTCAGTTTAAGATGAAAACTAATGTATTTCACTTATTTTCATCTTCTTTGTACGGAAAACGCTTAATTTCGTTTTCAATCACTAATTATCAGTGTTAGAGGTTAGGTTAGGTTAGGTTAGGTTAGGTTAGGTTAGGTTAGGTTAATTTTAGTTAGTTTTGCTTCTTTTCACGAAAAACACTCACTTTTAGATAAAAACCAATGAATTTTACTATTTTCATCTTCTTTTCACGGAAAACGCTTAATTTCTTTTCAAATTACTGATTTTCAGTGTTAGAGGTTAGGTTAGGTTAGGTTTGGTTAGGTTAGGTTAGGTTAGGTAAGGTTAGGTTAGGTTAGGTTAGGTTAAGTTAATTTTAGTTAGTTTTGCATTTTTTCACGAGAAACACTCAGTTTAACATGAAAACTAATGTATTTCACTTATTTTTATCTTCCTTTTTCCGGAAAACGCTTAATTTCTTTTCAAATCACTGATTTTCAGTGTTCGAGGTTAGGTTAGGTTAGGTTAGGTTAGGTTAGGTAAGGTTAGGTTAGGTTAGGTTAGGCTTAGGTTGGGTTGGGTTCGGTTTGGTTGGGTTAGGTTAGGTTAGGTTAGGTTAGGTTAGGTTAGGTTAGGGTAGGTTAGGTTAGGTTAGGTTAGGTTAGGTTAGGTTAGGTTAATTTTAGTTAGTTTTACTTCTTTTAACGAAAAACACTCAGTTTTAAATGAAAACCAATGAATTTTACTTATTTTCATCTTCTTTTCACCGAAAACGCTTAATTTCTTTTCAAATTACTGATTTTCAGTGTTAGAGGTTTGGTTACGTTTGGTTTGGTTAGGTTAGGTTAGGTTAGGTAAGGTTAGGTTTGGTTAGGTTAGGTTAGGTTAGGTTAGGTTAGGTTAGGCTAGGTTAGGTTTTTTAATTTTAGTTAGTTTTACTTCTTTTAACAAAAAACACTCAGTTTTAGATGAAAACCGATGAATTTTACTTATTTTCATCTTCTTTTCACGGAAAACGCTTAATTTCTTTTCAAATTACTGATTTTCAGTGTTAGAGGTTTGGTTACGTTAGGTTTGGTTAGGTTAGGTTAGGTTAGGTAAGGTTAGGTTAGGTTAGGTTAGGTTAAGTTAATTTTAGTTAGGTTAGGTTAATTTTAGTTGGTTTTACTTCTTTTCACGAAAAATAATCAGTTTTAGATGAAAACCAATGAATTTTACTTATTTTCATCTTCTTTTCACGGAAAACGCTAAATTTCTTTTCAAATAACTTATATTCAGTGTTAGAGGTTAGGTTACGTTAGGTTAGATTAGGTTAGGTTAGGTTAGGTTAGGTTAGGTTAGGTTAGGTTGGGTTGGGGTGGGTTAGGTTAGGTTAAGTTAATTTTAGTTACTTTTACTTCTTTTCACGAAAAACACTCACTTTAAGATGAAAACTAATGTATTTCACATATTTTCATCTTCTTTTTACGGAAAACGCTTAAATTCTCTTCAAATCACTGATTTTCAGTGTTAGACATTAGGGTTGGTTAGGTTAGGTTAGGTTAGGTTGGGTTGGGTTAGGTTGGGTTGGGTTAGGTTAGGTTAGGTTAGGTTAGGTTAGGTTAGGTTAGGTTGGGTTAGGTTAGGTTAGGTTAGGTTAGGTTAGGTTAGGTTAGGTTAGGTTAATTTTAGTTAGTTTTACTTCTTTTAACGAAAAACACTCAGTTTTAGATGAAAACTAATGAATTTTATTTATTTTCATCTTCTTTTCACGGAAAAGGCTTAATTTCTTTTCAAATTACTGATATTCAGTGTTAGAGGGTAGGTAACGTTAGGTTTGGTTAGGTGAGGCTAGGTTTGGTAAGGTTAGGTTAGGTTAGGTTAGGTTAAGTAAAATTTACTTAGTTTTTCTTCTTTTCACGAAAAGTTTAGGTTAGGTTAGGTTAGGTTGGGTTGGGTTGGGTTGGGTTGGGTTGGGTTTGGTTGGGTTAGGCTAGGTTAGGTTAGGTTAGATTAGGTTAGGTTAGGTTAGATTGGGTTAGGCTAGGTTAGGTTAGGTTAGGTTAGGTTAGGTTAGGTTAGGTTAGGTTAGGTTAGGGTAGCTTAGGTTAGGTTAGGTTAGGTTAGGTTAATTTTAGTTAGTTTTACTTCTTTTCACGAAAAACACTCAGTTTAAGATGAAAACTAATGTATTTCACTTATTTTCATCTTCTTTTTACGGAAAACGCTTAATTTCGTTTTCAATCACTAATTATCAGTGTTAGAGGTTAGGTTAGGTTAGGTTAGGTTAGGTTAGGTTAGGTTAGGTTAATTTTAGTTAGTTTTGCTTCTTTTCACGAAAAACACTCACTTTTAGATAAAAACCAATGAATTTTACTATTTTCATCTTCTTTTCACGGAAAACGCTTAATTTCTTTTCAAATTACTGATTTTCAGTGTTAGAGGTTAGGTTAGGTTAGGTTTGGTTAGGTTAGGTTAGGTTAGGTAAGGTTAGGTTAGGTTAGGTTAGGTTAAGTTAATTTTAGTTAGTTTTGCATTTTTTCACGAGAAACACTCAGTTTAACATGAAAACTAATGTATTTCACTTATTTTTATCTTCCTTTTCCGGAAAACGCTTAATTTCTTTTCAAATCACTGATTTTCAGTGTTCGAGGTTAGGTTAGGTTAGGTTAGGTTAGGTTAGGTTAGGTAAGGTTAGGTTAGGTTAGGTTAGGCTTAGGTTGGGTTGGGTTCGGTTTGGTTGGGTTAGGTTAGGTTAGGTTAGGTTAGGTTAGGTTAGGTTAGGGTAGGTTAGGTTAGGTTAGGTTAGGTTAGGTTAGGTTAGGTTAATTTTAGTTAGTTTTACTTCTTTTAACGAAAAACACTCAGTTTTAAATGAAAACCAATGAATTTTACTTATTTTCATCTTCTTTTCACCGAAAACGCTTAATTTCTTTTCAAATTACTGATTTTCAGTGTTAGAGGTTTGGTTACGTTTGGTTTGGTTAGGTTAGGTTAGGTTAGGTAAGGTTAGGTTTGGTTAGGTTAGGTTAGGTTAGGTTAGGTTAGGTTAGGCTAGGTTAGGTTTTTTAATTTTAGTTAGTTTTACTTCTTTTAACAAAAAACACTCAGTTTTAGATGAAAACCAATGAATTTTACTTATTTTCATCTTCTTTTCACGGAAAACGCTTAATTTCTTTTCAAATTACTGATTTTCAGTGTTAGAGGTTTGGTTACGTTAGGTTTGGTTAGGTTAGGTTAGGTTAGGTAAGGTTAGGTTAGGTTAGGTTAGGTTAAGTTAATTTTAGTTAGGTTAGGTTAATTTTAGTTGGTTTTACTACTTTTCACGAAAAATAATCAGTTTTAGATGAAAACCAATGAATTTTACATATTTTCATCTTCTTTTCACGGAAAACGCTAAACTTCTTTTCAAATAACTTATTTTCAGTGTTAGAGGTTAGGTTACGTTAGGTTAGATTAGGTTAGGTTAGGTTAGGTTAGGTTAGGTTAGGTTAGGTTAGGTTGGGTTGGGGTGGGTTAGGTTAGGTTAAGTTAATTTTAGTTACTTTTACTTCTTTTCACGAAAAACACTCACTTTAAGATGAAAACTAATGTATTTCACATATTTTCATCTTCTTTTTACGGAAAACGCTTAAATTCTCTTCAAATCACTGATTTTCAGTGTTAGACATTAGGGTTGGTTAGGTTAGGTTAGGTTAGGTTGGGTTGGGTTAGGTTGGGTTGGGTTAGGTTAGGTTAGGTTAGGTTAGGTTAGGTTAGGTTAGGTTGGGTTAGGTTAGGTTAGGTTAGGTTAGGTTAGGTTAGGTTAGGTTAGGTTAGGTTAATTTTAGTTAGTTTTACTTCTTTTAACGAAAAACACTCAGTTTTAGATGAAAACTAATGAATTTTACTTATTTTCATCTTCTTTTCACGGAAAAGGCTTAATTTCTTTTCAAATTACTGATATTCAGTGTTAGAGGGTAGGTAACGTTAGGTTTGGTTAGGTGAGGCTAGGTTTGGTAAGGTTAGGTTAGGTTAGGTTAGGTTAAGTAAAATTTACTTAGTTTTTCTTCTTTTCACGAAAAGTTTAGGTTAGGTTAGGTTAGGTTGGGTTGGGTTGGGTTGGGTTGGGTTTGGTTGGGTTAGGTTACCTTAGGTTAGGTTAGATTAGGTTAGGTTAGGTTAGATTGGGTTAGGCTAGGTTAGGTTAGGTTAGGTTAGGTTAGGCTAGGGTAGGTTAGGTTAGGTTAGGTTTAGTTAGTTTTACTTCTTTTCACGAAAAAAACTCTGTTTTAGATGAAAACCCATGAATTTTAGTTATTTTCATCTTCTTTTAACGGAAAACGCTTAATTTCTTTTCAAATCACTGATTTTCAGTGTTAGAGGTCAGGTTAGGTTAGGTTAGGTTAGGTTAGGTTAGGTTAGGTTAGATTAGGTTAGGTTAGATTGGGTTGGGTTGGGTTGGGTTTGGTTGGGTTAGGTTAGGTTAGGTTAGGTTAGGTTAGATTAGGTTAGGTTAGGTTAGGTTGGGTTAGCATAGGTTAGGTTAGGTTAGGTTAGGTTAGGTTAGGTTAGGTTAGGGTAGCTTAGGTTAGGTTAGGTTAGGTTAGGTTAATTTTAGTTAGTTTTACTTCTTTTCACGAAAATCACTCAGTTTAAGATGAAAACTAATGTATTTCACTTATTTTTATCTTCTTTTTACGGAAAACACTTAATTACGTTTTAAATCACTAATTATCAGTGTTAGAGGTTAGGTTAGGTTAGGTTAGGTTAGGTTAGGTTAGGTTAGGTAAGGTTAGGTTAGGTTAGGTTAGGTTAAGTTAATTTAGTTAGTTTTGCATTTTTTCACGAGAAACACTCAGTTTAACATGAAAACTAATGTATTTCACTTATTTTTATCTTCCTTTTCCGGAAAACGCTTAATTTCTTTTCAAATCACTGATTTTCAGTGTTCGAGGTTAGGTTAGGTTAGGTTAGGTTAGGTTAGGTTAGGTTAGGTAGGTTAGGCTTAGGATGGGTTGGGTTCGGTTGGTTGGGTAGCTTAGGTTAGGTTAGGTTAGGTTAGGGTAGCTTAGGTTAGGTTAGGTTAGGTTAGGTTAATTTTAGTTAGTTTTACTTCTTTTAACGAAAAACACTCAGTTTTAAATGAAAACCAATGAATTTTACTTATTTTCATCTTCTTTTCACGGAAAACGCTTAATTTCTTTTCAAATTACTGATTTTCAGTGTTAGAGGTTTGGTTACGTTAGGTTTGGTTTGGTTAGGTTAGGTTAGGTAAGGTTAGGTTAGGTTAGGTTAGGTTAGGTTAGGTTAGGTTAGGTTAGGCTAGGTTAGGTTTGCTTAATTTTAGTTAGTTTTACTTCTTTTAACGAAAAACACTCAGTTTTAGATGAAAACCAATGAATTTTACTTATTTTCATCTTCTTTTCACGGAAAACGCTTAATTTCTTTTCAAATTACTGATTTTCAGTGTTAGAGGTTTGGTTACGTTAGGTTTGGTTAGGTTAGGTTAGGTTAGGTAAGGTTAGGTTAGGTTAGGTTAGGTTAAGTTAATTTTAGTTAGTTTTACTTCTTTTCACAAAAAACACTCACTTTAAGATGAAAACTAATGTATTTCACATATTTTCATCTTCTTTTTACGGAAAACGCTTAATTTCTTTTCAAATCACTGATTTTCAGTGTTAGAGGTTAGGTTTGGTTAGGTTAGGTTAGGTTAGGTTGGGTTGGGTTAGGTTGGGTTGGGTTAGGTTAGGTTAGGTTAGGTTTGGTTAGGTTAGGTTAATTTTAGTTGGTTTTACTTCTTTTCACGAAAAATACACAGTTTTAGATGAAAACCAATGAATTTTACTTATTTTCATCTTCTTTTCACGGAAAACGCTAAATTTCTTTTCAAATAACTTATTTTCAGTGTTAGAGGTTAGGTTACGTTAGGTTTGATTAGGTTAGGTTAGGTTAGGTTAGGTTAGGTTAGGTTAGGTTGGGTTGGGGTGGGTAAGGTTAGGTTAAGTTAATTTTAGTTAGTTTTACTTCTTTTCACGAAAAACACTCACTTTAAGATGAAAACTAATGTATTTCACATATTTTCATCTTCTTTTTACGGAAAACGCTTAATTTCTTTTCAAATCACTGATTTTCAGTGTTAGAGGTTAGGGTTGGTTAGGTTAGGTTAGGTTAGGTTGGGTTGGGTTAGGTTGGGTTGGGCTAGGTTAGGTTAGGTTAGGTTAGGTTAGGTTAGGTTAGGTTAGGTTGGGTTAGGTTAGGTTAGGTTAGGTTAGGTTAGGTTAGGTTAGGTTAGGTTAGGTTAATTTTAGTTAGTTTTACTTCTTTTAACGAAAAACACTCAGATTTAGATGAAAATTAATGAATTTTACTTATTTTCATCTTCTTTTCACGGAAAAGGCTTAATTTCTTTTCAAATTACTGATTTTCAGTATTAGAGGTTAGGTTACGTTAGGTTTGGTTAGGTGAGGCTAGGTTAGGTAAGGTTAGGTTAGGTTAGGTTAGGTTAGGTTAAGTAAATTTTACTTAGTTTTACTTCTTTTCCCGAAAAGGTTAGGTTAGGTTAGGTTAGGTTGGGTTGGGTTGGGTTGGGTTTGGTTGGGTTAGGTTACGTTAGGTTAGGTTAGGTTAGGTTAGGTTAGGTTAGGTTAGGTTAATCTTAGTTAGTTTTACTTCTTTTCACGAAAAACACTCAGTTTAAGATGAAAACTAATGTATTTCACTTATTTTTATCTTCTTTTTACGGAAAACACTTAATTACGTTTTAAATCACTAATTATCAGTGTTAGAGGTTAGGTTAGGTTAGGTTAGGTTAGGTTAGGTTAGGTTAGGTAAGGTTAGGTTAGGTTAGGTTAGGTTAAGTTAATTTTAGTTAGTTTTGCATTTTTTCACGAGAAACACTCAGTTTAACATGAAAACTAATGTATTTCACTTATTTTTATCTTCCTTTTCCGGAAAACGCTTAATTTCTTTTCAAATCACTGATTTTCAGTGTTCGAGGTTAGGTTAGGTTAGGTTAGGTTAGGTTAGGTTAGGTTAGGTTAGGTTAGGCTTAGGATGGGTTGGGTTCGGTTTGGTTGGGTTAGCTTAGGTTAGGTTAGGTTAGGTTAGGGTAGGTTAGGTTAGGTTAGGTTAGGTTAGGTTAATTTTAGTTAGTTTTACTTCTTTTAACGAAAAACACTCAGTTTTAAATGAAAACCAATGAATTTTACTTATTTTCATCTTCTTTTCACGGAAAACGCTTAATTTCTTTTCAAATTACTGATTTTCAGTGTTAGAGGTTTGGTTACGTTAGGTTTGGTTTGGTTAGGTTAGGTTAGGTAAGGTTAGGTTAGGTTAGGTTAGGTTAGGTTAGGTTAGGTTAGGTTAGGCTAGGTTAGGTTTGCTTAATTTTAGTTAGTTTTACTTCTTTTAACGAAAAACACTCAGTTTTAGATGAAAACCAATGAATTTTACTTATTTTCATCTTCTTTTCACGGAAAACGCTTAATTTCTTTTCAAATTACTGATTTTCAGTGTTAGAGGTTTGGTTACGTTAGGTTTGGTTAGGTTAGGTTAGGTTAGGTAAGGTTAGGTTAGGTTAGGTTAGGTTAAGTTAATTTTAGTTAGTTTTACTTCTTTTCACAAAAAACACTCACTTTAAGATGAAAACTAATGTATTTCACATATTTTCATCTTCTTTTTACGGAAAACGCTTAATTTCTTTTCAAATCACTGATTTTCAGTGTTAGAGGTTAGGTTTGGTTAGGTTAGGTTAGGTTAGGTTGGGTTGGGTTAGGTTGGGTTGGGTTAGGTTAGGTTAGGTTAGGTTTGGTTAGGTTAGGTTAATTTTAGTTGGTTTTACTTCTTTTCACGAAAAATACACAGTTTTAGATGAAAACCAATGAATTTTACTTATTTTCATCTTCTTTTCACGGAAAACGCTAAATTTCTTTTCAAATAACTTATTTTCAGTGTTAGAGGTTAGGTTACGTTAGGTTTGATTAGGTTAGGTTAGGTTAGGTTAGGTTAGGTTAGGTTAGGTTGGGTTGGGGTGGGTAAGGTTAGGTTAAGTTAATTTTAGTTAGTTTTACTTCTTTTCACGAAAAACACTCACTTTAAGATGAAAACTAATGTATTTCACATATTTTCATCTTCTTTTTACGGAAAACGCTTAATTTCTTTTCAAATCACTGATTTTCAGTGTTAGAGGTTAGGGTTGGTTAGGTTAGGTTAGGTTAGGTTGGGTTGGGTTAGGTTGGGTTGGGCTAGGTTAGGTTAGGTTAGGTTAGGTTAGGTTAGGTTAGGTTAGGTTGGGTTAGGTTAGGTTAGGTTAGGTTAGGTTAGGTTAGGTTAGGTTAGGTTAGGTTAATTTTAGTTAGTTTTACTTCTTTTAACGAAAAACACTCAGATTTAGATGAAAATTAATGAATTTTACTTATTTTCATCTTCTTTTCACGGAAAAGGCTTAATTTCTTTTCAAATTACTGATTTTCAGTATTAGAGGTTAGGTTACGTTAGGTTTGGTTAGGTGAGGCTAGGTTAGGTAAGGTTAGGTTAGGTTAGGTTAGGTTAGGTTAAGTAAATTTTACTTAGTTTTACTTCTTTTCCCGAAAAGGTTAGGTTAGGTTAGGTTAGGTTGGGTTGGGTTGGGTTGGGTTTGGTTGGGTTAGGTTACGTTAGGTTAGGTTAGGTTAGGTTAGGTTAGGTTAGGTTAGGTTAATCTTAGTTAGTTTTACTTCTTTTCACGAAAAACACTCAGTTTAAGATGAAAACTAAGGTATTTCACTTATTTTTATCTTCCTTTTCCGGAAAACGCTTGATTTCTTTTCAAATCACTGATTTTCAGTGTTCGAGGTTAGGTTAGGTTAGGTTAGGTTAGGTTAGGTTAGGTTAGCTTAGGTTAGGCTTAGGTTGGGTTGGGTTCGGTTTGGTTGGGTTACGTTAGGTTAGGTTAGGTTAGGTGAGGTTAGGTTAGGTTAGGTTAGGTTAGGTTAGGTTAGGTTAGGTTAGGTTAATTTTAGTTAGTTTTACTTCTTTTAACGAAAAACACTCAGTTTTAAATGAAAACCAATGAATTTTACTTATTTTCATCTTCTTTTCACGGAAAACGCTTAATTTCTTTTCAAATTACTGATTTTCAGTGTTAGAGGTTTGGTTACGTTAGGTTTGGTTAGGTTAGGTTAGGTTAGGTAAGGTTAGGTTAGGTTAGGTTAGGTTAGGTTAGGTTAGGTTAGGTTAGGCTAGGTTAGGTTTGGTTAATTTTAGTTAGTTTTACTTCTTTTCAAGAAAAACACTCACTTTAAGATGAAAACTAATGTATTTTACATATTTTCATCTTCTTTTTACGGAAAACGCTTAATTTCTTTTCAAATCACTGATTTTCAGTGTTAGAGGTTAGGTTTGGTTAGGTTAGGTTAGGTTAGGTTGGGTTGGGTTAGGTTGGGTTGGGTTAGGTTAGGTTAATTTTAGTTGGTTTTACTTCTTTTCACGAAAAATACTCAGTTTTAAATGAAAACCAATGAATTTTACTTATTTTCATCTTCTTTTCACGGAAAACGCTAAATTTCTTTTCAAATAACTTATTTTCAGTGTTAGAGGTTAGGTTACGTTAGGTTAGATTAGGTTAGGTTAGGTTAGGTTAGGTTAGGTTAGGTTAGGTTGGGTTGGGGTGGGTTAGGTTAGGTTAAGTTAATTTTAGTTAGTTTTACTTCTTTTCACGAAAAACACTCACTTTAAGATGAAAACTAATGTATTTCACATATTTTCATCTTCTTTTTACGGAAAACGCTTAATTTCTTTTCAAATCACTGATTTTCAGTGTTAGAGGGTAGGTAACGTTAGGTTTGGTTAGGTGAGGCTAGGTTAGGTAAGGTTAGGTTAGGTTAGGTTAGGTTAAGTAAATTTTACTTAGTTTTACTTCTTTTCCCGAAAAGGTTAGGTTAGGTTAGGTTAGGTTGGGTTGGGTTGGGTTGGGTTTGGTTGGGTTAGGTTACGTTAGGTTAGGTTAGGTTAGGTTAGGTTAGGTTAGGTTAGGTTAATCTTAGTTAGTTTTACTTCTTTTCACGAAAAACACTCAGTTTAAGATGAAAACTAAGGTATTTCACTTATTTTTATCTTCCTTTTCCGGAAAACGCTTGATTTCTTTTCAAATCACTGATTTTCAGTGTTCGAGGTTAGGTTAGGTTAGGTTAGGTTAGGTTAGGTTAGGTTAGCTTAGGTTAGGCTTAGGTTGGGTTGGGTTCGGTTTGGTTGGGTTACGTTAGGTTAGGTTAGGTTAGGTGAGGTTAGGTTAGGTTAGGTTAGGTTAGGTTAGGTTAGGTTAGGTTAGGTTAATTTTAGTTAGTTTTACTTCTTTTAACGAAAAACACTCAGTTTTAAATGAAAACCAATGAATTTTACTTATTTTCATCTTCTTTTCACGGAAAACGCTTAATTTCTTTTCAAATTACTGATTTTCAGTGTTAGAGGTTTGGTTACGTTAGGTTTGGTTAGGTTAGGTTAGGTTAGGTAAGGTTAGGTTAGGTTAGGTTAGGTTAGGTTAGGTTAGGTTAGGTTAGGCTAGGTTAGGTTTGGTTAATTTTAGTTAGTTTTACTTCTTTTCAAGAAAAACACTCACTTTAAGATGAAAACTAATGTATTTCACATATTTTCATCTTCTTTTTACGGAAAACGCTTAATTTCTTTTCAAATCACTGATTTTCAGTGTTAGAGGTTAGGTTTGGTTAGGTTAGGTTAGGTTAGGTTGGGTTGGGTTAGGTTGGGTTGGGTTAGGTTAGGTTAATTTTAGTTGGTTTTACTTCTTTTCACGAAAAATACTCAGTTTTAAATGAAAACCAATGAATTTTACTTATTTTCATCTTCTTTTCACGGAAAACGCTAAATTTCTTTTCAAATAACTTATTTTCCGTGTTAGAGGTTAGGTTACGTTAGGTTAGATTAGGTTAGGTTAGGTTAGGTTAGGTTAGGTTAGGTTAGGTTGGGTTGGGGTGGGTTAGGTTAGGTTAAGTTAATTTTAGTTAGTTTTACTTCTTTTCACGAAAAACACTCACTTTAAGATGAAAACTAATGTATTTCACATATTTTCATCTTCTTTTTACGGAAAACGCTTAATTTCTTTCCAAATCACTGATTTTCAGTGTTAGAGGGTAGGTAACGTTAGGTTTGGTTAGGTGAGGCTAGGTTAGGTAAGGTTAGGTTAGGTTAGGTTAGGTTAAGTAAATTTTACTTAGTTTTACTTCTTTTCACGAAAAGTTTAGGTTAGGTTAGGTTAGAATGGGTTGGGTTGGGTTGGGTTGGGTTTGGTTGGGTTAGGTTAGGTTAGGTTAGGTTAGATTAGGTTAGGTTAGGTTAGATTGGGTTAGGCTAGGTTAGCTTAGGTTAGGTTAGGTTAGGCTAGGGTAGGTTAGGTTAGGTTAGGTTTAGTTAGTTTTATTTCTTTTCACGAAAAAAACTCAGTTTTAGATGAAAACCAATGAATTTTAGTTATTTTCATCTTCTTTTAACGGAAAACGCTTAATTTCTTTTCAAATCACTGATTTTCAGTGTTAGAGGTCAGGTTAGGTTAGGTTAGGTTAGGTTAGGTTAGGTTAGGTTAGATTAGGTTAGGTTAGATTGGGTTGGGTTGGGTTGGGTTTGGTTGGGTTAGGTTCGGTTAGGTTAGGTTAGGTTAGATTAGGTTAGGTTAGGTTAGGTTGGGTTAGCATAGGTTAG
This sequence comes from Homarus gammarus, assembly GCA_958450375.1. NCBI lineage: Eukaryota > Metazoa > Arthropoda > Malacostraca > Decapoda > Nephropidae > Homarus > Homarus gammarus. The sequence continues at coordinate 23,281 of CAUDMG010001170.1, forward strand.
GTTAGGTTAGGTTAGGTTAGGTTAGGTTAGGTTAGGGTAGCTTAGGTTAGGTTAGGTTAGGTTAGGTTAATTTTAGTTAGTTTTACTTCTTTTCACGAAAAACACTCAGTTTAAGATGAAAACTAATGTATTTCACTTATTTTCATCTTCTTTTTACGGAAAACGCTTAATTTCTTTTCAAATCACTGATTTTCAGTTTTAGAGGTTAGGTTTGGTTAGGTTAGGTTAGGTAAGGTTAATTTTAGTTAGTTTTACTTCTTTTCACGAAAAACACTCACTTTTAGATAAAAACCAATGAATTTTACTATTTTCATCTTCTTTTCACGAAAAACGCTTAATTTCTTTTCAAATTACTGATTTTCAGTGTTAGAGGTTAGGTTAGGTTAGGTTTGGTTAGGTTAGGTTAGGTTAGGTAAGGTTAGGTTAGGTTAGGTTAGGTTAAGTTAATTTTAGTTAGTTTTGCATTTTTTCACGAGAAACACTCAGTTTAACATGAAAACTAATGTATTTCACTTATTTTTATCTTCCTTTTCCGGAAAACGCTTAATTTCTTTTCAAATCACTGATTTTCAGTGTTCGAGGTTAGGTTAGGTTAGGTTAGGTTAGGTTAGGTTAGGTTAGGCTTAGGTTGGGTTGGGTTCGGTTTGGTTGGGTTACGTTAGGTTAGGGTAGGTTAGGTTAGGTTAGGGTAGGTTAGGTTAGGTTAGCTTAGGTTAGGTTAGGTTAGGTTAATTTTAGTTAGTTTTACTTCTTTTAACGAAAAACACTCAGTTTTAAATGAAAACCAATGAATTTTACTTATTTTCATCTTCTTTTCACGGAAAACGCTTAATTTCTTTTCAAATTACTGATTTTCAGTGTTAGAGGTTTGCTTACGTTAGGTTTGGTTAGGTTAGGTTAGGTTAGGTAAGGTTAGGTTAGGTTAGGTTAGGTTAGGTTAGGTTAGGTTAGGTTAGGCTAGGTTAGGTTTGGTTAATTTTAGTTAGTTTTACTTCTTTTCAAGAAAAACACTCACTTTAAGATGAAAACCAATGAATTTTACTTATTTTCATCTTCTTTTCACGGAAAACGCTTAATTTCTTTTCAAATTACTGATTTTCAGTGTTAGAGTTTTGGTTACGAAGGTTTGGTTAGGTTAGGTTAGGTTAGGTAAGGTTAGGTTAGGTTAGGTTAAGTTAATTTTAGTTAGTTTTACTTCTTTTCACGAAAAACACTCACTTTAAGATAAAAACTAATGTATTTCACATATTTTCATCTTCTTTTTACGGAAAACGCTTAATTTCTTTTCAAATCACTGATTTTCAGTGTTAGAGGTTAGGTTTGGTTAGGTTAGGTTAGGTTAGGTTGGGTTGGGTTAGGTTGGGTTGGGTTAGGTTAGGTTAGGTTACGTTTGGTTAGGTTAGGTTAATTTTAGTTGGTTTTACTTCTTTTCACGAAAAATACTCAGTTTTAGATGAAAACCAATGAATTTTACTTATTTTCATCTTCTTTTCACGGAAAACGCTAAATTTCTTTTCAAATAACTTATTTTCAGTGTTAGAGGTTAGGTTACGTTAGGTTAGATTAGGTTAGGTTAGGTTAGGTTAGGTTAGGTTGGGTTGGGGTGGGTTAGGTTAGGTTAAGTTAATTTTAGTTAGTTTTACTTCTTTTCACGAAAAACACTCACTTTAAGATGAAAACTAATGTATTTCACATATTTTCATCTTCATTTTACGGAAAACGCTTAATTTCTTTTCAAATCACTGATTTTCAGCATTAGAGGTTAGGTTAGGTTAGGTTAGGTTAGATTAGGTTAGGTTAGGTTAGGTTAGGTTAGGTTAGGTTGGGTTGGGGTGGGTTAGGTTAGGTTAAGTTAATTTTAGTTAGTTTTACTTCTTTTCACGAAAAACACTCACTTTTAGATGAAAACCAATGAATTTTACAATTTTCATCTTCTTTTCACGGAAAACGCTTAATTTCTTTTCAAATTACTGATTTTCAGTGTTAGAGGTTAGGTTACGTAAGGTTTGGTTAGGTTAGGTTAGGTTAGGTAAGGTTAGGTTAGGTTAGGTTAGGTTAAGTAAATTTTAGTTAGTTTTACTTCTTTTTACGAAAAACACTCAGTTTAAGATGAAAACTAATGTATTTCACATATTTTCATCTTCTTTTTACGGAAAACGCTTAATTTCTTTTCAAATCACTGATTTTCAGTGTTAGAGGTTAGGGTTGGTTAGGTTAGGTTAGGTTAGGTTGGGTTGGGTTAGGTTAGGTTAGGTTAGGTTAGGTTAGGTTAGGTTAGGTTAGGTTAGGTTAGGTTAGGTTAGGTTAGGTTAGGTTAGGTTAATTTTAGTTAGTTTTACTTCTTTTAACGAAAAACACTCAGATTTAGATGAAAATTAATGAATTTTACTTATTTTCATCTTCTTTTCACGGAAAAGGCTTAATTTCTTTTCAAATTACTGATTTTCAGTATTAGAGGTTAGGTTACGTTAGGTTTGGTTAGGTGAGGCTAGGTTAGGTAAGGTTAGGTTAGGTTAGGTTAGGTTAGGTTAAGTAAATTTTACTTAGTTTTACTTCTTTTCCCGAAAAGGTTAGGTTAGGTTAGGTTAGGTTGGGTTGGGTTGGGTTGGGTTTGGTTGGGTTAGGTTACGTTAGGTTAGGTTAGGTTAGGTTAGGTTAGGTTAGGTTAGGTTAGGTTAGGTTAATCTTAGTTAGTTTTACTTCTTTTCACGAAAAACACTCAGTTTAAGATGAAAACTAAGGTATTTCACTTATTTTTATCTTCCTTTTCCGGAAAACGCTTGATTTCTTTTCAAATCACTGATTTTCAGTGTTCGAGGTTAGGTTAGGTTAGGTTAGGTTAGGTTAGGTTAGGTTTGGTTAGGTTAGGTTAGGTTAGCTTAGGTTAGGCTTAGGTTGGGTTGGGTTCGGTTTGGTTGGGTTACGTTAGGTTAGGTTAGGTTAGGTGAGGTTAGGGTAGGTTAGGTTAGGTTAGGTTAGGTTAGGTTAGGTTAGGTTAATTTTAGTTAGTTTTACTTCTTTTAACGAAAAACACTCAGTTTTAAATGAAAACCAATGAATTTTACTTATTTTCATCTTCTTTTCACGGAAAACGCTTAATTTCTTTTCAAATTACTGATTTTCAGTGATAGAGGTTTGGTTACGTTAGGTTTGGTTAGGTTAGGTTGGGTTGGGTTAGGTTGGGTTGGGTTAGGTTAGGTTAATTTTAGTTGGTTTTACTTCTTTTCACGAAAAATACTCAGTTTTAAATGAAAACCAATGAATTTTACTTATTTTCATCTTCTTTTCACGGAAAACGCTAAATTTCTTTTCAAATAACTTATTTTCAGTGTTAGAGGTTAGGTTACGTTAGGTTAGATTAGGTTAGGTTAGGTTAGGTTAGGTTAGGTTAGGTTAGGTTGGGTTGGGGTGGGTTAGGTTATGTTAAGTTAATTTTAGTTAGTTTTACTTCTTTTCACGAAAAACACTCACTTTAAGATGAAAACTAATGTATTTCACATATTTTCATCTTCTTTTTACGGAAAACGCTTAATTTCTTTTCAAATCACTGATTTTCAGTGTTAGAGGGTAGGTAACGTTAGGTTTGGTTAGGTGAGGCTAGGTTAGGTAAGGTTAGGTTAGGTTAGGTTAGGTTAAGTAAATTTTACTTAGTTTTACTTCTTTTCACGAAAAGTTTAGGTTAGGTTAGGTTAGGTTGGGTTGGGTTGGGTTGGGTTGGGTTTGGTTGGGTTAGGTTAGGTTAGGTTAGGTTAGATTAGGTTAGGTTAGGTTAGATTGGGTTAGGCTAGGTTAGCTTAGGTTAGGTTAGGTTAGGCTAGGGTAGGTTAGGTTAGGTTAGGTTTAGTTAGTTTTACTTCTTTTCACGAAAAGCACTCAGTTTAAGATGAAAACTAATGTATTTCACTTATTTCCATCTTCTTTTTACGGAAAACGCTTAATTTCTCTTCAAATCACTGATTTTCAGTGTTAGAGATTCGGTTAGGTTAGGTTAGGTTAGGTTAGGTTAGGTTAGGTTAGGTTAGGTTGGGTTGGGTTGTGTTGGGTTGGGTTAGGTTACGTTAGGTTAGGTTAGGTTAGATTAGGTTAGGTTAGTTTAGCTTGGGTAGGTTAGGTTTGGTTAGGTTAGGTTAGGTTAGGTTAGGTTAATTTTAGTTAGTTTTACTTCTTTTAACAAAAAACACTCAGTTTTAGATGAAAACCAATGAATTTTACATATATTCATCTTTTCACGGAAAACGCTTAATTTCTTTTCAAATTACTGATTTTCAGTGTTAGAGGTTAGGTTACGTTAGGTTGGGTTAGGTGAGGCTAGGTTAGGTAAGGTTAGGTTAGGTTAGGTTAGGTTAGGTTAGTAAATTTTACTTAGTTTTACTTCTTTTCACGAAAAGGTTAGGTTAGGTTAGGTTAGGTTGGGTTGGGTTGGGTTGGGTTGGGTTTGGTTGGGTTAGGTTACGTTAGGTTAGGTTAGGTTAGGTTAAGTTAGGTTAGGTTAGGTTAATCTTAGTTAGTTTTACTTCTTTTCACGAAAAACACTCAGTTTTAGATGAAAACTAATGAATTTTACTTATTTTCATCTTCTTTTCACGGAAAACGCTGAATTTCTTTTCAAATTACTGATTTTCAGTGTTAGAGGTTAGGTTAGGTTAGGATTGGTTAGGTTAGGATAGGTTAGGTTAGGTTAGGTTGGGTTGGGTTGGGTTGGGTTGGGTTTGGTTGGGTTAGGCTAGGTTAGGTTAGGTTAGATTAGGTTAGGTTAGGTTAGATTGGGTTAGGCTAGGTTAGGTTAGGTTAGGTTAGGTTAGGTTAGGTTAGGTTAGGTTAGGTTAGGTTCGGTTAGGGTAGCTTAGGTTAGGTTAGGTTAGGTTAGGTTAATTTTAGTTAGTTTTACTTCTTTTCACGAAAAACACTCAGTTTAAGATGAAAACTAATGTATTTCACTTATTTTCATCTTCTTTTTACGGAAAACGCTTAATTTCGTTTTCAATCACTAATTATCAGTGTTAGAGGTTAGGTTAGGTTAGGTTAGGTTAGGTTAGGTTAGGTTAGGTTAATTTTAGTTAGTTTTGCTTCTTTTCACGAAAAACACTCACTTTTAGATAAAAACCAATGAATTTTACTATTTTCATCTTCTTTTCACGGAAAACGCTTAATTTCTTTTCAAATTACTGATTTTCAGTGTTAGAGGTTAGGTTAGGTTAGGTTTGGTTAGGTTAGGTTAGGTTAGGTAAGGTTAGGTTAGGTTAGGTTAGGTTAAGTTAATTTTAGTTAGTTTTGCATTTTTTCACGAGAAACACTCAGTTTAACATGAAAACTAATGTATTTCACTTATTTTTATCTTCCTTTTTCCGGAAAACGCTTAATTTCTTTTCAAATCACTGATTTTCAGTGTTCGAGGTTAGGTTAGGTTAGGTTAGGTTAGGTTAGGTAAGGTTAGGTTAGGTTAGGTTAGGCTTAGGTTGGGTTGGGTTCGGTTTGGTTGGGTTAGGTTAGGTTAGGTTAGGTTAGGTTAGGTTAGGTTAGGGTAGGTTAGGTTAGGTTAGGTTAGGTTAGGTTAGGTTAGGTTAATTTTAGTTAATTTTACTTCTTTTAACGAAAAACACTCAGTTTTAAATGAAAACCAATGAATTTTACTTATTTTCATCTTCTTTTCACCGAAAACGCTTAATTTCTTTTCAAATTACTGATTTTCAGTGTTAGAGGTTTGGTTACGTTTGGTTTGGTTAGGTTAGGTTAGGTTAGGTAAGGTTAGGTTTGGTTAGGTTAGGTTAGGTTAGGTTAGGTTAGGTTAGGCTAGGTTAGGTTTTTTAATTTTAGTTAGTTTTACTTCTTTTAACAAAAAACACTCAGTTTTAGATGAAAACCGATGAATTTTACTTATTTTCATCTTCTTTTCACGGAAAACGCTTAATTTCTTTTCAAATTACTGATTTTCAGTGTTAGAGGTTTGGTTACGTTAGGTTTGGTTAGGTTAGGTTAGGTTAGGTAAGGTTAGGTTAGGTTAGGTTAGGTTAAGTTAATTTTAGTTAGGTTAGGTTAATTTTAGTTGGTTTTACTTCTTTTCACGAAAAATAATCAGTTTTAGATGAAAACCAATGAATTTTACTTATTTTCATCTTCTTTTCACGGAAAACGCTAAACTTCTTTTCAAATAACTTATTTTCAGTGTTAGAGGTTAGGTTACGTTAGGTTAGATTAGGTTAGGTTAGGTTAGGTTAGGTTAGGTTAGGTTAGGTTGGGTTGGGGTGGGTTAGGTTAGGTTAAGTTAATTTTAGTTACTTTTACTTCTTTTCACGAAAAACACTCACTTTAAGATGAAAACTAATGTATTTCACATATTTTCATCTTCTTTTTACGGAAAACGCTTAAATTCTCTTCAAATCACTGATTTTCAGTGTTAGACATTAGGGTTGGTTAGGTTAGGTTAGGTTAGGTTGGGTTGGGTTAGGTTGGGTTGGGTTAGGTTAGGTTAGGTTAGGTTAGGTTAGGTTAGGTTAGGTTGGGTTAGGTTAGGTTAGGTTAGGTTAGGTTAGGTTAGGTTAGGTTAGGTAATTTTAGTTAGTTTTACTTCTTTTAACGAAAAACACTCAGTTTTAGATGAAAACTAATGAATTTTATTTATTTTCATCTTCTTTTCACGGAAAAGGCTTAATTTCTTTTCAAATTACTGATATTCAGTGTTAGAGGGTAGGTAACGTTAGGTTTGGTTAGGTGAGGCTAGGTTTGGTAAGGTTAGGTTAGGTTAGGTTAGGTTAAGTAAAATTTACTTAGTTTTTCTTCTTTTCACGAAAAGTTTAGGTTAGGTTAGGTTAGGTTGGGTTGGGTTGGGTTGGGTTGGGTTGGGTTTGGTTGGGTTAGGCTAGGTTAGGTTAGGTTAGATTAGGTTAGGTTAGGTTAGATTGGGTTAGGCTAGGTTAGGTTAGGTTAGGTTAGGTTAGGTTAGGTTAGGTTAGGTTAGGTTAGGTTAGGTTAGGGTAGCTTAGGTTAGGTTAGGTTAGGTTAGGTTAATTTTAGTTAGTTTTACTTCTTTTCACGAAAAACACTCAGTTTAAGATGAAAACTAATGTATTTCACTTATTTTCATCTTCTTTTTACGGAAAACGCTTAATTTCGTTTTCAATCACTAATTATCAGTGTTAGAGGTTAGGTTAGGTTAGGTTAGGTTAGGTTAGGTTAGGTTAGGTTAGGTTAATTTTAGTTAGTTTTGCTTCTTTTCACGAAAAACACTCACTTTTAGATAAAAACCAATGAATTTTACTATTTTCATCTTCTTTTCACGGAAAACGCTTAATTTCTTTTCAAATTACTGATTTTCAGTGTTAGAGGTTAGGTTAGGTTAGGTTTGGTTAGGTTAGGTTAGGTTAGGTAAGGTTAGGTTAGGTTAGGTTAGGTTAAGTTAATTTTAGTTAGTTTTGCATTTTTTCACGAGAAACACTCAGTTTAACATGAAAACTAATGTATTTCACTTATTTTTATCTTCCTTTTCCGGAAAACGCTTAATTTCTTTTCAAATCACTGATTTTCAGTGTTCGAGGTTAGGTTAGGTTAGGTTAGGTTAGGTTAGGTTAGGTAAGGTTAGGTTAGGTTAGGTTAGGCTTAGGTTGGGTTGGGTTCGGTTTGGTTGGGTTAGGTTAGGTTAGGTTAGGTTAGGTTAGGTTAGGTTAGGGTAGGTTAGGTTAGGTTAGGTTAGGTTAGGTTAGGTTAGGTTAATTTTAGTTAGTTTTACTTCTTTTAACGAAAAACACTCAGTTTTAAATGAAAACCAATGAATTTTACTTATTTTCATCTTCTTTTCACCGAAAACGCTTAATTTCTTTTCAAATTACTGATTTTCAGTGTTAGAGGTTTGGTTACGTTTGGTTTGGTTAGGTTAGGTTAGGTTAGGTAAAGTTAGGTTTGGTTAGGTTAGGTTAGGTTAGGTTAGGTTAGGTTAGGCTAGGTTAGGTTTTTTAATTTTAGTTAGTTTTACTTCTTTTAACAAAAAACACTCAGTTTTAGATGAAAACCAATGAATTTTACTTATTTTCATCTTCTTTTCACGGAAAACGCTTAATTTCTTTTCAAATTACTGATTTTCAGTGTTAGAGGTTTGGTTACGTTAGGTTTGGTTAGGTTAGGTTAGGTTAGGTAAGGTTAGGTTAGGTTAGGTTAGGTTAAGTTAATTTTAGTTAGGTTAGGTTAATTTTAGTTGGTTTTACTACTTTTCACGAAAAATAATCAGTTTTAGATGAAAACCAATGAATTTTACATATTTTCATCTTCTTTTCACGGAAAACGCTAAACTTCTTTTCAAATAACTTATTTTCAGTGTTAGAGGTTAGGTTACGTTAGGTTAGATTAGGTTAGGTTAGGTTAGGTTAGGTTAGGTTAGGTTAGGTTAGGTTGGGTTGGGGTGGGTTAGGTTAGGTTAAGTTAATTTTAGTTACTTTTACTTCTTTTCACGAAAAACACTCACTTTAAGATGAAAACTAATGTATTTCACATATTTTCATCTTCTTTTTACGGAAAACGCTTAAATTCTCTTCAAATCACTGATTTTCAGTGTTAGACATTAGGGTTGGTTAGGTTAGGTTAGGTTAGGTTGGGTTGGGTTAGGTTGGGTTGGGTTAGGTTAGGTTAGGTTAGGTTAGGTTAGGTTAGGTTAGGTTAGGTTGGGTTAGGTTAGGTTAGGTTAGGTTAGGTTAGGTTAGGTTAGGTTTGGTTAGGTTAATTTTAGTTAGTTTTACTTCTTTTAACGAAAAACACTCAGTTTTAGATGAAAACTAATGAATTTTACTTATTTTCATCTTCTTTTCACGGAAAAGGCTTAATTTCTTTTCAAATTACTGATATTCAGTGTTAGAGGGTAGGTAACGTTAGGTTTGGTTAGGTGAGGCTAGGTTTGGTAAGGTTAGGTTAGGTTAGGTTAGGTTAAGTAAAATTTACTTAGTTTTTCTTCTTTTCACGAAAAGTTTAGGTTAGGTTAGGTTAGGTTGGGTTGGGTTGGGTTGGGTTGGGTTTGGTTGGGTTAGGTTACCTTAGGTTAGGTTAGATTAGGTTAGGTTAGGTTAGATTGGGTTAGGCTAGGTTAGGTTAGGTTAGGTTAGGTTAGGCTAGGGTAGGTTAGGTTAGGTTAGGTTTAGTTAGTTTTACTTCTTTTCACGAAAAAAACTCTGTTTTAGATGAAAACCCATGAATTTTAGTTATTTTCATCTTCTTTTAACGGAAAACGCTTAATTTCTTTTCAAATCACTGATTTTCAGTGTTAGAGGTCAGGTTAGGTTAGGTTAGGTTAGGTTAGGTTAAGTTAGGTTAGGTTAGATTAGGTTAGGTTAGATTGGGTTGGGTTGGGTTGGGTTTGGTTGGGTTAGGTTAGGTTAGGTTAGGTTAGGTTAGATTAGGTTAGGTTAGGTTAGGTTGGGTTAGCATAGGTTAGGTTAGGTTAGGTTAGGTTAGGTTAGGTTAGGTTAGGGTAGCTTAGGTTAGGTTAGGTTAGGTTAGGTTAATTTTAGTTAGTTTTACTTCTTTTCACGAAAATCACTCAGTTTAAGATGAAAACTAATGTATTTCACTTATTTTTATCTTCTTTTTACGGAAAACACTTAATTACGTTTTAAATCACTAATTATCAGTGTTAGAGGTTAGGTTAGGTTACGTTAGGTTAGGTTAGGTTAGGTGAGGTTAGGGTAGGTTAGGTTAGGTTAGGTTAGGTTAGGTTAGGTTAGGTTAATTTTAGTTAGTTTTACTTCTTTTAACGAAAAACACTCAGTTTTAAATGAAAACCAATGAATTTTACTTATTTTCATCTTCTTTTCACGGAAAACGCTTAATTTCTTTTCAAATTACTGATTTTCAGTGATAGAGGTTTGGTTACGTTAGGTTTGGTTAGGTTAGGTTGGGTTGGGTTAGGTTGGGTTGGGTTAGGTTAGGTTAATTTTAGTTGGTTTTACTTCTTTTCACGAAAAATACTCAGTTTTAAATGAAAACCAATGAATTTTACTTATTTTCATCTTCTTTTCACGGAAAACGCTAAATTTCTTTTCAAATAACTTATTTTCAGTGTTAGAGGTTAGGTTACGTTAGGTTAGATTAGGTTAGGTTAGGTTAGGTTAGGTTAGGTTAGGTTAGGTTGGGTTGGGGTGGGTTAGGTTATGTTAAGTTAATTTTAGTTAGTTTTACTTCTTTTCACGAAAAACACTCACTTTAAGATGAAAACTAATGTATTTCACATATTTTCATCTTCTTTTTACGGAAAACGCTTAATTTCTTTTCAAATCACTGATTTTCAGTGTTAGAGGGTAGGTAACGTTAGGTTTGGTTAGGTGAGGCTAGGTTAGGTAAGGTTAGGTTAGGTTAGGTTAGGTTAAGTAAATTTTACTTAGTTTTACTTCTTTTCACGAAAAGTTTAGGTTAGGTTAGGTTAGGTTGGGTTGGGTTGGGTTGGGTTGGGTTTGGTTGGGTTAGGTTAGGTTAGGTTAGGTTAGATTAGGTTAGGTTAGGTTAGATTGGGTTAGGCTAGGTTAGCTTAGGTTAGGTTAGGTTAGGCTAGGGTAGGTTAGGTTAGGTTAGGTTTAGTTAGTTTTACTTCTTTTCACGAAAAGCACTCAGTTTAAGATGAAAACTAATGTATTTCACTTATTTTCATCTTCTTTTTACGGAAAACGCTTAATTTCTCTTCAAATCACTGATTTTCAGTGTTAGAGATTCGGTTAGGTTAGGTTAGGTTAGGTTAGGTTAGGTTAGGTTAGGTTAGGTTGGGTTGGGTTGTGTTGGGTTGGGTTAGGTTACGTTAGGTTAGGTTAGGTTAGATTAGGTTAGGTTAGTTTAGCTTGGGTAGGTTAGGTTTGGTTAGGTTAGGTTAGGTTAGGTTAGGTTAATTTTAGTTAGTTTTACTTCTTTTAACAAAAAACACTCAGTTTTAGATGAAAACCAATGAATTTTACATATATTCATCTTTTCACGGAAAACGCTTAATTTCTTTTCAAATTACTGATTTTCAGTGTTAGAGGTTAGGTTACGTTAGGTTTGGTTAGGTGAGGCTAGGTTAGGTAAGGTTAGGTTAGGTTAGGTTAGGTTAGGTTAGTAAATTTTACTTAGTTTTACTTCTTTTCACGAAAAGGTTAGGTTAGGTTAGGTTAGGTTGGGTTGGGTTGGGTTGGGTTGGGTTTGGTTGGGTTAGGTTACGTTAGGTTAGGTTAGGTTAGGTTAAGTTAGGTTAGGTTAGGTTAATCTTAGTTAGTTTTACTTCTTTTCACGAAAAACACTCAGTTTTAGATGAAAACTAATGAATTTTACTTATTTTCATCTTCTTTTCACGGAAAACGCTGAATTTCTTTTCAAATTACTGATTTTCAGTGTTAGAGGTTAGGTTAGGTTAGGATTGGTTAGGTTAGGATAGGTTATGTTAGGTTAGGTTGGGTTGGGTTGGGTTGGGTTGGGTTTGGTTGGGTTAGGCTAGGTTAGGTTAGGTTAGATTAGGTTAGGTTAGGTTAGATTGGGTTAGGCTAGGTTAGGTTAGGTTAGGTTAGGTTAGGTTAGGTTAGGTTAGGTTAGGTTAGGTTCGGTTAGGGTAGCTTAGGTTAGGTTAGGTTAGGTTAGGTTAATTTTAGTTAGTTTTACTTCTTTTCACGAAAAACACTCAGTTTAAGATGAAAACTAATGTATTTCACTTATTTTCATCTTCTTTGTACGGAAAACGCTTAATTTCGTTTTCAATCACTAATTATCAGTGTTAGAGGTTAGGTTAGGTTAGGTTAGGTTAGGTTAGGTTAGGTTAGGTTAATTTTAGTTAGTTTTGCTTCTTTTCACGAAAAACACTCACTTTTAGATAAAAACCAATGAATTTTACTATTTTCATCTTCTTTTCACGGAAAACGCTTAATTTCTTTTCAAATTACTGATTTTCAGTGTTAGAGGTTAGGTTAGGTTAGGTTTGGTTAGGTTAGGTTAGGTTAGGTAAGGTTAGGTTAGGTTAGGTTAGGTTAAGTTAATTTTAGTTAGTTTTGCATTTTTTCACGAGAAACACTCAGTTTAACATGAAAACTAATGTATTTCACTTATTTTTATCTTCCTTTTTCCGGAAAAACGCTTAATTTCTTTTCAAATCACTGATTTTCAGTGTTCGAGGTTAGGTTAGGTTAGGTTAGGTTAGGTTAGGTAAGGTTAGGTTAGGTTAGGTTAGGCTTAGGTTGGGTTGGGTTCGGTTTGGTTGGGTTAGGTTAGGTTAGGTTAGGTTAGGTTAGGTTAGGTTAGGGTAGGTTAGGTTAGGTTAGGTTAGGTTAGGTTAGGTTAGGTTAATTTTAGTTAGTTTTACTTCTTTTAACGAAAAACACTCAGTTTTAAATGAAAACCAATGAATTTTACTTATTTTCATCTTCTTTTCACCGAAAACGCTTAATTTCTTTTCAAATTACTGATTTTCAGTGTTAGAGGTTTGGTTACGTTTGGTTTGGTTAGGTTAGGTTAGGTTAGGTAAGGTTAGGTTTGGTTAGGTTAGGTTAGGTTAGGTTAGGTTAGGTTAGGCTAGGTTAGGTTTTTTAATTTTAGTTAGTTTTACTTCTTTTAACAAAAAACACTCAGTTTTAGATGAAAACCGATGAATTTTACTTATTTTCATCTTCTTTTCACGGAAAACGCTTAATTTCTTTTCAAATTACTGATTTTCAGTGTTAGAGGTTTGGTTACGTTAGGTTTGGTTAGGTTAGGTTAGGTTAGGTAAGGTTAGGTTAGGTTAGGTTAGGTTAAGTTAATTTTAGTTAGGTTAGGTTAATTTTAGTTGGTTTTACTTCTTTTCACGAAAAATAATCAGTTTTAGATGAAAACCAATGAATTTTACTTATTTTCATCTTCTTTTCACGGAAAACGCTAAACTTCTTTTCAAATAACTTATTTTCAGTGTTAGAGGTTAGGTTACGTTAGGTTAGATTAGGTTAGGTTAGGTTAGGTTAGGTTAGGTTAGGTTAGGTTGGGTTGGGGTGGGTTAGGTTAGGTTAAGTTAATTTTAGTTACTTTTACTTCTTTTCACGAAAAACACTCACTTTAAGATGAAAACTAATGTATTTCACATATTTTCATCTTCTTTTTACGGAAAACGCTTAAATTCTCTTCAAATCACTGATTTTCAGTGTTAGACATTAGGGTTGGTTAGGTTAGGTTAGGTTAGGTTGGGTTGGGTTAGGTTGGGTTGGGTTAGGTTAGGTTAGGTTAGGTTAGGTTAGGTTAGGTTAGGTTGGGTTAGGTTAGGTTAGGTTAGGTTAGGTTAGGTTAGGTTAGGTTAGGTTAATTTTAGTTAGTTTTACTTCTTTTAACGAAAAACACTCAGTTTTAGATGAAAACTAATGAATTTTATTTATTTTCATCTTCTTTTCACGGAAAAGGCTTAATTTCTTTTCAAATTACTGATATTCAGTGTTAGAGGGTAGGTAACGTTAGGTTTGGTTAGGTGAGGCTAGGTTTGGTAAGGTTAGGTTAGGTTAGGTTAGGTTAAGTAAAATTTACTTAGTTTTTCTTCTTTTCACGAAAAGTTTAGGTTAGGTTAGGTTAGGTTGGGTTGGGTTGGGTTGGGTTGGGTTGGGTTTGGTTGGGTTAGGCTAGGTTAGGTTAGGTTAGATTAGGTTAGGTTAGGTTAGATTGGGTTAGGCTAGGTTAGGTTAGGTTAGGTTAGGTTAGGTTAGGTTAGGTTAGGTTAGGGTAGCTTAGGTTAGGTTAGGTTAGGTTAGGTTAATTTTAGTTAGTTTTACTTCTTTTCACGAAAAACACTCAGTTTAAGATGAAAACTAATGTATTTCACTTATTTTCATCTTCTTTTTACGGAAAACGCTTAATTTCGTTTTCAATCACTAATTATCAGTGTTAGAGGTTAGGTTAGGTTAGGTTAGGTTAGGTTAGGTTAGGTTAGGTTAATTTTAGTTAGTTTTGCTTCTTTTCACGAAAAACACTCACTTTTAGATAAAAACCAATGAATTTTACTATTTTCATCTTCTTTTCACGGAAAACGCTTAATTTCTTTTCAAATTACTGATTTTCAGTGTTAGAGGTTAGGTTAGGTTAGGTTTGGTTAGGTTAGGTTAGGTTAGGTAAGGTTAGGTTAGGTTAGGTTAGGTTAAGTTAATTTTAGTTAGTTTTGCATTTTTTCACGAGAAACACTCAGTTTAACATGAAAACTAATGTATTTCACTTATTTTTATCTTCCTTTTCCGGAAAACGCTTAATTTCTTTTCAAATCACTGATTTTCAGTGTTCGAGGTTAGGTTAGGTTAGGTTAGGTTAGGTTAGGTTAGGTAAGGTTAGGTTAGGTTAGGTTAGGCTTAGGTTGGGTTGGGTTCGGTTTGGTTGGGTTAGGTTAGGTTAGGTTAGGTTAGGTTAGGTTAGGTTAGGGTAGGTTAGGTTAGGTTAGGTTAGGTTAGGTTAGGTTAGGTTAATTTTAGTTAGTTTTACTTCTTTTAACGAAAAACACTCAGTTTTAAATGAAAACCAATGAATTTTACTTATTTTCATCTTCTTTTCACCGAAAACGCTTAATTTCTTTTCAAATTACTGATTTTCAGTGTTAGAGGTTTGGTTACGTTTGGTTTGGTTAGGTTAGGTTAGGTTAGGTAAGGTTAGGTTTGGTTAGGTTAGGTTAGGTTAGGTTAGGTTAGGTTAGGCTAGGTTAGGTTTTTTAATTTTAGTTAGTTTTACTTCTTTTAACAAAAAACACTCAGTTTTAGATGAAAACCAATGAATTTTACTTATTTTCATCTTCTTTTCACGGAAAACGCTTAATTTCTTTTCAAATTACTGATTTTCAGTGTTAGAGGTTTGGTTACGTTAGGTTTGGTTAGGTTAGGTTAGGTTAGGTAAGGTTAGGTTAGGTTAGGTTAGGTTAAGTTAATTTTAGTTAGGTTAGGTTAATTTTAGTTGGTTTTACTACTTTTCACGAAAAATAATCAGTTTTAGATGAAAACCAATGAATTTTACATATTTTCATCTTCTATTCACGGAAAACGCTAAACTTCTTTTCAAATAACTTATTTTCAGTGTTAGAGGTTAGGTTACGTTAGGTTAGATTAGGTTAGGTTAGGTTAGGTTAGGTTAGGTTAGGTTGGGTTGGGGTGGGTTAGGTTAGGTTAAGTTAATTTTAGTTACTTTTACTTCTTTTCACGAAAAACACTCACTTTAAGATGAAAACTAATGTATTTCACATATTTTCATCTTCTTTTTACGGAAAACGCTTAAATTCTCTTCAAATCACTGATTTTCAGTGTTAGACATTAGGGTTGGTTAGGTTAGGTTAGGTTAGGTTGGGTTGGGTTAGGTTGGGTTGGGTTAGGTTAGGTTAGGTTAGGTTAGGTTAGGTTAGGTTAGGTTGGGTTAGGTTAGGTTAGGTTAGGTTAGGTTAGGTTAGGTTAGGTTAGGTTAGGTTAATTTTAGTTAGTTTTACTTCTTTTAACGAAAAACACTCAGTTTTAGATGAAAACTAATGAATTTTACTTATTTTCATCTTCTTTTCACGGAAAAGGCTTAATTTCTTTTCAAATTACTGATATTCAGTGTTAGAGGGTAGGTAACGTTAGGTTTGGTTAGGTGAGGCTAGGTTTGGTAAGGTTAGGTTAGGTTAGGTTAGGTTAAGTAAAATTTACTTAGTTTTTCTTCTTTTCACGAAAAGTTTAGGTTAGGTTAGGTTAGGTTGGGTTGGGTTGGGTTGGGTTGGGTTTGGTTGGGTTAGGTTACCTTAGGTTAGGTTAGATTAGGTTAGGTTAGGTTAGATTGGGTTAGGCTAGGTTAGGTTAGGTTAGGTTAGGTTAGGCTAGGGTAGGTTAGGTTAGGTTAGGTTTAGTTAGTTTTACTTCTTTTCACGAAAAAAACTCTGTTTTAGATGAAAACCCATGAATTTTAGTTATTTTCATCTTCTTTTAACGGAAAACGCTTAATTTCTTTTCAAATCACTGATTTTCAGTGTTAGAGGTCAGGTTAGGTTAGGTTAGGTTAGGTTAGGTTAGGTTAGATTAGGTTAGGTTAGATTGGGTTGGGTTGGGTTGGGTTTGGTTGGGTTAGGTTAGGTTAGGTTAGGTTAGGTTAGATTAGGTTAGGTTAGGTTAGGTTGGGTTAGCATAGGTTAGGTTAGGTTAGGTTAGGTTAGGTTAGGTTAGGTTAGGGTAGCTTAGGTTAGGTTAGGTTAGGTTAGGTTAATTTTAGTTAGTTTTACTTCTTTTCACGAAAATCACTCAGTTTAAGATGAAAACTAATGTATTTCACTTATTTTTATCTTCTTTTTACGGAAAACACTTAATTACGTTTTAAATCACTAATTATCAGTGTTAGAGGTTAGGTTAGGTTAGGTTAGGTTAGGTTAGGTTAGGTTAGGTTAATTTTAGTTAGTTTTACTTCTTTTCACGAAAAACACTCACTTTTAGATAAAAACCAATGAATTTTACTATTTTCATCTTCTTTTCACGGAAAACGCTTAATTTCTTTTCAAATTACTGATTTTCAGTGTTAGAGGTTAGGTTAGGTTAGGTTTGGTTAGGTTAGGTTAGGTTAGGTAAGGTTAGGTTAGGTTAGGTTAGGTTAAGTTAATTTTAGTTAGTTTTGCATTTTTTCACGAGAAACACTCAGTTTAACATGAAAACTAATGTATTTCACTTATTTTTATCTTCCTTTTCCGGAAAACGCTTAATTTCTTTTCAAATCACTGATTTTCAGTGTTCGAGGTTAGGTTAGGTTAGGTTAGGTTAGGTTAGGTTAGGTTAGGTTAGGTTAGGCTTAGGATGGGTTGGGTTCGGTTTGGTTGGGTTAGCTTAGGTTAGGTTAGGTTAGGTTAGGGTAGGTTAGGTTAGGTTAGGTTAGGTTAGGTTAATTTTAGTTAGTTTTACTTCTTTTAACGAAAAACACTCAGTTTTAAATGAAAACCAATGAATTTTACTTATTTTCATCTTCTTTTCACGGAAAACGCTTAATTTCTTTTCAAATTACTGATTTTCAGTGTTAGAGGTTTGGTTACGTTAGGTTTGGTTTGGTTAGGTTAGGTTAGGTAAGGTTAGGTTAGGTTAGGTTAGGTTAGGTTAGGTTAGGTTAGGTTAGGCTAGGTTAGGTTTGCTTAATTTTAGTTAGTTTTACTTCTTTTAACGAAAAACACTCAGTTTTAGATGAAAACCAATGAATTTTACTTATTTTCATCTTCTTTTCACGGAAAACGCTTAATTTCTTTTCAAATTACTGATTTTCAGTGTTAGAGGTTTGGTTACGTTAGGTTTGGTTAGGTTAGGTTAGGTTAGGTAAGGTTAGGTTAGGTTAGGTTAGGTTAAGTTAATTTTAGTTAGTTTTACTTCTTTTCACAAAAAACACTCACTTTAAGATGAAAACTAATGTATTTCACATATTTTCATCTTCTTTTTACGGAAAACGCTTAATTTCTTTTCAAATCACTGATTTTCAGTGTTAGAGGTTAGGTTTGGTTAGGTTAGGTTAGGTTAGGTTGGGTTGGGTTAGGTTGGGTTGGGTTAGGTTAGGTTAGGTTAGGTTTGGTTAGGTTAGGTTAATTTTAGTTGGTTTTACTTCTTTTCACGAAAAATACACAGTTTTAGATGAAAACCAATGAATTTTACTTATTTTCATCTTCTTTTCACGGAAAACGCTAAATTTCTTTTCAAATAACTTATTTTCAGTGTTAGAGGTTAGGTTACGTTAGGTTTGATTAGGTTAGGTTAGGTTAGGTTAGGTTAGGTTAGGTTAGGTTGGGTTGGGGTGGGTAAGGTTAGGTTAAGTTAATTTTAGTTAGTTTTACTTCTTTTCACGAAAAACACTCACTTTAAGATGAAAACTAATGTATTTCACATATTTTCATCTTCTTTTTACGGAAAACGCTTAATTTCTTTTCAAATCACTGATTTTCAGTTTTAGAGGTTAGGGTTGGTTAGGTTAGGTTAGGTTAGGTTGGGTTGGGTTAGGTTGGGTTGGGCTAGGTTAGGTTAGGTTAGGTTAGGTTAGGTTAGGTTAGGTTAGGTTGGGTTAGGTTAGGTTAGGTTAGGTTAGGTTAGGTTAGGTTAGGTTAGGTTAGGTTAATTTTAGTTAGTTTTACTTCTTATAACGAAAAACACTCAGATTTAGATGAAAATTAATGAATTTTACATATTTTCATCTTCTTTTCACGGAAAAGGCTTAATTTCTTTTCAAATTACTGATTTTCAGTATTAGAGGTTAGGTTACGTTAGGTTTGGTTAGGTGAGGCTAGGTTAGGTAAGGTTAGGTTAGGTTAGGTTAGGTTAGGTTAAGTAAATTTTACTTAGTTTTACTTCTTTTCCCGAAAAGGTTAGGTTAGGTTAGGTTAGGTTGGGTTGGGTTGGGTTGGGTTTGGTTGGGTTAGGTTACGTTAGGTTAGGTTAGGTTAGGTTAGGTTAGGTTAGGTTAGGTTAATCTTAGTTAGTTTTACTTCTTTTCACGAAAAACACTCAGTTTAAGATGAAAACTAAGGTATTTCACTTATTTTTATCTTCCTTTTCCGGAAAACGCTTGATTTCTTTTCAAATCACTGATTTTCAGTGTTCGAGGTTAGGTTAGGTTAGGTTAGGTTAGGTTAGGTTAGGTTAGCTTAGGTTAGGCTTAGGTTGGGTTGGGTTCGGTTTGGTTGGGTTACGTTAGGTTAGGTTAGGTTAGGTGAGGTTAGGTTAGGTTAGGTTAGGTTAGGTTAGGTTAGGTTAATTTTAGTTAGTTTTACTTCTTTTAACGAAAAACACTCAGTTTTAAATGAAAACCAATGAATTTTACTTATTTTCATCTTCTTTTCACGGAAAACGCTTAATTTCTTTTCAAATTACTGATTTTCAGTGTTAGAGGTTTGGTTACGTTAGGTTTGGTTAGGTTAGGTTAGGTTAGGTAAGGTTAGGTTAGGTTAGGTTAGGTTAGGTTAGGTTAGGTTAGGTTAGGCTAGGTTAGGTTTGGTTAATTTTAGTTAGTTTTACTTCTTTTCAAGAAAAACACTCACTTTAAGATGAAAACTAATGTATTTCACATATTTTCATCTTCTTTTTACGGAAAACGCTTAATTTCTTTTCAAATCACTGATTTTCAGTGTTAGAGGTTAGGTTTGGTTAGGTTAGGTTAGGTTAGGTTGGGTTGGGTTAGGTTGGGTTGGGTTAGGTTAGGTTAATTTTAGTTGGTTTTACTTCTTTTCACGAAAAATACTCAGTTTTAAATGAAAACCAATGAATTTTACTTATTTTCATCTTCTTTTCACGGAAAACGCTAAATTTCTTTTCAAATAACTTATTTTCAGTGTTAGAGGTTAGGTTACGTTAGGTTAGATTAGGTTAGGTTAGGTTAGGTTAGGTTAGGTTAGGTTAGGTTGGGTTGGGGTGGGTTAGGTTAGGTTAAGTTAATTTTAGTTAGTTTTACTTCTTTTCACGAAAAACACTCACTTTAAGATGAAAACTAATGTATTTCACATATTTTCATCTTCTTTTTACGGAAAACGCTTAATTTCTTTTCAAATCACTGATTTTCAGTGTTAGAGGGTAGGTAACGTTAGGTTTGGTTAGGTGAGGCTAGGTTAGGTAAGGTTAGGTTAGGTTAGGTTAGGTTAAGTAAATTTTACTTAGTTTTACTTCTTTTCCCGAAAAGGTTAGGTTAGGTTAGGTTAGGTTGGGTTGGGTTGGGTTGGGTTTGGTTGGGTTAGGTTACGTTAGGTTAGGTTAGGTTAGGTTAGGTTAGGTTAGGTTAGGTTAATCTTAGTTAGTTTTACTTCTTTTCACGAAAAACACTCAGTTTAAGATGAAAACTAAGGTATTTCACTTATTTTTATCTTCCTTTTCCGGAAAACGCTTGATTTCTTTTCAAATCACTGATTTTCAGTGTTCGAGGTTAGGTTAGGTTAGGTTAGGTTAGGTTAGGTTAGGTTAGGTTAGGTTAGCTTAGGTTGGGTTGGGTTCGGTTTGGTTGGGTTACGTTAGGTTAGGTTAGGTTAGGTGAGGTTAGGTTAGGTTAGGTTAGGTTAGGTTAGGTTAGGTTAGGTTAGGTTAATTTTAGTTAGTTTTACTTCTTTTAACGAAAAACACTCAGTTTTAAATGAAAACCAATGAATTTTACTTATTTTCATCTTCTTTTCACGGAAAACGCTTAATTTCTTTTCAAATTACTGATTTTCAGTGTTAGAGGTTTGGTTACGTTAGGTTTGGTTAGGTTAGGTTAGGTTAGGTAAGGTTAGGTTAGGTTAGGTTAGGTTAGGTTAGGTTAGGTTAGGTTAGGCTAGGTTAGGTTTGGTTAATTTTAGTTAGTTTTACTTCTTTTCAAGAAAAACACTCACTTTAAGATGAAAACTAATGTATTTCACATATTTTCATCTTCTTTTTACGGAAAACGCTTAATTTCTTTTCAAATCACTGATTTTCAGTGTTAGAGGTTAGGTTTGGTTAGGTTAGGTTAGGTTAGGTTGGGTTGGGTTAGGTTGGGTTGGGTTAGGTTAGGTTAATTTTAGTTGGTTTTACTTCTTTTCACGAAAAATACTCAGTTTTAAATGAAAACCAATGAATTTTACTTATTTTCATCTTCTTTTCACGGAAAACGCTAAATTTCTTTTCAAATAACTTATTTTCAGTGTTAGAGGTTAGGTTACGTTAGGTTAGATTAGGTTAGGTTAGGTTAGGTTAGGTTAGGTTAGGTTAGGTTGGGTTGGGGTGGGTTAGGTTAGGTTAAGTTAATTTTAGTTAGTTTTACTTCTTTTCACGAAAAACACTCACTTTAAGATGAAAACTAATGTATTTCACATATTTTCATCTTCTTTTTACGGAAAACGCTTAATTTCTTTCCAAATCACTGATTTTCAGTGTTAGAGGGTAGGTAACGTTAGGTTTGGTTAGGTGAGGCTAGGTTAGGTAAGGTTAGGTTAGGTTAGGTTAGGTTAAGTAAATTTTACTTAGTTTTACTTCTTTTCACGAAAAGTTTAGGTTAGGTTAGGTTAGAATGGGTTGGGTTGGGTTGGGTTGGGTTTGGTTGGGTTAGGTTAGGTTAGGTTAGGTTAGATTAGGTTAGGTTAGGTTAGATTGGGTTAGGCTAGGTTAGCTTAGGTTAGGTTAGGTTAGGCTAGGGTAGGTTAGGTTAGGTTAGGTTTAGTTAGTTTTACTTCTTTTCACGAAAAAAACTCAGTTTTAGATGAAAACCAATGAATTTTAGTTATTTTCATCTTCTTTTAACGGAAAACGCTTAATTTCTTTTCAAATCACTGATTTTCAGTGTTAGAGGTCAGGTTAGGTTAGGTTAGGTTAGGTTAGGTTAGGTTAGGTTAGATTAGGTTAGGTTAGATTGGGTTGGGTTGGGTTGGGTTTGGTTGGGTTAGGTTCGGTTAGGTTAGGTTAGGTTAGATTAGGTTAGGTTAGGTTAGGTTGGGTTAGCATAGGTTAGGTTAGGTTAGGTTAGGTTAGGTTAGGTTAGGTTAGGGTAGCTTAGGTTAGGTTAGGTTAGGTTAGGTTAATTTTAGTTAGTTTTACTTCTTTTCACGAAAAACACTCAGTTTAAGATGAAAACTAATGTATTTCACTTATTTTCATCTTCTTTTTACGGAAAACGCTTAATTTCTTTTCAAATCACTGATTTTCAGTTTTAGAGGTTAGGTTTGGTTAGGTTAGGTTAGGTAAGGTTAATTTTAGTTAGTTTTACTTCTTTTCACGAAAAACACTCACTTTTAGATAAAAACCAATGAATTTTACTATTTTCATCTTCTTTTCACGAAAAACGCTTAATTTCTTTTCAAATTACTGATTTTCAGTGTTAGAGGTTAGGTTAGGTTAGGTTTGGTTAGGTTAGGTTAGGTTAGGTAAGGTTAGGTTAGGTTAGGTTAGGTTAAGTTAATTTTAGTTAGTTTTGCATTTTTTCACGAGAAACACTCAGTTTAACATGAAAACTAATGTATTTCACTTATTTTTATCTTCCTTTTCCGGAAAACGCTTAATTTCTTTTCAAATCACTGATTTTCAGTGTTCGAGGTTAGGTTAGGTTAGGTTAGGTTAGGTTAGGTTAGGTTAGGCTTAGGTTGGGTTGGGTTCGGTTTGGTTGGGTTACGTTAGGTTAGGGTAGGTTAGGTTAGGTAAGGGTAGGTTAGGTTAGGTTAGCTTAGGTTAGGTTAGGTTAGGTTAATTTTAGTTAGTTTTACTTCTTTTAACGAAAAACACTCAGTTTTAAATGAAAACCAATGAATTTTACTTATTTTCATCTTCTTTTCACGGAAAACGCTTAATTTCTTTTCAAATTACTGATTTTCAGTGTTAGAGGTTTGCTTACGTTAGGTTTGGTTAGGTTAGGTTAGGTTAGGTAAGGTTAGGTTAGGTTAGGTTAGGTTAGGTTAGGTTAGGTTAGGTTAGGCTAGGTTAGGTTTGGTTAATTTTAGTTAGTTTTACTTCTTTTCAAGAAAAACACTCACTTTAAGATGAAAACCAATGAATTTTACTTATTTTCATCTTCTTTTCACGGAAAACGCTTAATTTCTTTTCAAATTACTGATTTTCAGTGTTAGAGTTTTGGTTACGAAGGTTTGGTTAGGTTAGGTTAGGTTAGGTAAGGTTAGGTTAGGTTAGGTTAAGTTAATTTTAGTTAGTTTTACTTCTTTTCACGAAAAACACTCACTTTAAGATAAAAACTAATGTATTTCACATATTTTCATCTTCTTTTTACGGAAAACGCTTAATTTCTTTTCAAATCACTGATTTTCAGTGTTAGAGGTTAGGTTTGGTTAGGTTAGGTTAGGTTAGGTTGGGTTGGGTTAGGTTGGGTTGGGTTAGGTTAGGTTAGGTTACGTTTGGTTAGGTTAGGTTAATTTTAGTTGGTTTTACTTCTTTTCACGAAAAATACTCAGTTTTAGATGAAAACCAATGAATTTTACTTATTTTCATCTTCTTTTCACGGAAAACGCTAAATTTCTTTTCAAATAACTTATTTTCAGTGTTAGAGGTTAGGTTACGTTAGGTTAGATTAGGTTAGGTTAGGTTAGGTTAGGTTAGGTTGGGTTGGGGTGGGTTAGGTTAGGTTAAGTTAATTTTAGTTAGTTTTACTTCTTTTCACGAAAAACACTCACTTTAAGATGAAAACTAATGTATTTCACATATTTTCATCTTCATTTTACGGAAAACGCTTAATTTCTTTTCAAATCACTGATTTTCAGCATTAGAGGTTAGGTTAGGTTAGGTTAGGTTAGATTAGGTTAGGTTAGGTTAGGTTAGGTTAGGTTAGGTTGGGTTGGGGTGGGTTAGGTTAGGTTAAGTTAATTTTAGTTAGTTTTACTTCTTTTCACGAAAAACTATCACTTTTAGATGAAAACCAATGAATTTTACAATTTTCATCTTCTTTTCACGGAAAACGCTTAATTTCTTTTCAAATTACTGATTTTCAGTGTTAGAGGTTAGGTTACGTAAGGTTTGGTTAGGTTAGGTTAGGTTAGGTAAGGTTAGGTTAGGTTAGGTTAAGTAAATTTTAGTTAGTTTTACTTCTTTTTACGAAAAACACTCAGTTTTAGATGAAAACTAATGTATTTCACATATTTTCATCTTCTTTTTACGGAAAACGCTTAATTTCTTTTCAAATCACTGATTTTCAGTGTTAGAGGTTAGGGTTGGTTAGGTTAGGTTAGGTTAGGTTGGGTTGGGTTAGGTTGGGTTGGGCTAGGTTAGGTTAGGTTAGGTTAGGTTAGGTTAGGTTAGGTTAGGTTGGGTTAGGTTAGGTTAGGTTAGGTTAGGTTAGGTTAGGTTAGGTTAGGTTAGGTTAGGTTAATTTTAGTTAGTTTTACTTCTTATAACGAAAAACACTCAGATTTAGATGAAAATTAATGAATTTTACTTATTTTCATCTTCTTTTCACGGAAAAGGCTAAATTTCTTTTCAAATTACTGATTTTCAGTATTAGAGGTTAGGTTACGTTAGGTTTGGTTAGGTGAGGCTAGGTTAGGTAAGGTTAGGTTAGGTTAGGTTAGGTTAGGTTAAGTAAATTTTACTTAGTTTTACTTCTTTTCCCGAAAAGGTTAGGCTAGGTTAGGTTAGGTTGGGTTGGGTTGGGTTGGGTTGGGTTTGGTTGGGTTAGGTTACGTTAGGTTAGGTTAGGTTAGGTTAGGTTAGGTTAGGTTAGGTTAATCTTAGTTAGTTTTACTTCTTTTCACGAAAAACACTCAGTTTAAGATGAAAACTAAGGTATTTCACTTATTTTTATCTTCCTTTTCCGGAAAACGCTTGATTTCTTTTCAAATCACTGATTTTCAGTGTTCGAGGTTAGGTTAGGTTAGGTTAGGTTAGGTTAGGTTAGGTTAGGTTAGCTTAGGTTAGGCTTAGGTTGGGTTGGGTTCGGTTTGGTTGGGTTACGTTAGGTTAGGTTAGGTTAGGTGAGGTTAGGTTAGGTTAGGTTAGGTTAGGTTAGGTTAGGTTAGGTTAGGTTAATTTTAGTTAGTTTTACTTCTTTTAACGAAAAACACTCAGTTTTAAATGAAAACCAATGAATTTTACTTATTTTCATCTTCTTTTCACGGAAAACGCTTAATTTCTTTTCAAATTACTGATTTTCAGTGTTAGAGGTTTGGTTACGTTAGGTTTGGTTAGGTTAGGTTAGGTTAGGTAACGTTAGGTTAGGTTAGGTTAGGTTAGGTTAGGTTAGGTTAGGTTAGGCTAGGTTAGGTTTGGTTAATTTTAGTTAGTTTTACTTCTTTTCAAGAAAAACACTCACTTTAAGATGAAAACTAATGTATTTCACATATTTTCATCTTCTTTTTACGGAAAACGCTTAATTTCTTTTCAAATCACTGATTTTCAGTGTTAGAGGTTAGGTTTGGTTAGGTTAGGTTAGGTTAGGTTGGGTTGGGTTAGGTTGGGTTGGGTTAGGTTAGGTTAATTTTAGTTGGTTTTACTTCTTTTCACGAAAAATACTCAGTTTTAAATGAAAACCAATGAATTTTACTTATTTTCATCTTCTTTTCACGGAAAACGCTAAATTTCTTTTCAAATAACTTATTTTCAGTGTTAGAGGTTAGGTTACGTTAGGTTAGATTAGGTTAGGTTAGGTTAGGTTAGGTTAGGTTAGGTTAGGTTGGGTTGGGGTGGGTTAGGTTAGGTTAAGTTAATTTTAGTTAGTTTTACTTCTTTTCACGAAAAACACTCACTTTAAGATGAAAACTAATGTATTTCACATATTTTCATCTTCTTTTTACGGAAAACGCTTAATTTCTTTTCAAATCACTGATTTTCAGTGTTAGAGGGTAGGTAACGTTAGGTTTGGTTAGGTGAGGCTAGGTTAGGTAAGGTTAGGTTAGGTTAGGTTAGGTTAAGTAAATTTTACTTAGTTTTACTTCTTTTCACGAAAAGTTTAGGTTAGGTTAGGTTAGAATGGGTTGGGTTGGGTTGGGTTGGGTTTGGTTGGGTTAGGTTAGGTTAGGTTAGGTTAGATTAGGTTAGGTTAGGTTAGATTGGGTTAGGCTAGGTTAGCTTAGGTTAGGTTAGGTTAGGCTAGGGTAGGTTAGGTTAGGTTAGGTTTAGTTAGTTTTACTTCTTTTCACGAAAAAAACTCAGTTTTAGATGAAAACCAATGAATTTTAGTTATTTTCATCTTCTTTTAACGGAAAACGCTTAATTTCTTTTCAAATCACTGATTTTCAGTGTTAGAGGTCAGGTTAGGTTAGGTTAGGTTAGGTTAGGTTAGGTTAGGTTAGATTAGGTTAGGTTAGATTGGGTTGGGTTGGGTTGGGTTTGGTTGGGTTAGGTTCGGTTAGGTTAGGTTAGGTTAGATTAGGTTAGGTTAGGTTAGGTTGGGTTAGCATAGGTTAGGTTAGGTTAGGTTAGGTTAGGTTAGGTTAGGTTAGGGTAGCTTAGGTTAGGTTAGGTTAGGTTAGGTTAATTTTAGTTAGTTTTACTTCTTTTCACGAAAAACACTCAGTTTAAGATGAAAACTAATGTATTTCACTTATTTTCATCTTCTTTTTACGGAAAACGCTTAATTTCTTTTCAAATCACTGATTTTCAGTGTTAGAGGTTAGGTTTGGTTAGGTTAGGTTAGGTAAGGTTAATTTTAGTTAGTTTTACTTCTTTTCACGAAAAACACTCACTTTTAGATAAAAACCAATGAATTTTACTATTTTCATCTTCTTTTCACGAAAAACGCTTAATTTCTTTTCAAATTACTGATTTTCAGTGTTAGAGGTTAGGTTAGGTTAGGTTTGGTTAGGTTAGGTTAGGTTAGGTAAGGTTAGGTTAGGTTAGGTTAGGTTAAGTTAATTTTAGTTAGTTTTGCATTTTTTCACGAGAAACACTCAGTTTAACATGAAAACTAATGTATTTCACTTATTTTTATCTTCCTTTTCCGGAAAACGCTTAATTTCTTTTCAAATCACTGATTTTCAGTGTTCGAGGTTAGGTTAGGTTAGGTTAGGTTAGGTTAGGTTAGGTTAGGCTTAGGTTGGGTTGGGTTCGGTTTGGTTGGGTTACGTTAGGTTAGGGTAGGTTAGGTTAGGTTAGGGTAGGTTAGGTTAGGTTAGCTTAGGTTAGGTTAGGTTAGGTTAATTTTAGTTAGTTTTACTTCTTTTAACGAAAAACACTCAGTTTTAAATGAAAACCAATGAATTTTACTTATTTTCATCTTCTTTTCACGGAAAACGCTTAATTTCTTTTCAAATTACTGATTTTCAGTGTTAGAGGTTTGCTTACGTTAGGTTTGGTTAGGTTAGGTTAGGTTAGGTAAGGTTAGGTTAGGTTAGGTTAGGTTAGGTTAGGTTAGGTTAGGTTAGGCTAGGTTAGGTTTGGTTAATTTTAGTTAGTTTTACTTCTTTTCAAGAAAAACACTCACTTTAAGATGAAAACCAATGAATTTTACTTATTTTCATCTTCTTTTCACGGAAAACGCTTAATTTCTTTTCAAATTACTGATTTTCAGTGTTAGAGTTTTGGTTACGAAGGTTTGGTTAGGTTAGGTTAGGTTAGGTAAGGTTAGGTTAGGTTAGGTTAAGTTAATTTTAGTTAGTTTTACTTCTTTTCACGAAAAACACTCACTTTAAGATAAAAATTAATGTATTTCACATATTTTCATCTTCTTTTTACGGAAAACGCTTAATTTCTTTTCAAATCACTGATTTTCAGTGTTAGAGGTTAGGTTTGGTTAGGTTAGGTTAGGTTAGGTTGGGTTGGGTTAGGTTGGGTTGGGTTAGGTTAGGTTAGGTTACGTTTGGTTAGGTTAGGTTAATTTTAGTTGGTTTTACTTCTTTTCACGAAAAATACTCAGTTTTAGATGAAAACCAATGAATTTTACTTATTTTCATCTTCTTTTCACGGAAAACGCTAAATTTCTTTTCAAATAACTTATTTTCAGTGTTAGAGGTTAGGTTACGTTAGGTTAGATTAGGTTAGGTTAGGATAGGTTAGGTTAGGTTGGGTTGGGGTGGGTTAGGTTAGGTTAAGTTAATTTTAGTTAGTTTTACTTCTTTTCACGAAAAACACTCACTTTAAGATGAAAACTAAAGTATTTCACATATTTTCATCTTCATTTTACGGAAAACGCTTAATTTCTTTTCAAATCACTGATTTTCAGCATTAGAGGTTAGGTTAGGTTAGGTTAGGTTAGATTAGGTTAGGTTAGGTTAGGTTAGGTTAGGTTAGGTTGGGTTGGGGTGGGTTAGGTTAGGTTAAGTTAATTTTAGTTAGTTTTACTTCTTTTCACGAAAAACACTCACTTTTAGATGAAAACCAATGAATTTTACAATTTTCATCTTCTTTTCACGGAAAACGCTTAATTTCTTTTCAAATTACTGATTTTCAGTGTTAGAGGTTAGGTTACGTAAGGTTTGGTTAGGTTAGGTTAGGTTAGGTAAGGTTAGGTTAGGTTAGGTTAGGTTAAGTAAATTTTAGTTAGTTTTACTTCTTTTTACGAAAAACACTCAGTTTAAGATGAAAACTAATGTATTTCACATATTTTCAACTTCTTTTTACGGAAAACACTTAATTTCTTTTCAAATCACTGATTTTCAGTGTTAGGTTAGGTTAGGTTAGGTTAGGTTAGGTTGAGTTGGGTTGGGTTGGGTTTGGTTGGGTTCGGTTAGGTTAGGTTAGGTTAGGTTAGATTAGGTTAGGTTAGGTTGGGTTAGGTTAGGTTAGGTTAGGTTAGGTTAGGTTAGGTTAGGTTAATTTTAGTTAGTTTTACTTCTTTTAACGAAAAACACTCAGTTTACGATGAAAACCAATGAATTTTACTTATTTTCATCTTCTTTTCACGGAAAACCCTTGATTTCTTTTCAAATTACTGATTTTCAGTATTAGAGGTTTGGTTAGGTTAGGTTTGGTTAGGTTAGGTTTGGTTAGGTTAGGTTAGGTTACGTATGGTAAGGTTAGGTTAGGTTAGGTTAAGTTAATTTTAGTGAGTTTTACTGTTTTTTACGAAAAACACTCAGTTTAAGATGAAAACTAATGAATTTCACTTATTTTCATCTTCTTTTTACGGAAAACGTTTAATTTCTTATTTAAATCACTGATTTTCAGTGTTAGAGGTTAGGTTAGGTTAGGGTAGATTAGGTTAGGTTAGGTTAGGTTAGGTTAGGTTCGGTTGGGTTGGGGTGGGTTAGGTTAGTTTAAGTTAATTTTAGTTAGTTGTACTTCTTTTCACGAAAAACACTCAGTTTAAGATGAAAACTAATGTATTTCACTTATTTTCATCTTCTTTTTACGGAAAACGCTTAATTTCTTTTTAAATCACTAATTTTCAGTGTTAGAGGTTAGGTTAGGTTAGGTTAGGTTAGGTTAGGTTAGGTTGGGTTGGGTTGGGTTGGTTTGGGTTGGGTTAGGTTGGGTTGGATTAGGTTAGGTTAGGTTAGGTTTGGTTAGGTTAGGTTAATTTTAGTTAGTTTTACTTCTTTTCACGAAAAATACCGATGAATTTTATTTATTTTCATCTTCTTTTCACGGAAAACGCTAAATTTCTTTACAAATAACTGATTTTTAGTGTTAGAGGTTAGGTTAGGTTAGGTTAGATTAGGTTAGGTTAGGTTAGGTTAGGTTAGGTTAGGTTGGGTAGGGGTGGGTTAGGTTAGGTTAAGTTAATTTTAGTTAGTTTTTCTTCTTTTCACGAAATCACCCAGTTTAAGATGAAAACTAATGTATTTCACTTATTTTCATCTTGTTTTTACGGAAAACGCTTAATTTCTTTTTAAATCACTAATTTTCAGTGTTAGAGGTTAGGTTAGGTTAGGTTAGGTTAGGTTAGGTTAGGTTAGGTTAGGTTAACTTTAGTTAGTTTTACTTCTTTTCATGAAAAACACTCACTTTTAGATGAAAACGAATGAATTTTACCATTTTCATCTTCTTTTCACGGAAAACGCTTAATTTCTTTTCAAATCACTGATTTTCAGTGTTAGAGGTTAGGTTAGGTTAGGTTAGGTTAGGTTAGGTTAGGTTAGGTTGGGTTGGGTTGGGTTGGGTTTGGTTGGGTTAGGTTAGGTTAGGTTAGGTTAGGTTAGATTAGGTTAGGTTAGGTTAGGTTAGGTTAAGTCAATTTCAGTTAGTTTTACTTCTTTTCACGAAAAACACTCAGTTTAAGATGAAAACTAATGTATTTCACTTATTTTCATCTTCTTTTTACGGAAAACGCTTAATTTCTTTTCAAATCACTGATTTTCATTGTTAGAGGTTAGGTTAGGTTAGGTTAGGTTAGGTTAGGTTAGGTTAGGTTAGGTTAGGTTAGGTTGGGTTGGGTTAAGTAAATTTTACTTAGTTTTACTTCTTTTCACGAAAAGTTTAGGTTAGGTTAGGTTAGGTTGGGTTGGGTTGGGTTGGGTTGGGTTTGGTTGGGTTAGGTTAGGTTAGGTTAGGTTAGATTAGGTTAGGTTAGGTTAGATTGGGTTAGGCTAGGTTAGCTTAGGTTAGGTTAGGTTAGGCTAGGGTAGGTTAGGTTTGGTTAGGTTTAGTTAGTTTTACTTCTTTTCACGAAAAAAACTCAGTTTTAGATGAAAACCAATGAATTTTAGTTATTTTCATCTTCTTTTAACGGAAAACGCTTAATTTCTTTTCAAATCACTGATTTTCAGTGTTAGAGGTCAGGTTAGGTTAGGTTAGGTTAGGTTAGGTTAGGTTAGGTTAGATTAGGTTAGGTTAGATTGGGTTGGGTTGGGTTGGGTTTGGTTGGGTTAGGTTCGGTTAGGTTAGGTTAGGTTAGATTAGGTTAGGTTAGGTTTGGTTGGGTTAGCATAGGTTAGGTTAGGTTAGGTTAGGTTAGGTTAGGTTAGGTTAGGGTAGCTTAGGTTAGGTTAGGTTAGGTTAGGTTAATTTTAGTTAGTTTTACTTCTTTTCACGAAAAACACTCAGTTTAAGATGAAAACTAATGTATTTCACTTATTTTCATCTTCTTTTTACGGAAAACGCTTAATTTCGTTTTAAATCACTAATTATCAGTGTTAGAGGTTAGGTTAGGTTAGGTTAGGTTAGGTAAGGTTAATTTTAGTTAGTTTTACTTCTTTTCACGAAAAACACTCACTTTTAGATAAAAACCAATGAATTTTACTATTTTCATCTTCTTTTCACGAAAAACGCTTAATTTCTTTTCAAATTACTGATTTTCAGTGTTAGAGGTTAGGTTAGGTTAGGTTTGGTTAGGTTCGGTTAGGTTAGGTAAGGTTAGGTTAGGTTAGGTTAGGTTAAGTTAATTTTAGTTAGTTTTGCATTTTTTCACGAGAAACACTCAGTTTAACATGAAAACTAATGTATTTCACTTATTTTTATCTTCCTTTTCCGGAAAAAGCTTAATTTCTTTTCAAATCACTGATTTTCAGTGTTCGAGGTTAGGTTAGGTTAGGTTAGGTTAGGTTAGGTTAGGTTAGGCTTAGGTTGGGTTGGGTTCGGTTTGGTTGGGTTACGTTAGGTTAGGGTAGGTTAGGTTAGGTTAGGGTAGGTTAGGTTAGGTTAGCTTAGGTTAGGTTAGGTTAGGTTAATTTTAGTTAGTTTTACTTCTTTTAACGAAAAACACTCAGTTTTAAATGAAAACCAATGAATTTTACTTATTTTCATCTTCTTTTCACGGAAAACGCTTAATTTCTTTTCAAATTACTGATTTTCAGTGTTAGAGGTTTGCTTACGTTAGGTTTGGTTAGGTTAGGTTAGGTTAGGTAAGGTTAGGTTAGGTTAGGTTAGGTTAGGTTAGGTTAGGTTAGGTTAGGTTTGGTTAATTTTAGTTAGTTTTACTTCTTTTCAAGAAAAACACTCACTTTAAGATGAAAACCAATGAATTTTACTTATTTTCATCTTCTTTTCACGGAAAACGCTTAATTTCTTTTCAAATTACTGATTTTCAGTGTTAGAGTTTTGGTTACGAAGGTTTGGTTAGGTTAGGTTAGGTTAGGTAAGGTTAGGTTAGGTTAGTTTAAGTTAATTTTAGTTAGTTGTACTTCTTTTCACGAAAAACACTCAGTTTAAGATGAAAACTAATGTATTTCACTTATTTTCATCTTCTTTTTACGGAAAACGCTTAATTTCTTTTTAAATCACTAATTTTCAGTGTTAGAGGTTAGGTTAGGTTAGGTTAGGTTAGGTTAGGTTAGGTTGGGTTGGGTTGGGTTGGTTTGGGTTGGGTTAGGTTGGGTTGGATTAGGTTAGGTTAGGTTAGGTTTGGTTAGGTTAGGTTAATTTTAGTTAGTTTTACTTCTTTTCACGAAAAATACCGATGAATTTTATTTATTTTCATCTTCTTTTCACGGAAAACGCTAAATTTCTTTACAAATAACTGATTTTTAGTGTTAGAGGTTAGGTTAGGTTAGGTTAGATTAGGTTAGGTTAGGTTAGGTTAGGTTAGGTTAGGTTGGGTAGGGGTGGGTTAGGTTAGGTTAAGTTAATTTTAGTTAGTTTTTCTTCTTTTCACGAAATCACCCAGTTTAAGATGAAAACTAATGTATTTCACTTATTTTCATCTTGTTTTTACGGAAAACGCTTAATTTCTTTTTAAATCACTAATTTTCAGTGTTAGAGGTTAGGTTAGGTTAGGTTAGGTTAGGTTAGGTTAGGTTAGGTTAGGTTAACTTTAGTTAGTTTTACTTCTTTTCATGAAAAACACTCACTTTTAGATGAAAACGAATGAATTTTACCATTTTCATCTTCTTTTCACGGAAAACGCTTAATTTCTTTTCAAATCACTGATTTTCAGTGTTAGAGGTTAGGTTAGGTTAGGTTAGGTTAGGTTAGGTTAGGTTAGGTTGGGTTGGGTTGGGTTGGGTTTGGTTGGGTTAGGTTAGGTTAGGTTAGGTTAGGTTAGGTTAGGTTAGGTTAGGTTAGGTTAGGTTAAGTGAATTTTAGTTAGTTTTACTTCTTTTCACGAAAAACACTCAGTTTTAGATGAAAACCAATGAATTTTACTTATTTTCATCTTCTTTTCACGGAAAACGCTTAATTTCTTTTCAAATTACTGATTTTCAGTGTTAGAGGTTAGGTTACGTTAGGTTTGGTTAGGTTAGGTTAGGTTAGGTAAGGTTAGGTTAGGTTAGGTTAGGTTTAGTTAATTTCAGTTAGTTTTACTTCTTTTCACGAAAAACACTCAGTTTAAGATGAAAACTAATGTATTTCACTTATTTTCATCTTCTTTTTACGGAAAACGCTTAATTTCTTTTCAAATCACTGATTTTCATTGTTAGAGGTTAGGTTAGGTTAGGTTAGGTTAGGTTAGGTTAGGTTAGGTTAGGTTAGGTTAGGTTGGGTTGGGTTAAGTAAATTTTACTTAGTTTTACTTCTTTTCACGAAAAGTTTAGGTTAGGTTAGGTTAGGTTGGGTTGGGTTGGGTTGGGTTGGGTTTGGTTGGGTTAGGTTAGGTTAGGTTAGGTTAGATTAGGTTAGGTTAGGTTAGATTGGGTTAGGCTAGGTTAGCTTAGGTTAGGTTAGGTTAGGCTAGGGTAGGTTAGGTTTGGTTAGGTTTAGTTAGTTTTACTTCTTTTCACGAAAAAAACTCAGTTTTAGATGAAAACCAATGAATTTTAGTTATTTTCATCTTCTTTTAACGGAAAACGCTTAATTTCTTTTCAAATCACTGATTTTCAGTGTTAGAGGTCAGGTTAGGTTAGGTTAGGTTAGGTTAGGTTAGGTTAGGTTAGATTAGGTTAGGTTAGATTGGGTTGGGTTGGGTTGGGTTTGGTTGGGTTAGGTTCGGTTAGGTTAGGTTAGGTTAGATTAGGTTAGGTTAGGTTTGGTTGGGTTAGCATAGGTTAGGTTAGGTTAGGTTAGGTTAGGTTAGGTTTGGTTAGGGTAGCTTAGGTTAGGTTAGGTTAGGTTAGGTTAATTTTAGTTAGTTTTACTTCTTTTCACGAAAAACACTCAGTTTAAGATGAAAACTAATGTATTTCACTTATTTTCATCTTCTTTTTACGGAAAACGCTTAATTTCGTTTTAAATCACTAATTATCAGTGTTAGAGGTTAGGTTAGGTTAGGTTAGGTTAGGTAAGGTTAATTTTAGTTAGTTTTACTTCTTTTCACGAAAAACACTCACTTTTAGATAAAAACCAATGAATTTTACTATTTTCATCTTCTTTTCACGAAAAACGCTTAATTTCTTTTCAAATTACTGATTTTCAGTGTTAGAGGTTAGGTTAGGTTAGGTTTGGTTAGGTTAGGTTAGGTTAGGTAAGGCTAGGTTAGGTTAGGTTAGGTTAAGTTAATTTTAGTTAGTTTTGCATTTTTTCACGAGAAACACTCAGTTTAACATGAAAACTAATGTATTTCACTTATTTTTATCTTCCTTTTCCGGAAAAAGCTTAATTTCTTTTCAAATCACTGATTTTCAGTGTTCGAGGTTAGGTTAGGTTAGGTTAGGTTAGGTTAGGTTAGGTTAGGCTTAGGTTGGGTTGGGTTAGGTTTGGTTGGGTTACGTTAGGTTAGGGTAGGTTAGGTTAGGTTAGGGTAGGTTAGGTTAGGTTAGCTTAGGTTAGGTTAGGTTAGGTTAATTTTAGTTAGTTTTACTTCTTTTAACGAAAAACACTCAGTTTTAAATGAAAACCAATGAATTTTACTTATTTTCATCTTCTTTTCACGGAAAACGCTTAATTTCTTTTCAAATTACTGATTTTCAGTGTTAGAGGTTTGCTTACGTTAGGTTTGGTTAGGTTAGGTTAGGTTAGGTAAGGTTAGGTTAGGTTAGGTTAGGTTAGGTTAGGTTAGGTTAGGTTAGGTTTGGTTAATTTTAGTTAGTTTTACTTCTTTTCAAGAAAAACACTCACTTTAAGATGAAAACCAATGAATTTTACTTATTTTCATCTTCTTTTCACGGAAAACGCTTAATTTCTTTTCAAATTACTGATTTTCAGTGTTAGAGTTTTGGTTACGAAGGTTTGGTTAGGTTAGGTTAGGTTAGGTAAGGTTAGGTTAGGTTAGGTTAAGTTAATTTTAGTTAGTTTTACTTCTTTTCACGAAAAACACTCACTTTAAGATAAAAACTAATGTATTTCACATATTTTCATCTTCTTTTTACGGAAAACGCTTAATTTCTTTTCAAATCACTGATTTTCAGTGTTAGAGGTTAGGTTTGGTTAGGTTAGGTTAGGTTAGGTTGGGTTGGGTTAGGTTGGGTTGGGTTAGGTTAGGTTAGGTTACGTTTGGTTAGGTTAGGTTAATTTTAGTTGGTTTTACTTCTTTTCACGAAAAATACTCAGTTTTAGATGAAAACCAATGAATTTTACTTATTTTCATCTTCTTTTCACGGAAAACGCTAAATTTCTTTTCAAATAACTTATTTTCAGTGTTAGAGGTTAGGTTACGTTAGGTTAGATTAGGTTAGGTTAGGTTAGGTTAGGTTAGGTTGGGTTGGGGTGGGTTAGGTTAGGTTAAGTTAATTTTAGTTAGTTTTACTTCTTTTCACGAAAAACACTCACTTTAAGATGAAAACTAATGTATTTCACATATTTTCATCTTCATTTTACGGAAAACGCTTAATTTCTTTTCAAATCACTGATTTTCAGCATTAGAGGTTAGGTTAGGTTAGGTTAGGTTAGATTAGGTTAGGTTAGGTTAGGTTAGGTTAGGTTAGGTTGGGTTGGGGTGGGTTAGGTTAGGTTAAGTTAATTTTAGTTAGTTTTACTTCTTATCACGAAAAACACTCACTTTTAGATGAAAACCAATGAATTTTACAATTTTCATCTTCTTTTCAAGGAAAACGCTTAATTTCTTTTCAAATTACTGATTTTCAGTGTTAGAGGTTAGGTTACGTAAGGTTTGGTTAGGTTAGGTTAGGTTAGGTAAGGTTAGGTTAGGTTAGGTTAGGTTAAGTAAATTTTAGTTAGTTTTACTTCTTTTTACGAAAAACACTCAGTTTAAGATGAAAACTAATGTATTTCACATATTTTCAACTTCTTTTTACGGAAAACACTTAATTTCTTTTCAAATCACTGATTTTCAGTGTTAGGTTAGGTTAGGTTAGGTTAGGTTAGGTTGAGTTGGGTTGGGTTGGGTTTGGTTGGGTTCGGTTAGGTTAGGTTAGGTTAGGTTAGATTAGGTTAGGTTAGGTTGGGTTAGGTTAGGTTAGGTTAGGTTAGGTTAGGTTAGGTTAGGTTAATTTTATTTAGTTTTACTTCTTTTAACGAAAAACACTCAGTTTACGATGAAAAGCAATGAATTTTACTTATTTTCATCTTCTTTTCACGGAAAACCCTTGATTTCTTTTCAAATTACTGATTTTCAGTATTAGAGGTTTGGTTAGGTTAGGTTTGGTTAGGTTAGGTTTGGTTAGGTTAGGTTAGGTTACGTATGGTAAGGTTAGGTTAGGTTAGGTTAAGTTAATTTTAGTGAGTTTTACTGTTTTTTACGAAAAACACTCAGTTTAAGATGAAAACTAATGAATTTCACTTATTTTCATCTTCTTTTTACGGAAAACGTTTAATTTCTTATTTAAATCACTGATTTTCAGTGTTAGAGGTTAGGTTAGGTTAGGGTAGATTAGGTTAGGTTAGGTTAGGTTAGGTTCGGTTGGGTTGGGGTGGGTTAGGTTAGTTTAAGTTAATTTTAGTTAGTTTTACTTCTTTTCACGAAAAACACTCAGTTTAAGATGAAAACTAATGTATTTCACTTATTTTCATCTTCTTTTTACGGAAAACGCTTAATTTCTTTTTAAATCACTAATTTTCAGTGTTAGAGGTTAGGTTAGGTTAGGTTAGGTTAGGTTAGGTTAGGTTGGGTTGGGTTGGGTTGGTTTGGGTTGGGTTAGGTTGGGTTGGATTAGGTTAGGTTAGGTTAGGTTTGGTTAGGTTAGGTTAATTTTAGTTAGTTTTACTTCTTTTCACGAAAAATACCGATGAATTTTATTTATTTTCATCTTCTTTTCACGGAAAACGCTAAATTTCTTTACAAATAACTGATTTTTAGTGTTAGAGGTTAGGTTAGGTTAGGTTAGATTAGGTTAGGTTAGGTTAGGTTAGGTTAGGTTAGGTTGGGTAGGGGTGGGTTAGGTTAGGTTAAGTTAATTTTAGTTCGTTTTTCTTCTTTTCACGAAAAACACCCAGTTTAAGATGAAAACTAATGTATTTCACTTATTTTCATCTTGTTTTTACGGAAAACGCTTAATTTCTTTTTAAATCACTAAATTTCAGTGTTAGAGGTTAGGTTAGGTTAGGTTAGGTTAGGTTAGGTTAGGTTAGGTTAGGTTAACTTTAGTTAGTTTTACTTCTTTTCATGAAAAACACTCACTTTTAGATGAAAACCAATGAATTTTACCATTTTCATCTTCTTTTCACGGAAAACTCTTAATTTCTTTTCAAATCACTGATTTTCAGTGTTAGAGGTTAGGTTAGGTTAGGTTAGGTTAGGTTAGGTTGGGTTGGGTTGGGTTGGGTTTGGTTGGGTTAGGTTAGGTTAGGTTAGGTTAGGTTAGATTAGGTTAGGTTAGGTTAGGTTAGGTTAAGTCAATTTTAGTTAGTTTTACTTCTTTTCACGAAAAACACTCAGTTTTAGATGAAAACCAATAAATTTTACTTATTTTATATCTTCTTTTCACGGAAAAGGCGTAATTTCTTTTCAATTTACTGATTTTCAGTGTTAGAGGTTAGGTAACGTTAGGTTTGGCTAGGTTAGGTTTGGTTAGGTAAGGTTAGGTTAGGTTAGGTTAGGTTAAGTCAATTTTAGTTAGTTTTACTTCTTTTCACGAAAAACACTCAGTTTTAGATGAAAACAAAAATTTTTTACTTATTTTCATCATCTTTTCACGGAAAACGCTTAATTTCTTTTCAAATCACTGATTTTCAGTGCTAGAGGTTAGGTTAGGTTAGGTTTGGTTAGGTTAGGTTAGGTTAGGTTAGATTAGGTTAGGTTAGATTGGGTTGGGTTGGGTTGGGTTTCGTTGGGTTAGGTTAGGTTAGGTTAGGTTAGGTTAGGTTAGGTTGGGTTAGGATAGGTTAGGTTAGGTTAGGTTAGGTTAGGTTAGGTTAGGTTAGGGTAGGTTAGGATAGGTTAGGTTAGGTTAGGTTAATTTTAGTTAGTTTTACTTCTTTGAACGAAAAACACTCAGTTTTACATGAAAACCAATGAATTTTACTTATTTTCATCTTCTTTTCACGGAAATTGCTTAATTTCTTTTCAAAATAGTGATTTTCAGCGTTAGAGGTTTGGTTACGTTAGGTTTGGTTAGGTTAGGTTAGGTTAGGTAAGGTTAGGTTAGGTTAGGTTAAGTTAATTTTAGTAAGTTTTACTTCTTTTCACGAAAAACACTCAGTTTAAGATGAAAACTAATGTATTTCACTTATTTTCATCTTCTTTTTACGGAAAACGCTTAATTTCTTTTCATATCACTGATTTTCAGTGGTTGGGTTGGGTTGGGTTGGGTTGGGTTAGGTGGGGTTGGATTAGGTTAGGTTAGGTTAGGTTTGGTTAGGTTAGGTTAATTTTAGTTAGTTTTACTTCTTTCACGAAAAATACTCAATTTTAGATGAAAACCGATGAATTTTACTTATTTTCATCTTCTTTTCACGGAAAACGCTAAATTTCTTTACAAATAACTGATTTTTAGTGTTAGAGGTTAGGTTAGGTTAGGTTAGGTTAGGTTAGGTTAGGTTAGGTTAGGTTAGGTTAGGTTGGGTTGGGTTAAGTAAATTTTACTTAGTTTTACTTCTTTTCACGAAAAGTTTAGGTTAGGTTAGGTTAGGCTAGGGTTGGTTAGGTTAGGTTAGGTTTAGTTAGTTTTACTTCTTTTCACGAAAAAAACTCAGTTTTAGATGAAAACCAATGAATTTTAGTTATTTTCATCTTCTTTTAACGGAAAACGCTTAATTTCTTTTCAAGTCACTGATTTTCAGTGTTAGAGGTCAGGTTAGGTTAGGTTAGGTTAGGTTAGGTTAGGTTAGGTTAGATTAGGTTAGGTTAGATTGGGTTGGGTTGGGTTGGGTTTCGTTGGGTTAGGTTCGGTTAGGTTAGGTTAGGTTAGATTAGGTTAGGTTAGGTTAGGTTGGGTTAGCATAGGTTAGGTTAGGTTAGGTTAGGTTAGGTTAGGTTAGGTTAGGTTAGGGTAGCTTAGGTTAGGTTAGGTTAGGTTAGGTTAATTTTAGTTAGTTTTACTTCTTTTCACGAAAAACACTCAGTTTAAGATGAAAACTAATGTATTTCACTTATTTTCATCTTCTTTTTACGGAAAACGCTTAATTTCGTTTTATATCACTAATTATCAGTGTTAGAGGTTAGGTTAGGTTAGGTTAGGTTAGGTAAGGTTAATTTTAGTTAGTTTTACTTCTTTTCACGAAAAACACTCACTTTTAGATAAAAACCAATGAATTTTACTATTTTCATCTTCTTTTCACGAAAAACGCTTAATTTCTTTTCAAATTACTGATTTTCAGTGTTAGAGGTTAGGTTAGGTTAGGTTTGGTTAGGTTAGGTTAGGTTAGGTAAGGTTAGGTTAGGTTAGGTTAGGTTAAGTTAATTTTAGTTAGTTTTGCATTTTTTTACGAGAAACACTCAGTTTAACATGAAAACTAATGTATTTCACTTATTTTTATCTTCCTTTTCCGGAAAAAGCTTAATTTCTTTTCAAATCACTGATTTTCAGTGTTCGAGGTTAGGTTAGGTTAGGTTAGGTTAGGTTAGGTTAGGTTAGGCTTAGGTTGGGTTGGGTTTGGTTTGGTTGGGTTACGTTAGGTTAGGGTAGGTTAGGTTAGGTTAGGGTAGGTTAGGTTAGGTTAGCTTAGGTTAGGTTAGGTTAGGTTAATTTTAGTTAGTTTTACTTCTTTTAACGAAAAACACTCAGTTTTAAATGAAAACCAATGAATTTTACTTATTTTCATCTTCTTTTCACGGAAAACGCTTAATTTCTTTTCAAATTACTGATTTTCAGTGTTAGAGGTTTGCTTACGTTAGGTTTGGTTAGGTTAGGTTAGGTTAGGTAAGGTTAGGTTAGGTTAGGTTAGGTTAGGTTAGGTTAGGTTAGGTTAGGCTAGGTTAGGTTTGGTTAATTTTAGTTAGTTTTACTTCTTTTCAAGAAAAACACTCACTTTAAGATGAAAACCAATGAATTTTACTTATTTTCATCTTCTTTTCACGGAAAACGCTTAATTTCTTTTCAAATTACTGATTTTCAGTGTTAGAGGTTTGCTTACGTTAGGTTTGGTTAGGTTAGGTTAGGTTAGGTAGGTTAGGTTAGGTTAGGTTAGGTTAGGTTAGGTTAGGTTAGGCTAGGTTAGGTTTGGTTAATTTTAGTTAGTTTTACTTCTTTTCACGAAAAACACTCACTTTAAGATGAAAACTAATGTATTTCACATATTTTCATCTTCATTTTACGGAAAACGCTTAATTTCTTTTCAAATCACTGATTTTCAGCCTTAGAGGTTAGGTTAGGTTAGGTTAGGTTAGATTAGGTTAGGTTAGGTTAGGTTAGGTTAGGTTAGGTTGGGTTGGGGTGGGTTAGGTTAGGTTAAGTTAATTTTAGTTAGTTTTACTTCTTTTCACGAAAAACACTCACTTTTAGATGAAAACCAATGAATTTTACAATTTTCATCTTCTTTTCAAGGAAAACGCTTAATTTCTTTTCAAATTACTGATTTTCAGTGTTAGAGGTTAGGTTACGTAAGGTTTGGTTAGGTTAGGTTAGGTTAGGTAAGGTTAGGTTAGGTTAGGTTAGGTTAAGTAAATTTTAGTTAGTTTTACTTCTTTTTACGAAAAACACTCAGTTTAAGATGAAAACTAATGTATTTCACATATTTTCAACTTCTTTTTACGGAAAACACTTAATTTCTTTTCAAATCACTGATTTTCAGTGTTAGGTTAGGTTAGGTTAGGTTAGGTTAGGTTGAGTTGGGTTGGGTTGGGTTTGGTTGGGTTCGGTTAGGTTAGGTTAGGTTAGGTTAGATTAGGTTAGGTTAGGTTGGGTTAGGTTAGGTTAGGTTAGGTTAGGTTAGGTTAGGTTAGGTTAATTTTAGTTAGTTTTACTTCTTTTAACGAAAAACACTCAGTTTACGATGAAAACCAATGAATTTTACTTATTTTCATCTTCTTTTCACGGAAAACCCTTGATTTCTTTTCAAATTACTGATTTTCAGTATTAGAGGTTTGGTTAGGTTAGGTTTGGTTAGGTTAGGTTTGGTTAGGTTAGGTTAGGTTACGTATGGTAAGGTTAGGTTAGGTTAGGTTAAGTTAATTTTAGTGAGTTTTACTGTTTTTTACGAAAAACACTCAGTTTAAGATGAAAACTAATGAATTTCACTTATTTTCATCTTCTTTTTACGGAAAACGTTTAATTTCTTATTTAAATCACTGATTTTCAGTGTTAGAGGTTAGGTTAGGTTAGGGTAGATTAGGTTACGTTAGGTTAGGTTAGGTTAGGTTCGGTTGGGTTGGGGTGGGTTAGGTTAGTTTAAGTTAATTTTAGTTAGTTTTACTTCTTTTCACGAAAAACACTCAGTTTAAGATGAAAACTAATGTATTTCACTTATTTTCATCTTCTTTTTACGGAAAACGCTTAATTTCTTTTTAAATCACTAATTTTCAGTGTTAGAGGTTAGGTTAGGTTAGGTTAGGTTAGGTTAGGTTAGGTTGGGTTGGGTTGGGTTGGTTTGGGTTGGGTTAGGTTGGGTTGGATTAGGTTAGGTTAGGTTAGGTTTGGTTAGGTTAGGTTAATTTTAGTTAGTTTTACTTCTTTTCACGAAATATACCGATGAATTTTATTTATTTTCATCTTCTTTTCACGGAAAACGCTAAATTTCTTTACAAATAACTGATTTTTAGTGTTAGAGGTTAGGTTAGGTTAGGTTAGATTAGGTTAGGTTAGGTTAGGTTAGGTTAGGTTAGGTTGGGTAGGGGTGGGTTAGGTTAGGTTAAGTTAATTTTAGTTAGTTTTTCTTCTTTTCACGAAAAACACCCAGTTTAAGATGAAAACTAATGTATTTCACTTATTTTCATCTTGTTTTTACGGAAAACGCTTAATTTCTTTTTAAATCACTAATTTCAGTGTTAGAGGTTAGGTTAGGTTAGGTTAGGTTAGGTTAGGTTAGGTTAGGTTAGGTTAACTTTAGTTAGTTTTACTTCTTTTCATGAAAAACACTCACTTTTAGATGAAAACCAATGAATTTTACCATTTTCATCTTCTTTTCACGGAAAACGCTTAATTTCTTTTCAAATCACTGATTTTCAGTGTTAGAGGTTAGGTTAGGTTAGGTTAGGTTAGGTTAGGTTAGGTTAGGTTGGGTTGGGTTGGGTTGGGTTGGTTGGGTTAGGTTAGGTTAGGTTAGGTTAGGTTAGATTAGGTTAGGTTAGGTTAGGTTAGGTTAAGTCAATTTTAGTTAGTTTTACTTCTTTTCACGAAAAACACTCAGTTTTAGATGAAAACCAATGAATTTTACTTATTTTCATCTTCTTTTCACGGAAAACGCTTAATTTCTTTTCAAATTACTGATTTTCAGTGTTAGAGGTTAGGTTACGTTAGGTTTGGTTAGGTTAGGTTAGGTTAGGTAAGGTTAGGTTAGGTTAGGTTAGGTTTAGTTAATTTCAGTTAGTTTTACTTCTTTTCACGAAAAACACTCAGTTTAAGATGAAAACTAATGTATTTCACTTATTTTCATCTTCTTTTTACGGAAAACGCTTAATTTCTTTTCAAATCACTGATTTTCAGTGTTAGAGGTTAGGTTAGGTTAGGTTAGGTTAGGTTAGGTTAGGTTAGGTTAGGTTAGGTTGGGTTGGGTTGGGTTTGGTTGGGTTAGGTTAGGTTAGGTTAGGTTAGGTTAGATTAGGTTAGGTTAGGCTAGGTTGGGTTCGGATTGGTTAGGTTAGGTTAGGTTAGGTTAGGTTAGGTTAGGTATGGTAAGGTTAGGTTAGGTTAGGTTAATTTTAGTTAGTTTTACTTCTTTGAACGAAAAACACTCAGTTTTACATGAAAACCAATGAATTTTACTTATTTTCATCTTCTTTTCACGGAAATTGCTTAATTTCTTTTCAAATTACTGATTTTCAGCGTTAGAGGTTTGGTTACGTTAGGTTTGGTTAGGTTAGGTTAGGTTAGGTAAGGTTAGGTTAGGTTAGGTTAAGTTAATTTTAGTAAGTTTTACTTCTTTTCACGAAAAACACTCAGTTTAAGATGAAAACTAATGTATTTCACTTATTTTCATCTTCTTTTTACGGAAAACGCTTAATTTCTTTTCATATCACTGATTTTCAGTGGTTGGGTTGGGTTGGGTTGGGTTGGGTTAGGTGGGGTTGGATTAGGTTAGGTTAGGTTAGGTTTGGTTAGGTTAGGTTAATTTTAGTTAGTTTTACTTCTTTCACG
Organism: Homarus gammarus; assembly: GCA_958450375.1. Classification (NCBI taxonomy): domain Eukaryota; kingdom Metazoa; phylum Arthropoda; class Malacostraca; order Decapoda; family Nephropidae; genus Homarus; species Homarus gammarus. The sequence goes on from CAUDMG010001170.1 coordinate 65,930, forward strand.
AAAAATACTCAATTTTAGATGAAAACCGATGAATTTTACTTATTTTCATCTTCTTTTCACGGAAAACGCTAAATTTCTTTACAAATAACTGATTTTTAGTGTTAGAGGTTAGGTTAGGTTAGGTTAGGTTAGGTTAGGTTAGGTTAGGTTAGGTTGGGTAGGGGTGGGTTAGGTTAGGTTAAGTTAATTCTAGTTAGTTTTTTTTTTTCACGAAAAACACTCAGTTTAAGATGAAAACTAATGTATTTCACTTATTTTCATCTTCTTTTACGGAAAACGCTTAATTTCTTTTTAAATCACTAATTTTCAGTGTTAGAGGTTAGGTTAGGTTAGGCTAGGTTAGGTTAGGTAGGTTAGGTTAGGTTAATTTTAGTTAGTTTTACTTCTTTTCATGAAAAACACTCACTTTTAGATGAAAACCAATGAATTTTACTATTTTCATCTTCTTTTCACGGAAAACGCTTAATTTCTTTTCAAATTACTGATTTTCAGTGTTAGAGGTTAGGTTAGGTTAGGTTAGGTTAGGCTAGGTTAGGTTAGGTTAGGTTGGGTTGGGTTGGGTTGGGTTGGTTTTGGTTGGGTTAGGTTAGGTTGGGTTAGGTTAGGTTAGATTAGGTTAGGTTAGGTTAGGTTGGGTTAGGTTAGGTTAGGTTAGGTTAGGTTAGGTTAGGTTAGGTAAGGTTAGGTTAGGTTAGGTTAGGTTAAGTAAATTTTAGTTAGTTTTACTTCTTTTCAAGAAAAACACTCACTTTAAGATGAAAACCAATGAATTTTACTTATTTTCATCTTCTTTTCACGGAAAACGCTTAATTTCTTTTCAAATTACTGATTTTCAGTGTTAGAGGTTAGGTTACGATAGGTTTGGTTAGGTTAGGTTAGGTTAGGTAAGGTTAGGTTAGGTTAGGTTAGAGTTAATTTTAGTTAGTTTTACTTCTTTTCACGAAAAACACTCAGTTTAAGATGAAAACTAATGTATTTCACATATTTTTATCTTCATTTTACGGAAAACGCTTAATTTCTTTTCAAATCACTGATTTTCAGCATTAGAGGTTAGGTTAGGTTAGGTTAGGTTAGATTAGGTTAGGTTAGGTTAGGTTAGGTTAGGTTAGGTTAGGTTAGGGTGGTTAGGTTAGGTTAAGTAAATTTTAGTTAGTTTTACTCCTTTTCACGAAAAACACTCAGTTTAAGATGAAAACTAATGTATTTCACTTATGTTCATCTTCATTTTACGGAAAACGCTTAATTTCTTTTCAAATCACTGATTTTCAGTGTTAGAGGTTAGGTTAGGTTAGGTTAGGTTAGGTTAGGTTATGTTGGGTTTGGTTTGGTTAGGTTAGGTTAGGTTAGGTAGTTAGGTTAGGTTAGGTAAGGTTGGGTTAGGTTAGGTTAGGTTAGGTTAGGTTAGGTTAATTTTAGTTAGTTTTTCTTCTTTTAACGAAAAACACTCAGCTTTAGATCAAAACCAATGAATTTTACTTATTTTCATCTTCTTTTCACGGAAAACGCTTAATTTCTTTTCAAATTACTGATTTTCAGTGTTAGAGGTTTGGTTACGTTAGGTTAGGTTAGGT
>CAUDMG010001170.1:72500-92500 GCA_958450375.1 Homarus gammarus
GCGTTAGAGGTTTGGTTACGTTAGGTTTAGTTAGGTTAGGTTAGGTTAGGTAAGGTTAGGTTAGGTTAGGTTAGGTTAAGTTAATTTTAGTTAGTTTTACTTCTTTTCACCAAAAACACTCAGTTTAAGATGAAAACTAATGTATTTCACTTATTTTCATCTTCTTTTTACGGAAAACGCTTAATTTCTTTTCATATCACTGATTTTCAGTGTTAGAGGTTAGGTTAGGTTAGGTTAGGTTAGGTTAGGTTGGGTTGGGTTGGGTTGGGTTGGGTTGGGTTAGGTTGGGTTGGATTAGGTTAGGTTAGGTTAGGTTAGGTTAATTTTAGTTAGTTTTACTTCTTTTCACGAAAAACACTCAGTTTAAGATGAAAACTAATGAATTTCACATATTTTCATCTTCTTTTTAAGGAAAACGTTTAATTTCTTTTCAAATCACTGATTTTTAGTATTAGAGGTTAGGTTAGGTTAGGGTAGATTAGGTTAGGTTAGGTTAGGTTAGGTTAGGTTCGGTTGGGTTGGGGTGGGTTAGTTTAGTTTAAGTTAATTTTAGTTAGTTTTACTTCTTTTCACGAAAAACACTCAGTTTAAGATGAAAACTAATGTATTTCACTTATTTTCATCTTCTTTTTACGGAAAACGCTTAATTTCTTTTTAAATCACTAATTTTCAGTGTTAGAGGTTAGGTTAGGTTAGGTTAGGTTAGGTTAGGTTAGGTTAATTTTAGTTAGTTTTACTTCTTTTCCCGAAAAACACTCACTTTTAGATGAAAACCAATGAATTTTACTATTTTCATCGCCTTTTCACGGAAAACGCTTAATTTCTTTTCAAATTACTAATTTTCAGTGTTAGAGGTTAGGTTAGGTTAGGTTAGGTTAGGTTAGGTTAGGTTGGGTTGGGTTGGGTTGGTTTGGGTTGGGTTAGGTTGGGTTGGATTAGGTTAGGTTAAGTTAGGTTTGGTTAGGTTAGGTTAATTTTAGTTAGTTTTACTTCTTTTCACGAAAAATACCGATGAATTTTATTTATTTTCATCTTCTTTTCACGGAAAACGCTTAATTTCTTTTTAAATCACTAATTTTCAGTGTTAGAGGTTAGGTTAGGTTAGGTTAGGTTAGGTTAGGTTAGGTTAGGTTAGGTTAGGTTAATTTTAGTTAGTTTTACTTCTTTTCATGAAAAACACTCACTTTTAGATGAAAACCAATGAATTTTACCATTTTCATCTTCTTTTCACGGAAAACGCTTAATTTCTTTTCAAATCAATGATTTTCAGTGTTAGAGGTTAGGTTAGGTTAGGTTAGGTTAGGTTAGGTTAGGTTAGGTTAGGTTAGGTTAGGTTGGGTTGGGTTAGGTTGGTTTGGTTGGGTTAGGTTAGGTTATGTTAGGTTAGGTTAGATTAGGTTATGTTAGGTTAGGTTGGGTTAGGTTAGGTTAGGTTAGGTTAGGTTAGGTTAGGTTAGGTTAATTTTAGTTAGTTTTACTTCTTTTCACGAAAAACACTAAGTTTTAGATGAAAACCAATGAATTTTACTTATTTCATCTTCTTTTCACGGAAAAGGCATAATTTCTTTTCAAATTACTGATTTTCAGTGTTAGAGGTTAGGTAACGTTAGGTTTGGGTAGGTTAGGTTAGGTTAGGTAAGGTTAAGTTAGGTTAGGTTAGGTTAAGTCAATATTAGTTAGTTTTACTTCTTTTCACGAAAAACACTCAGTTTTCGATGAAAACCAATGAATTTTACTTATTTTCATCTTCTGTTCACGGAAAACGCTTAATTTCTTTTCAAATTACTGATTTTCAGTGTTAGAGGTTAGGTTACGTTAGGTTTGGTTAGGTTAGGTTAGGTTAGGTAAGGTTAGGTTAGGTTGGGTTGGGTTTGGTTGGGTTAGGTTAGGTTAGGTTAGGTTAGATTAGGTTAGGTTAGGCTAGGTTGGGTTAGGATTGGTTAGGTTAGGTTAGGTTAGGTTACGTTAGGTTAGGTTAGGTTCGGGTAGGTTAGGTTAGGTTAGGTTAGGTTAGGTTAGGTTAGGTTAATTTTAGTTAGTTTTACTTCTTTTAACGAAAAACACTCAGTTTTAGATGAAAACCAATGAATTTTACGTATTTTCATCTTCTTTTCACGGAAAACGCTTAATTTCTTTTCAAATTACTTATTTTCAGTGTTAGAGGTTTGGTTACGTTAGGTTTGGTTAGGTTAGGTTACGTTACGTAAGGTTAGGTTATGTTTGGTTAGGTTAAGTAAATTTTAGTTAGTTTTACTTCTTTTTACGAAAAACACTCAGTTTAAGATGAAAAATAATGTATTTCACTTATTTTCAACTTCTTTTTACGGAAAACGCTCAATTTCTTTTCAAATTGCTTATTTTCAGCGTTAGGTTAGGTTAGGTTAGGCTAGGTTAGGTTAGGTTAGGTTGGGTTGGGTTGGGTTGGGTTTGGTTGGGTTAGGTTAGGATAGGTTAGGTTAGGTTAGATTTGGTTTGGTTAGGTTGGGTTAGGTTAGGCTAGGTTAGGTTAGGTTAATTTTAGTTAGTTTTACTTCTTTTAACGAAAAACACTCAGTTTTCGATGAAAACCAATGAATTTTACTTATTTTCATCTTCTTTTCACGGAAAACGCTTGATTTCTTTTCAAATTACTGATTTTCAGTGTTAGAGGTTTGGTTACGTTAGGTTTGGTTAGGTTAGGTTAGGTTACGTATGGTAAGGTTAGCTTAGGTTAGGTTAAGTTAATTTTAGTGAGTTTTACTTTTTTTCACGAAAAACACTCAGTTTAAGATGAAAACTAATGAATTTCACTTATTTTCATCTTCTTTTAACGGAAAACGTTTAATTTCTTTTTAAATCACTGATTTTTAGTGTTAGGGGTTAGGTTAGGTTAGGTTAGATTAGGTTAGGTTAGGTTAGGTTAGGTTAGGTTTGGTTGGGTTGGGGTGGGTTAGGTTAGTTTAAGTTAATTTTAGTTAGTTTTACTTCTTTTCACGAAAATAACACTCAGTTTATGATGAAAACTTATGTATTTCACTTATTTTCATCTTCTTTTTACGGAAAACGCTTAATTTCTTTTTAAATCACTAATTTTCAGTGTTAAAGGTTAGGTTAGGTTAGGTTAGGTTAGGTTAGGTTAGGTTAATTTTATTTAGTTTTACTTCTTTTCACGAAAAACACTCACTTTTAGATGAAAACCAATGAATTTTACTATTTTCATCTTCTTTTCACGGAAAACGCTTAATTTCTTTTCAAATTACTGATTTTCAGTGTTAGAGGTTAGGTTAGGTTAGGTTAGGTTAGGTTAGGTTAGGTTGGGTTAGGATAGGTTAGGTTAGGTTAGGTTAGGTTAGGTTAGGTTAGGTTAGGGTAGGTTAGGATAGGTTAGGTTACGTTAGGTTAATTTTAGTTAGTTTTACTTCTTTTAACGAAAAACACACAGTTTTACATGAAAACCAATGAATTTTACTTATTTTCATCTTTTTTTCACGGAAATTGCTTAATTTCTTTTCAAATTACTGATTTTCAGTGTTAGAGGTTTGGTTACGTTAGGTTTGGTTAGGTTAGGTTAGGTTAGGTATAGTAAGGTTAGGTTAGGTTAGGTTAAGTTAATTTTAGTGAGTTTTACTTTTTTTCACGAAAAACACTCAGTTTAAGATGAAAACTAATGAATTTCACTTATTTTCATCTTCTTTTTACGGAAAACGTTTAATTTCTTTTCAAATCACTGATTTTTAGTATTAGAGGTTAGGTTAGGTTAGGGTAGATTAGGTTAGGTTAGGTTAGGTTAGGTTAGGTTCGGTTGGGTTGGGGTGGGTTAGGTTAGTTTAAGTTAATTTTAGTTAGTTTTACTTCTTTTCACGAAAAACACTCAGTTTAAGATGAAAACTAATGTATTTCACTTATTTTCATCTTCTTTTTACGGAAAACGCTTAATTTCTTTTTATATCACTAATTTTCAGTGTTAGAGGTTAGGTTAGGTTAGGTTAGGTTAGGTTAGGTTAGGTTAATTTTAGTTAGTTTTACTTCTTTTCACGAAAAACACTCACTTTTAGATGAAAACCAATGAATTTTACTATTTTCATCGCCTTTTCACGGAAAACGCTTAATTTCTTTTCAAATTACTAATTTTTAGTGTTAGAGGTTAGGTTAGGTTAGGTTAGGTTAGGTTAGGTTAGGTTGGGTTGGGTTGGGTTGGTTTGGGTTGGGTTAGGTTGGGTTGGATTAGGTTAGGTTAAGTTAGGTTTGGTTAGGTTAGGTTAATTTTAGTTAGTTTTACTTCTTTTCACGAAAAATACCGATGAATTTTATTTATTTTCATCTTCTTTTCACGGAAAACGCTAAAATTCTTTACAAATAACTGATTTTCAGTGTTAGAGGTTAGGTTAGGTTAGGTTAGATTAGGTTAGGTTAGGTTAGGTTAGGTTAGGTTAGGTTGGGTAGGGGTGGGTTAGGTTAGGTTAAGTTAATTTTAGTTAGATTTTCTTCTTTTCACGAAAAACACTCAGTTTAAGATGAAAACTAATGTATTTCACTTATTTTCATCTTGTTTTTACGGAAAACGCTTAATTTCTTTTTAAATCACTAATTTTCAGTGTTAGAGGTTAGGTTAGGTTAGGTTAGGTTAGGTTAGGTTAGGTTAATTTTAGTTAGTTTTACTTCTTTTCATGAAAAACACTCACTTTTAGATGAAAACCAATGAGTTTTACCATTTTCATCTTCTTTTCACGGAAAACGCTTAATTTCTTTTCAAATCACTGATTTTCAGTGTTAGAGGTTAGGTTAGGTTAGGTTAGGTTTGGTTGGGTTGGGTTGGGTTAGGTTGGGTTTGGTTGGGTTAGGTTAGGTTATGTTAGGTTAGGTTAGATTAGGTTAGGTTAGGTTAGGTTGGGTTAGGTTAGGTTAGGTTAGGTTAGGTTAGGTTAGGTTAGGTTAGGTTAATTTTAGTTAGTTTTACTTCTTTTCACGAAAAACACTAAGTTTTAGATGAAAACCAATGAATTTTACTTATTTCATCTTCTTTTCACGGAAAAGGCATAATTTCTTTTCAAATTACTGATTTTCAGTGTTAGAGGTTAGGTAACGTTAGGTTTGGGTAGGTTAGGTTAGGTTAGGTAAGGTTTGGTTAGGTTAGGTTAGGTTAAGTCAATATTAGTTAGTTTTACTTCTTTTCACGAAAAACACTCAGTTTTAGATGAAAACCAATGAATTTTACTTATTTTCATCTTCTTTTCACGGAAAACGCTTAATTTCTTTTCAAATTACTGATTTTCAGTGTTAGAGGTTTGGTTACGTTAGGTTTGGTTAGGTTAGGTTAGGTTACGTAAGGTTAGGTTATGATAGGTTAGGTTAAGTAAATTTTAGTTAGTTTTACTTCTTTTTACGAAAAACACTCAGTTTAAGATGAAAAATAATGTATTTCACTTATTTTCAACTTCTTTTTACGGAAAACGCTCAATTTCTTTTCAAATTACTTATTTTCAGCGTTAGGTTAGGTTAGGTTAGGCTAGGTTAGGTTAGGTTAGGTTGGGTTGGGTTGGGTTGGGTTTGGTTGGGTTAGGTTAGGTTAGGTTAGGTTAGGTTAGATTAGGTTAGGTTAGGTTGGGTTAGGTTAGGTTTGGTTAGGTTAGGTTAGGTTAGGTTGGGTTAATTTTAGTTAGTTTTACTTCTTTTAACGAAAAACACTCAGTTTTCGATGAAAACCAATGAATTTTACTTATTTTCATCTTCTTTTCACGGAAAACGCTTGATTTCTTTTCAAATTACTGATTTTCAGTGTTAGAGGTTTGGTTACGTTAGGTTTGGTTAGGTTAGGTTAGGTTACGTATGGTAAGGTTAGGTTAGGTTAGGTTAAGTTAATTTTAGTGAGTTTTACTTTTTTTCACGAAAAACACTCAGTTTAAGATGAAAACTAATGAATTTCACTTATTTTCATCTTCTTTTTACGGAAAACGTTTAATTTCTTTTTAAATCACTGATTTTTAGTGTTAGAGGTTAGGTTAGGTTAGGTTAGATTAGGTTAGGTTAGGTTAGGTTAGGTTAGGTTAGGATCGGTTGGGTTGGGGTGGGTTAGGTTAGTTTAAGTTAATTTTAGTTAGTTTTACTTCTTTTCACGAAAAAAACACTCAGTTTAAGATGAAAACTTATGTATTTCACTTATTTTCATCTTCTTTTTACGGAAAACGCTTAATTTCTTTTTAAATCACTAATTTTCAGTGTTAGAGGTTAGGTTAGGTTAGGTTAGGTTAGGTTAGGTTAGGTTAATTTTAGTTAGTTTTACTTCTTTTCCCGAAAAACACTCACTTTTAGATGAAAACCAATGAATTTTACTATTTTCATCGCCTTTTCACGGAAAACGCTTAATTTCTTTTCAAATTACTAATTTTCAGTGTTAGAGGTTAGGTTAGGTTAGGTTAGGTTAGGTTAGGTTAGGTTGGGTTGGGTTGGGTTGGTTTGGGTTGGGTTAGGTTGGGTTGGATTAGGTTAGGTTAAGTTAGGTTTGGTTAGGTTAGGTTAATTTTAGTTAGTTTTACTTCTTTTCACGAAAAATACCGATGAATTTTATTTATTTTCATCTTCTTTTCACGGAAAACGCTTAATTTCTTTTTAAATCACTAATTTTCAGTGTTAGAGGTTAGGTTAGGTTAGGTTAGGTTAGGTTAGGTTAGGTTAGGTTAGGTTAATTTTAGTTAGTTTTACTTCTTTTCATGAAAAACACTCACTTTTAGATGAAAACCAATGAATTTTACCATTTTCATCTTCTTTTCACGGAAAACGCTTAATTTCTTTTCAAATCAATGATTTTCAGTGTTAGAGGTTAGGTTAGGTTAGGTTAGGTTAGGTTAGGTTAGGTTGGGTTGGGTTAGGTTGGGTTTGGTTGGGTTAGGTTAGGTTATGTTAGGCTAGGTTAGATTAGGTTATGTTAGGTTAGGTTAGGTTAGGTTAGGTTAGGTTAGGTTAGGTTAGGTTAGGTTAATTTTAGTTAGTTTTACTTCTTTTCACGAAAAACACTAAGTTTTAGATGAAAACCAATGAATTTTACTTATTTCATCTTCTTTTCACGGAAAAGGCATAATTTCTTTTCAAATTACTGATTTTCAGTGTTAGAGGTTAGGTAACGTTAGGTTTGGGTAGGTTAGGTTAGGTTAGGTAAGGTTAAGTTAGGTTAGGTTAGGTTAAGTCAATATTAGTTAGTTTTACTTCTTTTCACGAAAAACACTCAGTTTTCGATGAAAACCAATGAATTTTACTTATTTTCATCTTCTTTTCACGGAAAACGCTTAATTTCTTTTCAAATTACTGATTTTCAGTGTTAGAGGTTAGGTTACGTTAGGTTTGGTTAGGTTAGGTTAGGTTAGGTAAGGTTAGGTTAGGTTGGGTTGGGTTTGGTTGGGTTAGGTTAGGTTAGGTTAGGTTAGGTTAGATTAGGTTAGGTTAGGCTAGGTTGGGTTAGGATTGGTTAGGTTAGGTTAGGTTAGGTTACGTTAGGTTAGGTTAGGTTCGGGTAGGTTAGGTTAGGTTAGGTTAGGTTAGGTTAGGTTAGGTTAATTTTAGTTAGTTTTACTTCTTTTAACGAAAAACACTCAGTTTTAGATGAAAACCAATGAATTTTACGTATTTTCATCTTCTTTTCACGGAAAACGCTTAATTTCTTTTCAAATTACTTATTTTCAGTGTTAGAGGTTTGGTTACGTTAGGTTTGGTTAGGTTAGGTTACGTTACGTAAGGTTAGGTTATGTTTGGTTAGGTTAAGTAAATTTTAGTTAGTTTTACTTCTTTTTACGAAAAACACTCAGTTTAAGATGAAAAATAATGTATTTCACTTATTTTCAACTTCTTTTTACGGAAAACGCTCAATTTCTTTTCAAATTGCTTATTTTCAGCGTTAGGTTAGGTTAGGTTAGGCTAGGTTAGGTTAGGTTAGGTTGGGTTGGGTTGGGTTGGGTTTGGTTGGGTTAGGTTAGGATAGGTTAGGTTAGGTTAGATTAGGTTTGGTTAGGTTGGGTTAGGTTAGGTTAGGTTAGGTTAGGTTAGGTTAGGTTAGGTTAATTTTAGTTAGTTTTACTTCTTTTAACGAAAAACACTCAGTTTTCGATGAAAACCAATGAATTTTACTTATTTTCATCTTCTTTTCACGGAAAACGCTTGATTTCTTTTCAAATTACTGATTTTCAGTGTTAGAGGTTTGGTTACGTTAGGTTTGGTTAGGTTAGGTTAGGTTACGTATGGTAAGGTTAGCTTAGGTTAGGTTAAGTTAATTTTAGTGAGTTTTACTTTTTTTCACGAAAAACACTCAGTTTAAGATGAAAACTAATGAATTTCACTTATTTTCATCTTCTTTTAACGGAAAACGTTTAATTTCTTTTTAAATCACTGATTTTTAGTGTTAGGGGTTAGGTTAGGTTAGGTTAGATTAGGTTAGGTTAGGTTAGGTTAGGTTAGGTTCGGTTGGGTTGGGGTGGGTTAGGTTAGTTTAAGTTAATTTTAGTTAGTTTTACTTCTTTTCACGAAAAAAACACTCAGTTTATGATGAAAACTTATGTATTTCACGTATTTTCATCTTCTTTTTACGGAAAACGCTTAATTTCATTTTAAATCACTAATTTTCAGTGTTAAAGGTTAGGTTAGGTTAGGTTAGGTTAGGTTAGGTTAGGTTAATTTTATTTAGTTTTACTTCTTTTCACGAAAAACACTCACTTTTAGATGAAAACCAATGAATTTTACTATTTTCATCTTCTTTTCACGGAAAACGCTTAATTTCTTTTCAAATTACTGATTTTCAGTGTTAGAGGTTAGGTTAGGTTAGGTTAGGTTAGGTTAGGTTAGGTTGGGTTAGGATAGGTTAGGTTAGGTTAGGTTAGGTTAGGTTAGGTTAGGTTAGGGTAGGTTAGGATAGGTTAGGTTACGTTAGGTTAATTTTAGTTAGTTTTACTTCTTTTAACGAAAAACACACAGTTTTACATGAAAACCAATGAATTTTACTTATTTTCATCTTTTTTTCACGGAAATTGCTTAATTTCTTTTCAAATTACTGATTTTCAGTGTTAGAGGTTTGGTTACGTTAGGTTTGGTTAGGTTAGGTTAGGTTAGGTATAGTAAGGTTAGGTTAGGTTAGGTTAAGTTAATTTTAGTGAGTTTTACTTTTTTTCACGAAAAACACTCAGTTTAAGATGAAAACTAATGAATTTCACTTATTTTCATCTTCTTTTTACGGAAAACGTTTAATTTCTTTTCAAATCACTGATTTTTAGTATTAGAGGTTAGGTTAGGTTAGGGTAGATTAGGTTAGGTTAGGTTAGGTTAGGTTAGGTTCGGTTGGGTTGGGGTGGGTTAGGTTAGTTTAAGTTAATTTTAGTTAGTTTTACTTCTTTTCACGAAAAACACTCAGTTTAAGATGAAAACTAATGTATTTCACTTATTTTCATCTTCTTTTTACGGAAAAAGCTTAATTTCTTTTTATATCACTAATTTTCAGTGTTAGAGGTTAGGTTAGGTTAGGTTAGGTTAGGTTAGGTTAATTTTAGTTAGTTTTACTTCTTTTCACGAAAAACACTCACTTTTAGATGAAAACCAATGAATTTTACTATTTTCATCGCCTTTTCACGGAAAACGCTTAATTTCTTTTCAAATTACTAATTTTTAGTGTTAGAGGTTAGGTTAGGTTAGGTTAGGTTAGGTTAGGTTAGGTTGGGTTGGGTTGGGTTGGTTTGGGTTGGGTTAGGTTGGGTTGGATTAGGTTAGGTTAAGTTAGGTTTGGTTAGGTTAGGTTAATTTTAGTTAGTTTTACTTCTTTTCACGAAAAATACCGATGAATTTTATTTATTTTCATCTTCTTTTCACGGAAAACGCTAAAATTCTTTACAAATAACTGATTTTCAGTGTTAGAGGTTAGGTTAGGTTAGGTTAGATTAGGTTAGGTTAGGTTAGGTTAGGTTAGGTTAGGTTGGGTAGGGGTGGGTTAGGTTAGGTTAAGTTAATTTTAGTTAGATTTTCTTCTTTTCACGAAAAACACTCAGTTTAAGATGAAAACTAATGTATTTCACTTATTTTCATCTTGTTTTTACGGAAAACGCTTAATTTCTTTTTAAATCACTAATTTTCAGTGTTAGAGGTTAGGTTAGGTTAGGTTAGGTTAGGTTAGGTTAGGTTAATTTTAGTTAGTTTTACTTCTTTTCATGAAAAACACTCACTTTTAGATGAAAACCAATGAGTTTTACCATTTTCATCTTCTTTTCACGGAAAACGCTTAATTTCTTTTCAAATCACTGATTTTCAGTGTTAGAGGTTAGGTTAGGTTAGGTTAGGTTTGGTTGGGTTGGGTTGGGTTAGGTTGGGTTTGGTTGGGTTAGGTTAGGTTATGTTAGGTTAGGTTAGATTAGGTTAGGTTAGGTTAGGTTAGGTTAGGTTAGGTTAGGTTAGGTTAGGTTAATTTTAGTTAGTTTTACTTCTTTTCACGAAAAACACTAAGTTTTAGATGAAAACCAATGAATTTTACTTATTTCATCTTCTTTTCACGGAAAAGGCATAATTTCTTTTCAAATTACTGATTTTCAGTGTTAGAGGTTAGGTAACGTTAGGTTTGGGTAGGTTAGGTTAGGTTAGGTAAGGTTTGGTTAGGTTAGGTTAGGTTAAGTCAATATTAGTTAGTTTTACTTCTTTTCACGAAAAACACTCAGTTTTAGATGAAAACCAATGAATTTTACTTATTTTCATCTTCTTTTCACGGAAAACGCTTAATTTCTTTTCAAATTACTGATTTTCAGTGTTAGAGGTTAGGTTACGTTAGGTTTGGTTAGGTTAGGTTAGGTTAGGTAAGGTTAGGTTAGGTTGGGTTGGGTTTGGTTGGGTTAGGTTAGGTTAGGTTAGGTTAGGTTAGATTAGGTTAGGTTAGGCTAGGTTGGGTTAGGATTGGTTAGGTTAGGTTAGGTTAGGTTAGGTTAGGTTCGGGTAGGTTAGGTTAGGTTAGGTTAGGTTAGGTTAGGTTAGGTTAATTTTAGTTAGTTTTCCTTCTTTTAACGAAAAACACTCAGTTTTAGATGAAAACCAATGAATTTTACGTATTTTCATCTTCTTTTCACGGAAAACGCTTAATTTCTTTTCAAATTTCTTATTTTCAGTGTTAGAGGTTTGGTTACGTTAGGTTTGGTTAGGTTAGGTTAGGTTACGTAAGGTTAGGTTATGTTAGGTTAGGTTAAGTAAATTTTAGTTAGTTTTACTTCTTTTTACGAAAAACACTCAGTTTAAGATGAAAAATAATGTATTTCACTTATTTTCAACTTCTTTTTACGGAAAACGCTCAATTTCTTTTCAAATTACTTATTTTCAGCGTTAGGTTAGGTTAGGTTAGGCTAGGTTAGGTTAGGTTAGGTTGGGTTGGGTTGGGTTGGGTTTGGTTGGGTTAGGTTAGGTTAGGTTAGGTTAGGTTAGATTAGGTTAGGTTAGGTTGGGTTAGGTTAGGTTTGGTTAGGTTAGGTTAGGTTAGGTTGGGTTAATTTTAGTTAGTTTTACTTCTTTTAACGAAAAACACTCAGTTTTCGATGAAAACCAATGAATTTTACTTATTTTCATCTTCTTTTCACGGAAAACGCTTGATTTCTTTTCAAATTACTGATTTTCAGTGTTAGAGGTTTGGTTACGTTAGGTTTGGTTAGGTTAGGTTAGGTTACGTATGGTAAGGTTAGGTTAGGTTAGGTTAAGTTAATTTTAGTGAGTTTTACTTTTTTTCACGAAAAACACTCAGTTTAAGATGAAAACTAATGAATTTCACTTATTTTCATCTTCTTTTTACGGAAAACGTTTAATTTCTTTTTAAATCACTGATTTTTAGTGTTAGAGGTTAGGTTCGGTTAGGTTAGATTAGGTTAGGTTAGGTTAGGTTAGGTTAGGTTAGGATCGGTTGGGTTGGGGTGGGTTAGGTTAGTTTAAGTTAATTTTAGTTAGTTTTACTTCTTTTCACGAAAAAAACACTCAGTTTAAGATGAAAACTTATGTATTTCACTTATTTTCATCTTCTTTTTACGGAAAACGCTTAATTTCTTTTTAAATCACTAATTTTCAGTGTTAGAGGTTAGGTTAGGTTAGGTTAGGTTAGGTTAGGTTAGGTTAATTTTAGTTAGTTTTACTTCTTTTCACGAAAAACACTCACTTTTAGATGAAAACCAATGAATTTTACTATTTTCATCTTCTTTTCACGGAAAACGCTTAATTTCTTTTCAAATTACTGATTTTCAGTGTTAGAGGTTAGGTTAGGTTAGGGTAGATTAGGTTAGGTTAGGTTAGGTTAGGTTAGGTTCGGTTGGGTTGGGGTGGGTTAGTTTAGTTTAAGTTAATTTTAGTTAGTTTTACTTCTTTTCACGAAAAACACTCAGTTTAAGATGAAAACTAATGTATTTCACTTATTTTCATCTTCTTTTTACGGAAAACGCTTAATTTCTTTTTAAATCACTAATTTTCAGTGTTAGAGGTTAGGTTAGGTTAGGTTAGGTTAGGTTAGGTTAGGTTAATTTTAGTTAGTTTTACTTCTTTTCCCGAAAAACACTCACTTTTAGATGAAAACCAATGAATTTTACTATTTTCATCGCCTTTTCACGGAAAACGCTTAATTTCTTTTCAAATTACTAATTTTCAGTGTTAGAGGTTAGGTTAGGTTAGGTTAGGTTAGGTTAGGTTAGGTTGGGTTGGGTTGGGTTGGTTTGGGTTGGGTTAGGTTGGGTTGGATTAGGTTAGGTTAAGTTAGGTTTGGTTAGGTTAGGTTAATTTTAGTTAGTTTTACTTCTTTTCACGAAAAATACCGATGAATTTTATTTATTTTCATCTTCTTTTCACGGAAAACGCTTAATTTCTTTTTAAATCACTAATTTTCAGTGTTAGAGGTTAGGTTAGGTTAGGTTAGGTTAGGTTAGGTTAGGTTAGGTTAGGTTAATTTTAGTTAGTTTTACTTCTTTTCATGAAAAACACTCACTTTTAGATGAAAACCAATGAATTTTACCATTTTCATCTTCTTTTCACGGAAAACGCTTAATTTCTTTTCAAATCAATGATTTTCAGTGTTAGAGGTTAGGTTAGGTTAGGTTAGGTTAGGTTAGGTTAGGTTAGGTTAGGTTAGGTTAGGTTGGGTTGGGTTAGGTTGGGTTTGGTTGGGTTAGGTTAGGTTATGTTAGGTTAGGTTAGATTAGGTTATGTTAGGTTAGGTTGGGTTAGGTTAGGTTAGGTTAGGTTAGGTTAGGTTAGGTTAGGTTAGGTTAATTTTAGTTAGTTTTACTTCTTTTCACGAAAAACACTAAGTTTTACATGAAAACCAATGAATTTTACTTATTTCATCTTCTTTTCACGGAAAAGGCATAATTTCTTTTCAAATTACTGATTTTCAGTGTTAGAGGTTAGGTAACGTTAGGTTTGGGTAGGTTAGGTTAGGTTAGGTAAGGTTAAGTTAGGTTAGGTTAGGTTAAGTCAATATTAGTTAGTTTTACTTCTTTTCACGAAAAACACTCAGTTTTCGATGAAAACCAATGAATTTTACTTATTTTCATCTTCTTTTCACGGAAAACGCTTAATTTCTTTTCAAATTACTGATTTTCAGTGTTAGAGGTTAGGTTACGTTAGGTTTGGTTAGGTTAGGTTAGGTTAGGTAAGGTTAGGTTAGGTTGGGTGGGTTTGGTTGGGTTAGGTTAGGTTAGGTTAGGTAGGTAGATTAGGTTAGGTTAGGCTAGGTTGGGTTAGGATGGTTAGGTTAGGTTAGGTTAGGCTACGTTAGGTTAGGTTAGGTTCGGGTAGGTTAGGTTAGGTTAGGTTAGGTTAGGTTAGGTTAGGTTAATTTATGTTAGTTTACTTCTTTTAACGAAAAAAACTCAGTTTTAGATGAAACCATGAATTTTACGTATTTTCATCTTCTTTTCACGGAAAACGCTTAATTCTTTTCAAATTACTTATTTTCAGTGTTAGAGGTTTGGTTACGTTAGGTTTGGTTAGGTTAGGTTACGTTACGTAAGGTTAGGTTATGTTTGGTTAGGTTAAGTAAATTTTAGTTAGTTTTACTTCTTTTTACGAAAAACACTCAGTTTAAGATGAAAAATAATGTATTTCACTTATTTTCAACTTCTTTTTACGGAAAACGCTCAATTTCTTTTCAAATTGCTTATTTTCAGCGTTAGGTTAGGTTAGGTTAGGCTAGGTTAGGTTAGGTTAGGTTGGGTTGGGTTGGGTTGGGTTTGGTTGGGTTAGGTTAGGATAGGTTAGGTTAGGTTAGATTAGGTTTGGTTAGGTTGGGTTAGGTTAGGTTAGGTTAGGTTAGGTTAGGTTAGGTTAGGTTAATTTTAGTTAGTTTTACTTCTTTTAACGAAAAACACTCAGTTTTAGATGAAAACCAATGAATTTTACTTATTTTCATCTTCTTTTCACGGAAAACGCTTGATTTCTTTTCAAATTACTGATTTTCAGTGTTAGAGGTTTGGTTACGTTCGGTTTGGTTAGGTTAGGTTAGGTTACGTATGGTAAGGTTAGCTTAGGTTAGGTTAAGTTAATTTTAGTGAGTTTTACTTTTTTTCACGAAAAACACTCAGTTTAAGATGAAAACTAATGAATTTCACTTATTTTCATCTTCTTTTAACGGAAAACGTTTAATTTCTTTTTAAATCACTGATTTTTAGTGTTAGGGGTTAGGTTAGGTTAGGTTAGATTAGGTTAGGTTAGGTTAGGTTAGGTTAGGTTCGGTTGGGTTGGGGTGGGTTAGGTTAGTTTAAGTTAATTTTAGTTAGTTTTACTTCTTTTCACGAAAAAAACACTCAGTTTATGATGAAAACTTATGTAATTCACGTATTTTCATCTTCTTTTTACGGAAAACGCTTAATTTCTTTTTAAATCACTAATTTTCAGTGTTAAAGGTTAGGTTAGGTTAGGTTAGGTTAGGTTAGGTTAGGTTAATTTTATTTAGTTTTACTTCTTTTCACGAAAAACACTCACTTTTAGATGAAAACCAATGAATTTTACTATTTTCATCTTCTTTTCACGGAAAACGCTTAATTTCTTTTCAAATTACTGATTTTCAGTGTTAGAGGTTAGGTTAGGTTAGGTTAGGTTAGGTTAGGTTAGGTTAGGTAAGGTTAGGTTAGGTTACGTTAGGTTAAGTTAATTTTAGTTAGTTTTACTTCTTTTCACGAAAAACACTCAGTTTAAGATGAAAACTAATGTATTTCACATATTTTCATCTTCTTTTTACGGAAAACGCTTAATTTCTTTTCATATCACTGATTTTCAGTGTTAGAGGTTAGGTTAGGTTAGGTTAGGTTAGGTTAGGTTGGGTTGGGTTGGGTTGGGTTGGGTTGGGTTAGGTTGGGTTGGATTAGGTTAGTTTAGGTTAGCTTTGGTTAGGTTAGGTTAATTTTAGTTAGTTTTACTTCTTTTCACGAAAAATACTCAGTTTTAGATGAAAACCGATGAATTTTACTTATTTTCATCATCTTTTCACGGAAAACGCTAAATTTCTTTACAAATAACTGATTTTCAGTGTTAGAGGTTAGGTTAGGTTAGGCTAGGTTAGGTTAGGTTAGGTTAGGTTAGGTTTGGTTTGGTTAGGTTAGGTTAGGTTAGGTTAGGTTAGGTTAGGTTAGGTTAGGTTAAGTAAATTTTAGTTAGTTTTACTTCTTTTCACGAAAAACACTCAGTTTAAGATGAAAACTAATGTATTTCACTTATTTTCATCTTCATTTTACGGAAAACGCTTAATTTCTTTTCAAATCACTGATTTTCAGTGTTACAGGTTAGTTTAGGTAAGGTTAGGTTAGGTTAGGTTAGGTTAGGTTAGGTTAGGTTAGGTTAGGTTGGGTTGGGTTTGGTTTGGTTAGGTTAGGTTACGTTAGGTTAGGTTAGATTAGGTTAGGTTAGGTTAGGTTGGGTTAGGTTAGGTTAGGTTAGGTTAGGTTAGGTTAATTTTAGTTAGTTTTACTTCTTTTAACGAAAAACACTCAGTTTTAGATCAAAACCAATGAATTTTACTTATTTTCATCTTCTTTTCACGGAAAACACTTAATTTCTTTTCAAATTACTGATTTTCAGTGTTAGAGGTTTGGTTACGTTAGGTTTGGTTAGGTTAGGTTAGGTTGGCTTGGGTTGGGTTAGGTTGGGTTGGATTAGGTTAGGTTAGGTTAGGTTAGGTTAATTTTAGTTAGTTTTACTTCTTTTCATGAAAAACACTCACTTTTAGATGAAAACCAATGAATTTTACCATTTTCATCTTCTTTTAACGGAAAACGCTTAATTTCTTTTCAAATCACTGATTTTCAGTGTTAGAGGTTAGGTTAGGTTAGGTTAGGTTAGGTTAGGTTAGGTTAGGTTAGGTTGGGTTGGGTTGGGTTGGGTTGGGTTTGGTTGGGTTACGTTAGGTTAGGTTAGGTTAGGTTAGATTAGGTTAGGTTAGGTTAGGTTGGGTTAGGTTAGGTTAGGTTAGGTTAGGTTAGGTTAGGTTAATTTTAGTTAGTTTTACTTCTTTTAACGAAAAACACTCAGTTTTAGATAATAACAATGAATTTTACTTATTTTCATCTTCTTTTCACGGAAAAGGCTTAATTTCTTTTCAAATTACTGATTTTCAGTGTTAGAGGTTAGGTAACGTTAGTTTTGGGTAGGTTAGGTTAGGTTAGGTAAGGTTAGGCTAGGTTAGGTTAGGTTAGGTTAGGTTAGGTTAAGTTAGGTTAGGTTAGGTTAGGTTAGGTTAGGTTAGGTTAAGTTAATTTTAGTTAGTTTTACTTCTTTTCACGAAAAACACTCAGTTTAAGATGAAAACTAATGTATTTCACTTATTTTCATCTTCTTTTTACGGAAAACGCTTAATTTCTTTTCAAATCACTGATTTTCAGTGTTAGGTTAGGTTACGTTAGGTTAGGTTAGGTTAGGTTAGGTCAGGTTGGGTTGGGTTGGGTTGGGTTTGGTTGGGTTAGGTTAGGTTAGGTTAGGTTAGGTTAGGTTAATTTTAGTTAGTTTTACTTCTTTTAACGAAAAACACTCAGTTTTAGATAAAAACCAATGAATTTTACTTATTTTCATCTTCTTTTCACGGAAAAGGCTTAATTTCTTTTCAAATTACTGATTTTCAGTGTTAGAGGTTAGGTTAGGTTAGGTTAGGTAAGGTTAGGTTAGGTTAGGTTAGGTTAGGTTAAGTTAATTTTAGTTAGTTTTACTTCTTTTCACGAAAAACACTCAGTTTAAGATGAAAACTAATGTATTTCACTTATTTTCATCTTCTTTTTACGGAAAACGCTTAATTTCTTTTCAAATCACTGATTTTCAGTGTTAGGTTAGGTTACGTTAGGTTAGGTTAGGTTAGGTTAGGTTAGGTTAGGTTGGGTTGGGTTGGGTTGGGTTTGGTTAAGGTTGGTTGGGTTAGGTTGGGTTATGTTAGGTTAGGTTAGGTTATGTTAGGTTAGATTGGGTTAGGTTAGGGTAGGTTAGGTTAGGTTAGGTTAGGTTAGGTTAGGTTAATTTTAGTTAGTTTTACTTCTTTTAACGAAAAACACTCAGTTTTAGATGAAAACCAATGAATTTTACGTATTTTCATCTTCTTTTCACGGAAAACGCTTACTTTCATTTTCAGTAGTTAGAGGTTTGGTTAGGTTAGGTTTAGGTTAGGTTAGGTTAGGTTAGGATATTTTTAGTGAGTTTAACTTTTTTTCACGAAAAACACTAAGTTTAAGATGAAAACTAATTAATTTCACTTATTTTCATCTTCTTTTACGGAAAACGCTTAATTTCTTTTCAATCACTGATTTTCAGTGTTAGAGGTTAATTTTAGTTAGTTTTACTTCTTTTAACGAAAAACACTCAGTTTTCGATGAAAACTAATGAATTTTACTTATTTTCATCTTCTTTTCACGGAAAACGCTTGATTTCTTTTCAAATTACAGATTTTCAGTGTTAGAGGTTTGGTTACGTTTGGTTTGGTTAGGTTAGGTTAGGTTGCGTATGGTAAGGTTAGGTTAGGTTAGGTTAAGTTAATTTTAGTGAGTTTTACTTTTTTTCACGAAAAACACTCAGTTTAAGATGAAAACTAATGAATTTCACTTATTTTCATCTTCTTTTTACGGAAAACGTTTAATTTCTTTTTAAATCACTGATTTTCAGTGTTAGAGGTTAGGTTAGGTTAGGTTAGGTTAGGTTAGGTTAGGTTAGGTTAGGTTAGGTTAGGTTCGGTTGGGTTGGGGTGGGTTAGGTTAGTTTAAGTTAATTTTAGTTAGTTTTACTTCTTTTCACGAAAAAAACACTCAGTTTAAGATGAAAACTTATGTATTTCACTTATTTTCATCTTCTTTTTACGGAAAACGCTTAATTTCTTTTTAAATCACTAATTTTCAGTGTTAGAGGTTAGGTTAGGTTAGGTTAGGTTAGGTTAGGTTAATTTTAGTTAGTTTTACTTCTTTTCACGAAAAACACTCACTTTTAGATGAAAACCAATGAATTTTACTATTTTCATCTTCTTTTCACGGAAAACGCTTAATTTCTTTTCAAATTACTGATTTTCAGTGTTAGAGGTTAGGTTAGGTTAGGTTAGGTTAGGTTAGGTTAGGTCAATTTTAGTTAGTTTTACTTCTTTTCACGAAAAACACTCACTTTTAGATGAAAACCAATAAATTTTACTATTTTCATCTTCTTTTCACGGAAAACGCTTAATTTCTTTTAAAATTACTGATTTTAGTGTTCGAGGTTAGGTACGTTAGGTTCGGTTAGGTTAGGTTAGGTTAGGTAAGGTTAGGTTAGGTTAGGTTAGGTTAGGTTAGGTTAATTTTAGTTAGTTTTACTTCTTTTCACGAAAAACACTCAGTTTTAGATGAAAACCAATGAATTTTACTTATTTTCATCTTCTTTTCACGGAAAACGCTTGATATCTTTTCAAATTACTGATTTTCAGTGTTAGAGTTTGGTTACGTTAGGTTTGGTTAGGTTAGGTTAGGTTAGGTTAGGTTAGGTTAGTTTAGGTTAGGTTAGGTTAATTTTAGTTAGTTTTACTTCTTTTAACGAAAAACACTCAGTTTTAGATGAAAACCAATGAATTTTACTTATTTTCATCTTCTTTTCACGGAAAACGCTTGATATCTTTTCAAATTACTGATTTTAGTGTTAGAGGTTAGGTTACGTTAGGTTTGGTTAGGTTAGGTTAGGTTAGGTAAGGTTAGGTTAGGTTAGGTTAGGTTAAGTTAATTTTAGTTATTTTTGCTTTTTTTCACGAAAAACACTCAGTTTAAGATGAAAACTAATGTATTTCACTTATTTTCATCTTCTTTTTACGGAAAACGCTTAATTTCTTTTCAAATCACTGATTTTCAGTGTTAGAGGTTAGGTTCGGTTAGGTTAGGATAGGCTGGGTTAGGTTAGGTTAGGTTGGTTTGGTTGGGTTGGGTTGTGTTGGGTTAGGTTAGGTTAGGTTAGGTTAGGTTAGGTTAGGCTAGGTTAGGTTAGGTTAGGTTAGGTTAGGTTAGGTTCGGTTAGGTTAGGTTAGGTTAGGTTAGGTTAGGTTAGGTTAGGTTAGGTTAATTTTAGTTAGTTTTACTTCTTTTAACGAAAAACACTCAGTTTTAGATGAAAACCAATGAATTTTACTTATTTTCATCTTCTTTTTACGGAAAACGCTTAATTTCTTTTTAAATCACTAATTTTCAGTGTTAGAGGTTAGGTTAGGGTATGTTAGGTTAGGTTAGGCTTAGGTTAATTTTAGTTAGTTTTACTTCTTTTCACGAAAAACACTCAGTTTAGATGAAAACTAATGTATTTCACTTATTTTCATCTTCTTTTTACGGAAAACGCTTAATTTCTTTTCAAATCACTGATTTTCAGTGTTAGAGGTAGGTTTGGTTAGGTTAGGTTGGGTTAGGTTAGGTTAGGTTAGGTTAGGTTAGGTTAGGTTAGGTTAGCTTAGGTTAATTTTAGTTAGTTTTACTTCTTTTCACGAAAAACACTCAGTTTAAGATGAAAACTAATGTATTTCACTTATTTTCATCTTCTTTTTACGGAAAACGCTTAATTTCTTTTCATATCAC
>CAUDMG010001170.1:97500-107073 GCA_958450375.1 Homarus gammarus
AGTTTTAGATGAAAACCAATGAATTTTACTTATTTTCATCTTCTTTTCACGGAAAACGCTTGATTTCTTTTCAAATTACAGATTTTCAGTGTTAGAGGTTTGGTTACGTTAGGTTTGGTTAGGTTAGGTTAGGTTGCGTATGGTAAGGTTAGGTTAGGTTAGGTTAAGTTAATTTTAGTGAGTTTTACTTTTTTTCACGAAAAACACTCAGTTTAAGATGAAAACTAATGAATTTCACTTATTTTCATCTTCTTTTTACGGAAAACGTTTAATTTCTTTTTAAATCACTGATTTTCAGTGTTAGGTTAGGTTAGGTTAGGTTAGGTTAGGTTAGGTTAGGTCAATTTTAGTTAGTTTTACTTCTTTTCACGAAAAACACTCACTTTTAGATGAAAACCAATGAATTTTACTATTTTCATTTTCTTTTCACGGAAAACGCTTAATTTCTTTTCAAATTACTGATTTTTAGTGTTCGAGGTTAGGTAACGTTAGGTTTGGTTAGGTTAGGTTAGGTTAGGTAGGTTAGGTTAGGTTAGGTTAGGTTAGGTTAGGTTAATTTTAGTTAGTTTTACTTTTTATCACGAAAAACACTCAGTTTAAGATGAAAACTAATGTATTTCACTTACTTTCATCTTCTTTTCACGGAAAACGCTTAATTTCTTTTCAAATCACTGATTTTCAGTGTTAGAGGTAAGGTTAGGTTAGGTTTGGTTGGGTTAGGTTAGCCTAGGTTAGGTTAGGTTAGGTTAGGTTAGCTTAGGTTAATTTTAGTTAGTTTTACTTCTTTTCACGAAAAACACTCAGTTTTAGATGAAAACCAATGAATTTTACTTATTTTCATCTTCTTTTCACGGAAAAGGCTTAATTTCTTTTCAAATTACTGATTTTCAGTGTTAGAGGTTAGGTAACGTTAGGTTTGGTAGGTTAGGTTAGGTTAGGTAAGGTTAGGCTAGGTTAGGTTAGGTTAGTCAATTTTAGTTAGTTTTACTTCTTTTCACGAAAAACACTCAGTTTTAGATGAAAACCAATGAATTTTACTTATTTTCATCTTCTTTTCACGGAAAACGCTTAATTTCTTTTCAAATTACTGATTTTCAGTGTTAGAGGTTAGGTTAGGTTAGGTTAGGTAAGGTTAGGTTAGGTTAGGTTAGGTTAAGTTAATTTTAGTTAGTTTTACTTCTTTTCACGAAAAACACTCAGTTTAAGATGAAAACTAATGTATTTCACTTATTTTCATCTTCTTTTTACGGAAAACGCTTAATTTCTTTTCAAATCACTGATTTTCAGTGTTAGGTTAGGTTACGTTAGGTTAGGTTAGGTTAGGTTAGGTCAGGTTGGGTTGGGTTGGGTTGGGTTTAGTTGGGTTAGGTTAGGTTAGGTTAGGTTAGGTTAGATTAGGTTAGGTTAGGTTGGGTTAGGTTAGGTTAGGTTAGGTTAGGTTAGGCTAGGTTCGATTAATTTTAGTTAGTTTTACTTCTTTTAACGAAAAACACTCAGTTTTCGATGAAATCCAATGAATTTTACTTATTTTCATCTTTTTTTCAAATTTCTGATTTTCAGTATTAGAGGTTTGGTTAGGTTAGGTTTGGTTAGGTTAGGTTAGGTTACGTTCATTTTAGTGAGTTTTACTGTTTTTCACGAAAAACACTCAGTTTAAGATGAAAACTAATGAATTTCACTTATTTTCATCTTCTTTTTACGGAAAACGTTAATTTCTTTTTAAATCCCTGATTTTCAGTGTTAGAGGTTAGGTTCGGTTAGGTTAGATTAGGTTAGGTTAGGTTAGGTTAGGTTAGGTTCGGTTGGGTTGGGGTGGGTTAGGTTAGTTTAAGTTAATTTTATTTAGTTTTACTTCTTTTCACGAAAAAAACACTCAGTTTAAGATGAAAACTTATGTATTTCACTTATTTTCATCTTCTTTTTACGGAAAACGCTTAATTTCTTTTTAAATCACTTATTTTCAGTGTTAGAGGTTAGGTTAGGTGAGGTTAGGTTAGGTTAGGTTAGGTTAATTTTAGTTAGTTTTACTTCTTTTCACGAAAAACACTAACTTTTAGATGAAAACCAATGAATTTTACTATTTTCATCTTCTTTTCACGGAAAACGCTTAATTTCTCTTCAAATTACTGATTTTCAGTGTTAGAGGTAAGGTTTGGTTAGGTTAGGTTGGGTTAGGTTAGGTTAGGTTAGGTTAGGTTAGGTTAGGTTAGGTTAGGTTAGCTTAGGTTAATTTTAGTTAGTTTTACTTCTTTTCACGAAAAACACTCAGTTTAAGATGAAAACTAATGTATTTCACTTATTTTCATCTTCTTTTTACGGAAAACGCTTAATTTCTTTTCAAATCACTGATTTTCAGTGTTAGAGGTAAGGTTTGGTTAGGTTAGGTTGGGTTAGGTTAGGTTAGGTTAGGTTAGGTTTTGGTTAGGTTAGGTTAGGTTAATTTTAGTTAGTTTTACTTCTTTTCACGAAAAACACTCAGTTTAGATGAAAACTAATGTATTTCACTTATTTTCATCTTCTTTTTACGGAAAACGCTTAATTTCTTTTCAAATCACTGATTTTCAGTGTTAGAGGTTAGGTTAGGTTAGGTTAGGTTAGGTTAGGTTAGGTTAGGTTAGGTTAGGTTAGATTGGGTTAGGTTAGGTTAGGTTAGGTTAGGTTAGGTAATTTTAGTTAGTTTTACTTCTTTTCACGAAAAACACTCAGATTTAGATGAAAACTAATGTATTTCACTTATTTTCATCTTCTTTTTACGGAAAACGCTTAATATCTTTTCAAAACACTGATTTTCAGTGTTAGAGGTTAGGTTAGGTTAGGTTAGGTTAGGTTAGGTTAGGTTAGGTTAGGTTAGGTTGGGTTGGGTTGGGTTGGGTTGGGTTTGGTTAGGTTAGGTTAGGTTAGGTTTGGTTAGATTAGTTTAGGCTAGGTTAGGTTGGGTTAGGTTAGGTTAGGTTGGGTTAGGTTAGGTTAGGTTAGGTTAGGTTTAGTTAGTTTTACTTCTTTTCACGAAAAACACTCAGTTTAAGATGAAAACTAATGTATTTCACTTATTTTCATCTTCTTTTCACGGAAAACGCTTAATTTCTTTTCAAATCACTGATTTTCAGTGTTAGAGGTTAGGTTAGGTTAGGTTAGGTTAGGTTAGGTTAGGTTAGGTTAGGTTAGGTTAGATTAGGTTAGGTTAGGTTACATTAGGTTAGGTTAGGTTAGGTTGGGTTAGGATTGGTTAGGTTAGGTTAGGTTAGGTTAGGTAGGTTAGGGTTAGGTTAGGTTAGGTTAGGTTAGGTTAGGTTAGGTTAATTTAGTTAGTTTTTCTTATTTCACGAAAAAAAATCAGTTTTAGATGAAACCAATGAATTTTACTTATTTTCATCTTTTCACGGAAAACGCATAATTTCTTTTCAAATTTCTGATTTTCAGTGTTAGAGGGTAGGTTACGTTAGGTTTGGTTAGGTTAGGTTAGGTTAGTTAAGGTTAGGTTAGGTTAGGTTAGGTTAGAGTTAATTTTAGTTAGTTTTACTTCTTTTCACGAAAAATACTCAGTTTAACATGAAAACTAATGTATTTCTTTTATTTTTATCTTCTTTACGGAAAACGCTTAATTTCTTTTCAAATCACCGATTTTCAGTGCTACAGGTTAGGTTAGGTTAGGTTTGGTTAGGTTAGGTTAGGTTAGGTTAGGTTAGGTTGGGTTGGGTTGGATTGGGTTGGGTTGGGTTTGGTTGGGTTAGGTTAGGTTAGGTTAGGTTAGGTTAGATTAGGTTAGGTTAGGTTAGGTTGGGTTAGGTTAGGTTAGGTTAGGTTAGGTTAGGTTAGGTTAATTTAGTTAGGTTTTCTTCTGTTCACGAAAATCACTCAGGTTTAGATGAAACATGATTTCACGTTTTTTCATGTTCTTTTACGGAAACGCTTAATTTCTTTTCAAATCACTGATTGTCAGTGTTAGGTTAGTTTAGGTTAGGTTAGGTTAGGTTTGGTTAGGTTAGGTTGGGTTAGGTTGGTTGGTTAGGTTAGGTTAGGTTAGGTTAGGTTAGGTTAGGTTAGATTAGGTTAGGTTAGGTTGGGTTAGGTTAGGTTAGGTTAGGCTAGGTTAGGTTAGGTTAGGTTAGGTTAGGTTAGGTTAGGTTAATTTTAGTTAGTTTTAGTTCTGTTACGAAAACACTCAGTTTTAGATGAAACTATGATTTTACTTATTTTAGGTTCTTTTCAGGAAAGCTTAAGTTCGTTTCAGATTACTGATTTTCAGTGTTAGAGGTTAGGTTAGGTTAGGTTTGGTTAGGTTAGGTTAGGTTAGGTTAGGTTAGGTTAGGTTAGGTTAGGTTAGGTTAGGTTAGGTTAGTTAGGTTAGCTTCTTTTCACGAAAGACACTCAGTTTAGATGAAAACTTATGTATTTACTTAGTTTTATCTTCTTTTACGGAAAACGCTTAATTTCTTTTCAAATCACTGATTTTCAGTGTTAGAGTTTAGGTTAGGTTAGGTTAGGTTAGGTTAGGTTAGGTTAGGTTAGGTTAGGTTAGGTTAGGTTAGGTTGGGTTAGGTTAGGTTAGGTTAGGTTAGGTTAGGTTAGGTTAGGTTAGGTTAGGGTTAGGTTAGGTTAGGTTAGGTTAGGTTAGGTTAGGTTAGGTTAGGTTAGGTTAGGTTAGGTTAAGGTTAGGTTAAGGTTAGGTTTTAGCTTATTTTTCACGAAAAACACTCAGTTTAAGATGAAACTATGTATTTCAAAACACTGATTTTCAGTGTTAGAGGTTAGGTTAGGTTAGGTTAGGTTAGGTTAGG
Source organism: Homarus gammarus (assembly GCA_958450375.1). Taxonomy (NCBI): domain Eukaryota; kingdom Metazoa; phylum Arthropoda; class Malacostraca; order Decapoda; family Nephropidae; genus Homarus; species Homarus gammarus. Next base: position 102,279 of record CAUDMG010001170.1, read on the forward strand.
TTAGGTTAGGTTAGGTTAGGTTGGGTTGGTTTGGGTTGGGTTAGGTTGGGTTAGGTTAGGTTAGGTTAGGTTAGGTTAGGTTAGGTTAGGTTAATTTTAGTTAGTTTTACTTCTTTTCACGAAAAACACTCAGTTTTAGATGAAACCAATGAATTTTGATATTTTCATCTTCTTTTCAGGAAAACGCTTAATTTCTTTCAAATTACTGATTTTCAGTGTTAGAGGTTAGGTTACGTTAGGTTTGGTTAGGTTAGGTTAGGTTAGGTAAGGTTAGGTTAGGTTAGGTTAGGTGAATTTTAGTTAGTTTTTCTTCTTTTCACGAAAAACACTCAATTTTAATGAAAACTAATGTATTTCACTTATTTTCATCTTCTTTTTACGGAAAACGCTTAATTTCTTTTCAAATCACTGATTTTCATTGCTAGAGTTTAGGTTAGGTTAGGTTAGGTTAGGTTAGGTTAAGTTAGGTTAGGTTAGGTTAGGTTAGGTTAGGTTAGGTTAGGTTAGGTTGGGTTTGGTTGGGTTAGGTTAGGTTTAGGTTAGGTTAGGTTAGGTTAGGTTAGGTTAGGTTAGGTTAGGTTAGGTTAGGTTAGGTTAGGTTAGGTAGGTTAGGTTAGGTTAGGTTAGGTTAAGTTAATTTTAGTTAGTTTTACTTCTTTTCACGAAAACACTCAGTTTAAGATGAAAAGTAATGTATTTCACTTATTTTCATCTTCTTTTTACGGAAAACGCTTAATGTCTTTTCAAATCACTGATTTTCAGTGTTAGAGGTTAGGTTAGGTTAGGTTAGGTTAGGTTAGGTTAGGTAGGTTAGGGTTAGGTTGGTTAGGTTGGGTTTGGTTGGTTAGGTTAGGTTAGGTTAGGTTAGGTTAGGTTAGGTTAGGTTAGGTTAGGTTGGTTAGGTTAGGTTAGGTTAGGTTAGGTTAGGTTAGGTTAGGTTAGGTTAGGTTTACTTTTTAGAAAAACCTCAGTTTTAGATAACATGAATTTTAGTTATGTTCATTTTTTTCACGGAAAGCTTAGTTTCTTTCAATTAGTTAGGTTAGGTTGGTTAGTTAGGTTAGGTTAGGTTAGGTTAGGTGGTTAGGTTGGTTAGGTTAGGTTAGGTTAGGTTAGAGTTAATTTTAGTTAGTTTTACTTCTTTTCACGAAACACTCACTTTAAGATGAAAAGTAATGTATTTCACTTATTTTCTTCTTCTTTTTACGGTAAACGCTTAATTTCTTTTCTAATCACTGATTTTCAGTGTTAGAGGTTAGGTTAGGTAAGGTTAGGTTAGGTTAGGTTAGGTGAGGTTGGGTTGGGTTGGGTTGGGTTGGGTTTGGTTGGGTTACGTTAGGTTAGGTTAGGTTAGGTTAGGTTAGATTAGGTTAGGTTAGGTTAGGTTGGGTTAGGTTAGGTTAGGTTAGGTTAGGTTAGGTTAGGTTAGGTTAGGTTAATTTTAGTTAGTTTTACTTCTTTTCACGAAAAACACTCAGTTTTAGATGAAAACCAATGAATTTTACTTATTTTCATCTTCTTTTCACGGAAAACGCTTGATTTCTTTTCAAATTACAGATTTTCAGTGTTAGAGGTTTGGTTACGTTAGGTTTGGTTAGGTTAGGTTAGGTTGCGCATGGTAAGGTTAGGTTAGGTTAGGTTAAGTTAATTTTAGTGAGTTTTACTTTTTTTCACGAAAAACACTCAGTTTAAGATGAAAACTAATGAATTTCACTTATTTTCATCTTCTTTTTACGGAAAACGTTTAATTTCTTTTTAAATCACTGATTTTCAGTGTTAGGTTAGGTTAGGTTAGGTTAGGTTAGGTTAGGTTAGGTCAATTTTAGTTAGTTTTACTTCTTTTCACGAAAAACACTCACTTTTAGATGAAAACCAATGAATTTTACTATTTTCATTTTCTTTTCACGGAAAACGCTTAATTTCTTTTCAAATTACTGATTTTTAGTGTTCGAGGTTAGGTAACGTTAGGTTTGGTTAGGTTAGGTTAGGTTAGGTAAGGTTAGGTTAGGTTAGGTTAGGTTAGGTTAGGTTAATTTTAGTTAGTTTTACTTTTTATCACGAAAAACACTCAGTTTAAGATGAAAACTAATGTATTTCACTTACTTTCATCTTCTTTTCACGGAAAACGCTTAATTTCTTTTCAAATCACTGATTTTCAGTGTTAGAGGTAAGGTTAGGTTAGGTTTGGTTGGGTTAGGTTAGCCTAGGTTAGGTTAGGTTAGGTTAGGTTAGCTTAGGTTAATTTTAGTTAGTTTTACTTCTTTTCACGAAAAACACTCAGTTTTAGATGAAAACCAATGAATTTTACTTATTTTCATCTTCTTTTCACGGAAAAGGCTTAATTTCTTTTCAAATTACTGATTTTCAGTGTTAGAGGTTAGGTAACGTTAGGTTTGGGTAGGTTAGGTTAGGTTAGGTAAGGTTAGGCTAGGTTAGGTTAGGTTTAGTCAATTTTAGTTAGTTTTACTTCTTTTCACGAAAAACACTCAGTTTTAGATGAAAACCAATGAATTTTACTTATTTTCATCTTCTTTTTCACGGAAAACGCTTAATTTCTTTTCAAAACACTGATTTTCAGTGTTAGAGGTTAGGGTTAGGTTAGGTTAGGTAAGGTTAGGTTAGGTTAGGTTAGGTTAAGTTAATTTTAGTTAGTTTTACTTCTTTTCACGAAAAACACTCAGTTTAAGATGAAAACTAATGTATTTCACTTATTTTCATCTTCTTTTTACGGAAAACGCTTAATTTCTTTTCAAATCACTGATTTTCAGTGTTAGGTTAGGTTACGTTAGGTTAGGTTAGGTTAGGTTAGGTCAGGTTGGGTTGGGTTGGGTTGGGTTTGGTTGGGTTAGGTTAGGTTAGGTTAGGTTAGGTTAGATTAGGTTAGGTTAGGTTGGGTTAGGTTAGGTTAGGTTAGGTTAGGTTAGGTTAGGTTCGATTAATTTTAGTTAGTTTTACTTCTTTTAACGAAAAACACTCAGTTTTCGATGAAATCCAATGAATTTTACTTATTTTCATCTTCTTTTCAAATTTCTGATTTTCAGTATTAGAGGTTTGGTTAGGTTAGGTTTGGTTAGGTTAGGTTAGGTTACGTTCATTTTAGTGAGTTTTACTGTTTTTCACGAAAAACACTCAGTTTAAGATGAAAACTAATGAATTTCACTTATTTTCATCTTCTTTTTACGGAAAACGTTAATTTCTTTTTAAATCCCTGATTTTCAGTGTTAGAGGTTAGGTTCGGTTAGGTTAGATTAGGTTAGGTTAGGTTAGGTTAGGTTAGGTTCGGTTGGGTTGGGGTGGGTTAGGTTAGTTTAAGTTAATTTTATTTAGTTTTACTTCTTTTCACGAAAAAAACACTCAGTTTAAGATGAAAACTTATGTATTTCACTTATTTTCATCTTCTTTTTACGGAAAACGCTTAATTTCTTTTTAAATCACTAATTTTCAGTGTTAGAGGTTAGGTTAGGTGAGGTTAGGTTAGGTTAGGTTAGGTTAATTTTAGTTAGTTTTACTTCTTTTCACGAAAAACACTAACTTTTAGATGAAAACCAATGAATTTTACTATTTTCATCTTCTTTTCACGGAAAACGCTTAATTTCTCTTCAAATTACTGATTTTCAGTGTTAGAGGTAAGGTTTGGTTAGGTTAGGTTGGGTTAGGTTAGGTTAGGTTAGGTTAGGTTAGGTTAGGTTAGGTTAGGTTAGCTTAGGTTAATTTTAGTTAGTTTTACTTCTTTTCACGAAAAACACTCAGTTTAAGATGAAAACTACTGTATTTCACTTATTTTCATCTTCTTTTTACGGAAAACGCTTAATTTCTTTTCAAATCACTGATTTTCAGTGTTAGAGGTAAGGTTTGGTTAGGTTAGGTTGGGTTAGGTTAGGTTAGGTTAGGTTAGGTTTTGGTTAGGTTAGGTTAAGTTAATTTTAGTTAGTTTTACTTCTTTTCACGAAAAACACTCAGTTTAAGATGAAAACTAATGTATTTCACTTATTTTCATCTTCTTTTTACGGAAAACGCTTAATTTCTTTTCAAATCACTGATTTTCAGTGTTAGAGGTTAGGTTAGGTTAAGTTAGATTAGGTTAGGTTAGGTTAGGTTAGGTTAGGTTAGATTGGTTAGGTTAGGTTAGGTTTGGTTAGGTTAAGTAAATTTTAGTTAGTTTTACTTCTTTTCACGAAAAACACTCAGTTTAAGATGAAAACTAATGTATTTCACTTATTTTCATCTTCTTTTTACGGAAAACGCTTAATTTCTTTTCAAATCACTGATTTTCAGTGTTAGAGGTTAGGTTAGGTTAGGTTAGGTTAGGTTAGGTTAGGTTAGGTTAGGTTAGGTTAGGGTTAGATTAGGTTAGGTTAGGTTACATTAGGTTAGGTTAGGTTAGGTTGGTTAGGTATTGGTTAGGTTAGTTTAGGTTAGGTTAGGTTGGCTTAGGTTAGGTTAGGGGAGGTTAGGTTAGGTTAGGTTAGGTTAGGTTAGGTTAATTTAGTTATTTTAACTTCTTTTCACTAAAAACAAACAGTTTTAAGATGAAAACCAAAGAATTTCACTTATTTTCATCTTCTTTTCACGGAAAACGCATAATTTCTTTTCAAATTTCTGATTTTCAGTGTTAGAGGGTAGGCTACGTTAGGTTTGGTTAGGTTAGGTTAGTTATGGTTAGGTTAGGTTAGGTTAGGTTAAGTTAATTTTAGTTAGTTTTACTTCTTTCACGAAAAATACTCAGTTTAACATGAAAACTAATGTATTTCTTTTATTTTTATCTTCTACGGAAAAACGCTTAATTTCTTTTCAA
>CAUDMG010001170.1:107173-124665 GCA_958450375.1 Homarus gammarus
TAGGTTAGTTAGGTTAGGTTAGGTTAGGTTAGGTTAGGTTGGGTAGGGGTGGGTTAGGTTAGGTTAAGTTAATTTTAGTTAGTTTTACTTCTTTTCACGAAAAACACTCACTTTAAGATGAAAACTAATGTATTTCACTTATTTTCATCTTCTTTTACGGAAAACGCTTAATTTCTATTTAAATCACTGATTTTCAGCTTAGAGGTTAGGTTAGGTTAGGTTAGGTTAGTTTAGGTTAGGTTAGGTTAGGTTAGGTTAGGTTAGGTTGGTTGGGTGGGTTAGGTTAGGTTAAGTTAATTTTAGTTAGTTTTACTTCTTTTCACGAAAAACACTCACTTTTAGATGAAAACCAATGAATTTTACAATTTTCATCTTCTTTTCACGGAAAACGCTTAATTTCTTTTCAAATTACTGATTTTCAGTGTTAGAGGTTAGGTTACGTAAGGTTTGGTTAGGTTAGGTTAGGTTAGGTAAGGTTAGGTTAGGTTAGGTTAGGTTAAGTAAATTTTAGTTAGTTTTACTTCTTTTTACGAAAAACACTCAGTTTAAGATGAAAACTAATGTATTTCACATATTTTCAACTTCTTTTTACGGAAAACACTTAATTTCTTTTCAAATCACTGATTTTCAGTGTTAGGTTAGGTTAGGTTAGGTTAGCTTAGGTTAGGTTAGGTTGAGTTGGGTTGGGTTGGGTTTGGTTGGGTTCGGTTAGGTTAGGTTAGGTTAGGTTAGATTAGGTTAGGTTAGGTTGGGTTAGGTTAGGTTAGGTTAGGTTAGGTTAGGTTAGGTTAGGTTAATTTTAGTTAGTTTTACTTCTTTTAACGAAAAACACTCAGTTTACGATGAAAACCAATGAATTTTACTTATTTTCATCTTCTTTTCACGGAAAACCCTTGATTTCTTTTCAAATTACTGATTTTCAGTATTAGAGGTTTGGTTAGGTTAGGTTTGGTTAGGTTAGGTTTGGTTAGGTTAGGTTAGGTTACGTATGGTAAGGTTAGGTTAGGTTAGGTTAAGTTAATTTTAGTGAGTTTTACTGTTTTTTACGAAAAACACTCAGTTTAAGATGAAAACTAATGAATTTCACTTATTTTCATCTTCTTTTTACGGAAAACGTTTAATTTCTTATTTAAATCACTGATTTTCAGTGTTAGAGGTTAGGTTAGGTTAGGGTAGATTAGGTTACGTTAGGTTAGGTTAGGTTAGGTTCGGTTGGGTTGGGGTGGGTTAGGTTAGTTTAAGTTAATTTTAGTTAGTTTTACTTCTTTTCACGAAAAACACTCAGTTTAAGATGAAAACTAATGTATTTCACTTATTTTCATCTTCTTTTTACGGAAAACGCTTAATTTCTTTTTAAATCACTAATTTTCAGTGTTAGAAGTTAGGTTAGGTTAGGTTAGGTTAGGTTAGGTTGGGTTGGGTTGGGTTGGTTTGGGTTGGGTTAGGTTGGGTTGGATTAGGTTAGGTTAGGTTAGGTTTGGTTAGGTTAGGTTAATTTTAGTTAGTTTTACTTCTTTTCACGAAATATACCGATGAATTTTATTTATTTTCATCTTCTTTTCACGGAAAACGCTAAATTTCTTTACAAATAACTGATTTTTAGTGTTAGAGGTTAGGTTAGGTTAGGTTAGATTAGGTTAGGTTAGGTTAGATTAGGTTAGGTTAGGTTAGGTTAGGTTAGGTTGGGTAGGGGTGGGTTAGGTTAGGTTAAGTTAATTTTAGTTAGTTTTTCTTCTTTTCACGAAAAACACCCAGTTTAAGATGAAAACTAATGTATTTCACTTATTTTCATCTTGTTTTTACGGAAAACGCTTAATTTCTTTTTAAATCACTAATTTTCAGTGTTAGAGGTTAGGTTAGGTTAGGTTAGGTTAGGTTAGGTTAGGTTAGGTTAGGTTAACTTTAGTTAGTTTTACTTCTTTTCATGAAAAACACTCACTTTTAGATGAAAACCAATGAATTTTACCATTTTCATCTTCTTTTCACGGAAAACGCTTAATTTCTTTTCAAATCACTGATTTTCAGTGTTAGAGGTTAGGTTAGGTTAGGTTAGGTTAGGTTAGGTTAGGTTAGGTTGGGTTGGGTTGGGTTGGGTTTGGTTGGGTTAGGTTAGGTTAGGTTAGGTTAGGTTAGATTAGGTTAGGTTAGGTTAGGTTAGGTTAAGTCAATTTTAGTTAGTTTTACTTCTTTTCACGAAAAACACTCAGTTTTAGATGAAAACCAATGAATTTTACTTATTTTCATCTTCTTTTCACGGAAAACGCTTAATTTCTTTTCAAATTACTGATTTTCAGTGTTAGAGGTTAGGTTACGTTAGGTTTGGTTAGGTTAGGTTAGGTTAGGTAAGGTTAGGTTAGGTTAGGTTAGGTTTAGTTAATTTCAGTTAGTTTTACTTCTTTTCACGAAAAACACTCAGTTTAAGATGAAAACTAATGTATTTCACTTATTTTCATCTTCTTTTTACGGAAAACGCTTAATTTCTTTTCAAATCACTGATTTTCAGTGTTAGAGGTTAGGTTAGGTTAGGTTAGGTTAGGTTAGGTTAGGTTAGGTTAGGTTGGGTTGGGTTTGGTTGGGTTAGGTTAGGTTAGGTTAGGTTAGGTTAGATTTGGTTAGGTTAGGCTAGGTTGGGTTCGGATTGGTTAGGTTAGGTTAGGTTAGGTTAGGTTAGGTTAGGTATGGTAAGGTTAGGTTAGGTTAGGTTAAGTTAATTTTAGTGAGTTTTACTTTTTCTCACGAAAAACACTCAGTTTTAGATGAAAACCAATAAATTTTACTTATTTTATATCTTCTTTTCACGGAAAAGGCGTAATTTCTTTTCAATTTACTGATTTTCAGTGTTAGAGGTTAGGTAACGTTAGGTTTGGCTAGGTTAGGTTAGGTTAGGTAAGGTTAGGTTAGGTTAGGTTAGGTTAAGTCAATTTTAGTTAGTTTTACTTCTTTTCACGAAAAACACTCAGTTTTAGATGAAAACAAAAAATTTTTACTTATTTTCATCATCTTTTCACGGAAAACGCTTAATTTCTTTTCAAATCACTGATTTTCAGTGCTAGAGGTTAGGTTAGGTTAGGTTAGGTTAGGTTAGATTAGGTTAGGTTAGATTGGGTTGGGTTGGGTTGGGTTTCGTTGGGTTAGGTTAGGTTAGGTTAGGTTAGGTTAGGTTGGGTTAGGATAGGTTAGGTTAGTTAGGTTAGGTTAGGTTAGGTTAGGTTAGGGTAGGTTAGGATAGGTTAGGTTAGGTTAGGTTAATTTTAGTTAGTTTTACTTCTTTTAACGAAAAACACTCAGTTTTACATGAAAACCAATGAATTTTACTTATTTTCATCTTCTTTTCACGGAAATTGCTTAATTTCTTTTCAAAATAGTGATTTTCAGCGTTAGAGGTTTGGTTACGTTAGGTTTGGTTAGGTTAGGTTAGGTTAGGTAAGGTTAGGTTAGGTTAGGTTAAGTTAATTTTAGTAAGTTTTACTTCTTTTCACGAAAAACACTCAGTTTAAGATGAAAACTAATGTATTTCACTTATTTTCATCTTCTTTTTACGGAAAACGCTTAATTTCTTTTCATATCACTGATTTTCAGTGGTTGGGTTGGGTTGGGTTGGGTTGGGTTAGGTGGGGTTGGATTAGGTTAGGTTAGGTTAGGTTTGGTTAGGTTAGGTTAATTTTAGTTAGTTTTACTTCTTTTCACGAAAAATACTCAGTTTTAGATGAAAACCGATGAATTTTACTTATTTTCATCTTCTTTTCACGGAAAACGCTAAATTTCTTTACAAATAACTGATTTTCAGTGTTAGAGGTTAGGTTAGGTTAGGTTAGGTTAGGTTAGGTTAGGTTAGGTTAGGTTGGGTAGGGGTGGGTTAGGTTAGGTTAAGTTAATTCTAGTTAGTTTTTTTTTTCACGAAAAACACTCAGTTTAAGATGAAAACTAATGTATTTCACTTATTTTCATCTTCTTTTACGGAAAACGCTTAATTTCTTTTTAAATCACTAATTTTCAGTGTTAGAGGTTAGGTTAGGTTAGGCTAGGTTAGGTTAGGTAGGTTAGGTTAGGTTAATTTTAGTTAGTTTTACTTCTTTTCATGAAAAACACTCACTTTTAGATGAAAACCAATGAATTTTACTATTTTCATCTTCTTTTCACGGAAAACGCTTAATTTCTTTTCAAATTACTGATTTTCAGTGTTAGAGGTTAGGTTAGGTTAGGTTAGGTTAGGCTAGGTTAGGTTAGGTTAGGTTGGGTTGGGTTGGGTTGGGTTGGGTTTGGTTGGGTTAGGTTAGGTTAGGTTAGGTTAGGTTAGATTAGGTTAGGTTAGGTTAGGTTGGGTTAGGTTAGGTTAGGTTAGGTTAGGTTAGGTTAGGTTAGGTAAGGTTAGGTTAGGTTAGGTTAGGTTAAGTAAATTTTAGTTAGTTTTACTTCTTTTCACGAAAAACACTCACTTTAAGATGAAAACCAATGAATTTTACTTATTTTCATCTTCTTTTCACGGAAAACGCTTAATTTCTTTTCAAATTACTGATTTTCAGTGTTAGAGTTTTGGTTACGAAGGTTTGGTTAGGTTAGGTTAGGTTAGGTAAGGTTAGGTTAGGTTAGGTTAAGTTAATTTTAGTTAGTTTTACTTCTTTTCACGAAAAACACTCACTTTAAGATGAAAACTAATGTATTTCACATATTTTTATCTTCATTTTACGGAAAACGCTTAATTTCTTTTCAAATCACTGATTTTCAGCATTAGAGGTTAGGTTAGGTTAGGTTAGGTTAGATTAGGTTAGGTTAGGTTAGGTTAGGTTAGGTTAGGTTGGGTTGGGGTGGGTTAGGTTAGGTTAAGTTAATTTTAGTTAGTTTTACTTCTTTTCACGAAAAACACTCACTTTTAGATGAAAACCAATGAATTTTACTATTTTCATCTTCTTTTCACGGAAAACGCTTAATTTCTTTTCAAATTACTGATTTTCAGTGTTAGAGGTTAGGTTACGTTAGGTTTGGTTAGGTTAGGTTAGGTTAGGTAAGGTTAGGTTAGGTTAGGTTAGGTTAAGTAAATTTTAGTTAGTTTTACTTCTTTTCACGAAAAACACTCAGTTTAAGATGAAAACTAATGTATTTCACATATTTTCATCTTCTTTTTACGGAAAACACTTAATTTCTTTTCAAATCACTGATTTTCAGTGTTAGGTTAGGTTAGGTTAGGTTAGCTTAGGTTAGGTTAGGTTGAGTTGGGTTGGGTTGGGTTTGGTTGGGTTCGGTTAGATTAGGTTAGGTTAGGTTAGATTAGGTTAGGTTAGGTTGGTTAGGTTAGGTTAGGTTAGGTTAGGTTAGGTTAGGTTAGGTTAATTTTAGTTAGTTTTACTTCTTTTAACGAAAAACACTCAGTTTACGATGAAAACCAATGAATTTTACTTATTTTCATCTTCTTTTCACGGAAAACCCTTAATTTCTTTTAAAATAACTAATTTTCAGTTTAGAGGTTGGTTAGGTTAGGTTGTTAGGTTAGGTTGGTTAGGTTAGGTTAGGTTAGGTTAGGTTAGGTTAGGTTAGGTTAAGTTAATTTTAGTGAGTTTTACTGTTTTTTACGAAAAACACTCAGTTTAAGATGAAAACTAATGAATTTCACTTATTTTCATCTTCTTTTTACGGAAAACGTTTAATTTCTTATTTAAATCACTGATTTTCAGTGTTAGAGGTTAGGTTAGGTTAGGGTAGATTAGGTTACGTTAGGTTAGGTTAGGTTAGGTTCGGTTGGGTTGGGGTGGGTTAGGTTAGTTTAAGTTAATTTTAGTTAGTTTTACTTCTTTTCACGAAAAACACTCAGTTTAAGATGAAAACTAATGTATTTCACTTATTTTCATCTTCTTTTTACGGAAAACGCTTAATTTCTTTTTAAATCACTAATTTTCAGTGTTAGAGGTTAGGTTAGGTTAGGTTAGGTTAGGTTAGGTTGGGTTGGGTTGGGTTGGTTTGGGTTGGGTTAGGTTGGGTTGGATTAGGTTAGGTTAGGTTAGGTTTGGTTAGGTTAGGTTAATTTTAGTTAGTTTTACTTCTTTTCACGAAATATACCGATGAATTTTATTTATTTTCATCTTCTTTTCACGGAAAACGCTAAATTTCTTTACAAATAACTGATTTTTAGTGTTAGAGGTTAGGTTAGGTTAGGTTAGATTAGGTTAGGTTAGGTTAGATTAGGTTAGGTTAGGTTAGGTTAGGTTAGGTTAGGTTGGGTAGGGGTGGGTTAGGTTAGGTTAAGTTAATTTTAGTTAGTTTTTCTTCTTTTCACGAAAAACACCCAGTTTAAGATGAAAACTAATGTATTTCACTTATTTTCATCTTGTTTTTACGGAAAACGCTTAATTTCTTTTTAAATCACTAATTTTCAGTGTTAGAGGTTAGGTTAGGTTAGGTTAGGTTAGGTTAGGTTAGGTTAGGTTAACTTTAGTTAGTTTTACTTCTTTTCATGAAAAACACTCACTTTTAGATGAAAACCAATGAATTTTACCATTTTCATCTTCTTTTCACGGAAAACGCTTAATTTCTTTTCAAATCACTGATTTTCAGTGTTAGAGGTTAGGTTAGGTTAGGTTAGGTTAGGTTAGGTTAGGTTAGGTTGGGTTAGGTTGGGTTGGGTTTGGTTGGGTTAGGTTAGGTTAGGTTAGGTTAGGTTAGATTAGGTTAGGTTAGGTTAGGTTAGGTTAAGTCAATTTTAGTTAGTTTTACTTCTTTTCACGAAAAACACTCAGTTTTAGATGAAAACCAATGAATTTTACTTATTTTCATCTTCTTTTCACGGAAAACGCTTAATTTCTTTTCAAATTACTGATTTTCAGTGTTAGAGGTTAGGTTACGTTAGGTTTGGTTAGGTTAGGTTAGGTTAGGTAAGGTTAGGTTAGGTTAGGTTAGGTTAAGTTAATTTCAGTTAGTTTTACTTCTTTTCACGAAAAACACTCAGTTTAAGATGAAAACTAATGTATTTCACTTATTTTCATCTTCTTTTTACGGAAAACGCTTAATTTCTTTTCAAATCACTGATTTTCAGTGTTAGAGGTTAGGTTAGGTTAGGTTAGGTTAGGTTAGGTTAGGTTAGGTTAGGTTGGGTTGGGTTTGGTTGGGTTAGGTTAGGTTAGGTTAGGTTAGGTTAGATTTGGTTAGGTTAGGCTAGGTTGGGTTCGGATTGGTTAGGTTAGGTTAGGTTAGGTTAGGTTAGGTTAGGTATGGTAAGGTTAGGTTAGGTTAGGTTAAGTTAATTTTAGTGAGTTTTACTTTTTCTCACGAAAAACACTCAGTTTTAGATGAAAACCAATAAATTTTACTTATTTTATATCTTCTTTTCACGGAAAAGGCGTAATTTCTTTTCAATTTACTGATTTTCAGTGTTAGAGGTTAGGTAACGTTAGGTTTGGCTAGGTTAGGTTAGGTTAGGTAAGGTTAGGTTAGGTTAGGTTAGGTTAAGTCAATTTTAGTTAGTTTTACTTCTTTTCACGAAAAACACTCAGTTTTAGATGAAAACAAAAATTTTTTACATATTTTCATCATCTTTTCACGGAAAACGCTTAATTTCTTTTCAAATCACTGATTTTCAGTGCTAGAGGTTAGGTTAGGTTAGGTTAGGTTAGGTTAGATTAGGTTAGGTTAGATTGGGTTGGGTTGGGTTGGGTTTCGTTGGGTTAGGTTAGGTTAGGTTAGGTTAGGTTGGGTTAGGATAGGTTAGGTTAGATTAGGTTAGGTTAGGTTAGGTTAGGTTAGGGTAGGTTAGGATAGGTTAGGTTAGGTTAGGTTAATTTTAGTTAGTTTTACTTCTTTTAACGAAAAACACTCAGTTTTACATGAAAACCAATGAATTTTACTTATTTTCATCTTCTTTTCACGGAAAACGCTAAATTTCTTTACAAATAACTGATTTTTAGTGTTAGAGGTTAGGTTACGTTAGGTTAGGTTAGGTTAGGTTAGGTTAGGTTAGGTAAGGTTAGGTTAGGTTAGGTTAAGTTAATTTTAGTAAGTTTTACTTCTTTTCACGAAAAACACTCAGTTTAAGATGAAAACTAATGTATTTCACTTATTTTCATCTTCTTTTTACGGAAAACGCTTAATTTCTTTTCATATCACTGATTTTCAGTGGTTGGGTTGGGTTGGGTTGGGTTGGGTTAGGTGGGGTTGGATTAGGTTAGGTTAGGTTAGGTTTGGTTAGGTTAGGTTAATTTTAGTTAGTTTTACTTCTTTTCACGAAAAATACTCAGTTTTAGATGAAAACCGATGAATTTTACTTATTTTCATCTTCTTTTCACGGAAAACGCTAAATTTCTTTACAAATAACTGATTTTCAGTGTTAGAGGTTAGGTTAGGTTAGGTTAGGTTAGGTTAGGTTAGGTTAGGTTAGGTTAGGTTAGGTTAGGTTTGGGTAGGGGTGGGTTAGGTTAGGTTAAGTTAATTCTAGTTAGTTTTTTTTTTCACGAAAAACACTCAGTTTAAGATGAAAACTAATGTATTTCACTTATTTTCATCTTCTTTTACGGAAAACGCTTAATTTCTTTTTAAATCACTAATTTTCAGTGTTAGAGGTTAGGTTAGGTTAGGCTAGGTTAGGTTAGGTAGGTTAGGTTAGGTTAATTTTAGTTAGTTTTACTTCTTTTCATGAAAAACACTCACTTTTAGATGAAAACCAATGAATTTTACTATTTTCATCTTCTTTTCACGGAAAACGCTTAATTTCTTTTCAAATTACTGATTTTCAGTGTTAGAGGTTAGGTTAGGTTAGGTTAGGTTAGGCTAGGTTAGGTTAGGTTAGGTTGGGTTGGGTTGGGTTGGGTTGGGTTTGGTTGGGTTAGGTTAGGTTAGGTTAGGTTAGGTTAGATTAGGTTAGGTTAGGTTAGGTTGGGTTAGGTTAGGTTAGGTTAGGTTAGGTTAGGTTAGGTTAGGTTAGGTAAGGTTAGGTTAGGTTAGGTTAGGTTAAGTAAATTTTAGTTAGTTTTACTTCTTTTCACGAAAAACACTCAGTTTAAGATGAAAACTAATGTATTTCACTTATTTTCATCTTCATTTTACGGAAAACGCTTAATTTCTTTTCAAATCACTGATTTTCAGTGTTAGAGGTTAGTTTAGGTTAGGTTAGGTTAGGTTAGGTTAGGCTAGGTTAGGTTAGGTTAGGTTAGGTTGGGTTGGGTTTGGTTTGGTTAGGTTAGGTTAGGTTAGGTTAGGTTAGATTAGGTTAGGTTAGGTTAGGTTGGGTTAGGTTAGGTTAGGTTAGGTTAGCTTAGGTTAATTTTAGTTAGTTTTACTTCTTTTAACGAAAAACACTCAGTTTTAGATCAAAACCAATGAATTTTACTTATTTTCATCTTCTTTTCACGGAAAACACTTAATTTCTTTTCAAATTACTGATTTTCAGTGTTAGAGGTTTGTTTACGTTAGGTTTGGTTAGGTTAGGTTAGGTTAGGTAAGGTTAGGTTAGGTTAGGTTAGGTTAAGTTAATTTTAGTTAGTTTTACTTCTTTTCACGAAAAACACTCACTTTAAGATAAAAACTAATGTATTTCACATATTTTCATCTTCTTTTTACGGAAAACGCTTAATTTCTTTTCAAATCACTGATTTTCAGTGTTAGAGGTTAGGTTTGGTTAGGTTAGGTTAGGTTAGGTTGGGTTGGGTTAGGTTGGGTTGGGTTAGGTTAGGTTAGGTTACGTTTGGTTAGGTTAGGTTAATTTTAGTTAGTTTTACTTCTTTTCACGAAAAATACTCAGTTTTAGATGAAAACCGATGAATTTTACTTATTTTCATCTTCTTTTCACGGAAAACGCTAAATTTCTTTACAAATAACTGATTTTCAGTGTTAGAGGTTAGGTTAGGTTAGGTTAGATTAGGTTAGGTTAGGTTAGGTTAGGTTAGGTTAGGTTGGGTAGGGGTGGGTTAGGTTAGGTTAAGTTAATTTTAGTTAGTTTTCTTCTTTTCACGAAAAACACTCAGTTTAAGATGAAAACTAATGTATTTCACTTATTTTCATCTTCTTTTTACGGAAAACGCTTAATTTCTTTTTAAATCACTAATTTTCAGTGTTAGAGGTTAGGTTAGGTTAGGTTAGGTTAGGTTAGGTTAGGTTAGGTTAGGTTAATTTTAGTTAGTTTTACTTCTTTTCATGAAAAACACTCACTTTTAGATGAAAACCAATGAATTTTACCATTTTCATCTTCTTTTCACGGAAAACGCTTAATTTCTTTTCAAATCACTGATTTTCAGTGTTAGAGGTTAGGTAACGTTAGGTTTGGGTAGGTTAGGTTAGGTTAGGTTAGGTTAGGTTAGGTTAGGTTAGGTTAGGTTAGGTTAAGTTAATTTTAGTTAGTTTTACTTCTTTTCACGAAAAACACTCAGTTTAAGATGAAAACTAATGTATTTCACTTATTTTCATCTTCTTTTTACGGAAAACGCTTAATTTCTTTTCAAATCACTGATTTTCAGTGTTATGTTAGGTTAGGTTAGGTTAGGTTAGGTTTGGTTAGGTTGGGTTGGGTTTGGTTGGGTTTGGTTGGGTTAGGTTAGGTTAGGTTAGGTTAGGTTAGATTAGGTTAGGTTAGGTTGGGTTAGGTTAGGTTAGGTTAGGTTAGGTTAGGTTAGGTTAATTTTAGTTAGTTTTACTTCTTTTAACGAAAAACACTCAGTTTTAGATGAAAACCAATGAATTTTACTTATTTTCATCTTCTTTTCACGGAAAACGCTTAATTTCTTTTCAAATTACTGATTTTCAGTGTTAGAGGTTTGGTTAGGTTAGGTTTGGTTAGGTTAGGTTAGGTTGCGTAGGTTAGGTTAGGTTAGGTTAGGTTAAGTTAATTTTAGTGAGATTTACTGTTTTTCACGAAAAACACTCAGTTTAAGATGAAAACTAATGAATTTCACTTATTTTCATCTTCTTTTTACGGAAAACGGTTAATTTCTTTTTAAATCACTGATTTTCAGTATTAGAGGTTCGGTTAGGTTAGGTTAGATTAGGTTAGGTTAGGTTAGGTTAGGTTAGGTTAGGTTAGGTTGGGTTGGGTTAGGTTAGTTTAAGTTAATTTTAGTTAGTTTTACTTCTTTTCACGAAAAACACTCAGTTTAAGATGAAAACTTATGTATTTCACTTATTTTCATCTTCTTTTTACGGAAAACGCTTAATTTCTTTTTAAATCACTAATTTTCAGTGTTAGAGGTTAGGTTAGGTTAGGTTAGGTTAGGTTAATTTTAGTTAGTTTTACTTCTTTTCACGAAAAACACTCACTTTTAGATGAAAACCAATGAATTTTACTATTTTCATCTTCTTTTCACGGAAAACGCTTAATTTCTTTTCAAATTACTGATTTTCAGTGTTAGAGGTTAGGTTAGGTTAGGTTAGGTTAGGTTTGGTTAGGTTAGGTTAGGTTAGGTTAATTTTAGTTAGTTTTATTTCTTTTCACGAAAAACACTCACTTTTAGATGAAAACCAATGAATTTTACTATTTTCATCTTCTTTTCACGGAAAACGCTTAATTTCTTTTCAAATCACTGATTTTCAGTGTTAGAGGTTAGGTTTGGTTAGGTTAGGTTGGGTTAGGTTAGGTTAGGTTAGGTTAGGTTAGGTTAGGTTAGGTTAGGTTAATTTTAGTTAGTTTTACTTCTTTTCACGAAAAATACTCAGTTTTAGATGAAAACCGATGAATTTTACTTATTTTCATCTTCTTTTCACGGAAAACGCTAAATTTCTTTACAAATAACTGATTTTCAGTGTTAGAGGTTAGGTTAGGTTAGGCTAGTTTTGGTTAGGTTAGGTTAGGTTAGGTTAGGTTAGGTTAGGTTAGGTTAGGTAGGGGTGGGTTAGGTTAGGTTAAGTTAATTTTAGTTAGTTTTTTTTCTTTCACGAAAAACACCCAGTTTAAGATGAAAACTAATGTATTTCACTTATTTTCATCTTCTTTTACGGAAAACGCTTAATTTCTTTTTAAATCACTAATTTTCAGTGTTAGAGGTTAGGTTAGGTTAGGCTAGGTTAGGTTAGGTAGGTTAGGTTAGGTTAATTTTAGTTAGTTTTACTTCTTTTCATGAAAAACACTCACTTTTAGATGAAAACCAATGAATTTTACTATTTTCATCTTCTTTTCACGGAAAACGCTTAATTTCTTATCAAATTACTGATTTTTAGTGTTAGAGGTTAGGTTACGTTAGGTTTGGTTAGGTTAGGTTAGGTTAGGTAAGGTTAGGTTAGGTTAGGTTAAGTAAATTTTAGTTTAGTTTTGCTTTTTTTCACGAAAAACACTCAGTTTAAGATGAAAACTAATGTATTTCACTTATTTTCATCTTCTTTTTACGGAAAACGCTTAATTTCTTTTCAAATCACTGATTTTCAGTGTTAGAGGTTAGGTTAGGTTAGGTTAGGTTAGGTTAGGTTAGGTTAGGTTAGGTTAGGTTAGGTTGGGTTTTGTTGGGTTGGGTTGGGTTTCGTTGGCTTAGGTTAGGTTAGGTTAGGTTAGGTTAGATTAGGTTAGGTTAGGTTAGGTTGGGTTAGGTTAGGTTAGGTTAGGTTAGGTTAGGTTAGGTTAGGTAAGGTTAGGTTAGGTTAGGTTAGGTTAAGTAAATTTTAGTTAGTTTTACTTCTTTTCACGAAAAACACTCAGTTTAAGATGAAAACTAATGTATTTCACTTATTTTCATCTTCATTTTACGGAAAACGCTTAATTTCTTTTCAAATCACTGATTTTCAGTGTTAGAGGTTAGGTTAGGTTAGGTTAGGTTAGGTTAGGTTAGGTTAGGTTTGGTTAGGTTAGGTTAGGTTAGGTTGGGTTGGGTTTGGTTTGGTTAGGTTAGGTTAGGTTAGGTTAGGTTAGATTAGGTTAGGTTAGGTTAGGTTGGGTTAGGTTAGGTTAGGTTAGGTTAGGTTAGGTTAATTTTAGTTAGTTTTACTTCTTTTCACGAAAAACACTCAGTTTTAGATGAAAACCAATGAATTTTACTTATTTTCATCTTCTTTTCACGGAAAAGGCTTAATTTCTTTTCAAATTACTGATTTTCAGTGTTAGAGGTTAGGTACGTTGGTTTGGTAGGTTAGGTTAGGTTGGGTTGGTTGGTTAGGTTGGTTGGATTAGGTTAGGTTAGGTTAGGTTAGGTTAGGTTAATTTTAGTTAGTTTTACTTCTTTTCACTAAAAACACTAACTTTTTTATCAAAACAATGAATTTTACCATTTTCATCTTCTTTTCACGGAAAACGCTTAATTTCTTTTCAAATCACTGATTTTCAGTGTTAGAGGTTAGGTTAGGTTAGGTTAGGTTAGGTTAGGTTAGGTTAGGTTGGGTTGGGTTGGTTGGGTTGGGTTAGGTTGGTTAGGTTAGGTTAGGTTAGGTTAGGTTAGGTTAGGTTAGGTTAGGTTAGGTTGGGTTAGGTTAGGTTAGGTTAGGTTAGGTTAGGTTAGGTTAGGTTAATTTTAGTTAGTTTTACTTCTTTTCACGAAAAACACTCAGTTTTAGATGAAAACCAATGAATTTTACTTATTTTCATCTTCTTTTCACGGAAAAGGCTTAATTTCTTTTCAAATTACTGATTTTCAGTGTTAGAGGTTAGGTAACGTTAGGTTTGGGTAGGTTAGGTTAGGTTAGGTAAGGTTAGGTTAGGTTAGGTTAGGTTAGGTGAATTTTAGTTAGTTTTACTTCTTTTCACGAAAAACACTCAGTTTTAGATGAAAACTAATGTATTTTACTTATTTTCATCTTCTTTTCACGAAAAACGCTTAATTTCTTTTCAAATCACTGATTTTCAGTGTTATAGGTTAGGTTAGGTTAGGTTAGGGGTTAGGTTAGGTTAGGTTAGGTTAGGTTAGGTTAGTTAATTTTAGTTAGTTTTACTTCTTTTCACGAAAAACACTCAGTTTTAGATGAAAACTAATGTATTACACTTATTTTCATCTTCTTTTCACGGAAAACGCTTAATTTCTTTTCAAATCACTGATTTTCAGTGTTAGAGGTTAGGTTAGGTTAGGTTAGGTTAGGTTAGGTTAGGTTAGGTTAGGTTAGGTTAGGTTAGGTTAAGTTAATTTTAGTTAGTTTTACTTCTTTTCACGAAAAACACTCAGTTTTAGATGAAAACCAATGTATTTTACTTATTTTCATCTTCTTTTCACGGAAAACGCTTAATTTCTTTTCAAATCACTGATTTTCAGTGCTATAGGTTAGGTTAGGTTAGGTTAGGTTAGGTTAGGTTAGGTTAGGTTAGGTTAGGTTAGGTTAGGTTTAGTTAGTTTTACTTCTTTTCACGAAAAACAATCAGTTTTAGATGAAACCAATAATTTTACTTATTTTAAATCTTCTTTTCACGGAAAAGGCGTAATTTCTTTTCAATTTACTGATTTTCAGTGTTAGAGGTTAGGTAACGTTAGGTTTGGTTAGGTTAGGTTAATTTTAGTTAGTTTTACTTCTTTTCACGAAAAATACTCAGTTTTAGATGAAAACCGATGAATTTTACTTATTTTCATCTTCTTTTCACGGAAAACGCTTAATTTCTTTCAAATAACTGATTTTCAGTGTTAGAGGTTAGGTTAGGTTAGGTTAGGTTAGGTTAGGTTAGGTTAGGTTAGGTTAGGTTAGGTTAGGTTAGGTTAGGTTAAGTTAATTTTAGTTAGTTTTACTTCTTTTCACGAAAAACACTCAGTTTAAGATGAAAACTAATGTATTTCACTTATTTTCATCTTCATTTTACGGAAAACGCTTAATTTCTTTTCAAATCACTGATTTTCAGTGTTAGAGGTTAGTTTAGGTTAGGTTAGGTTAGGTTAGGTTAGGTTAGGTTAGGTTAGGTTAGGTTGGGTTGGGTTTGGTTTGGTTAGGTTAGGTTAGGTTAGGTTAGGTTAGATTAGGTTAGGTTAGGTTAGGTTGGGTTAGGTTAGGTTAGGTTAGGTTAGGTTTGGTTAATTTTAGTTAGTTTTACTTCTTTTAACGAAAAACACTCAGTTTTAGATGAAAACCAATGAATTTTACGTATTTTCATCTTCTTTTCACGGAAAACGCTTAATTTCTTTTCAAATTACTGATTTTCAGTGTTAGAGGTTTGGTTACGTTAGGTTTGGTTAGGTTAGGTTAGGTTAGGTAAGGTTAGGTTAGGTTAGGTTAGGTTAAGTAAATTTTAGTTAGTTTTACTTCTTTTCACGAAAAACACTCAGTTTAAGATGAAAACTAATGTATTTCACTTATTTTCATCTTCTTTTTACGGAAAACGCTTAATTTCTTTTCAAATCACTAATTTTCAGTGTTAGGTTAGGTTAGGTTAGGTTAGGTTAGGTTGGGTTGGGTTGGGTTGGGTTGGTTGGGTTCGGTTAGGTTAGGTTAGGTTAGGTTAGATTAGGGTAGGTTAGGTTGGGTTAGGTTGGGTTAGGTTAGGTTAGGTTAGGTTAGGTTAGGTTAGGTTAATTTTAGTTAGTTTTACTTCTTTTAACGAAAAACACTCAGTTTTCGATGAAAACCAATGAATTTTACTTATTTTCATCTTCTTTTCACGGAAAACGCTTGATTTCTTTTCAAATTACTGATTTTCAGTATTAGAGATTTGGTTAGGTTAGGTTTGGTTAGGTTAGGTTAGGTTGCGTATGGTAAGGTTAGGTTAGGTTACGTTAAGTTAATTTTAGTGAGTTGTACTATTTTTCACGAAAAACACTCAGTTTAAGATGAAAACTAATGAATTTCACTTATTTTCATCTTCTTTTTACGGAAAACGTTTAATTTCTTTTTAAATCACTGATTTTCAGTGTTAGAGGTTAGGTTAGGTTAGGTTAGATTAGGTTAGGTTAGGTTAGGTTATGTTAGGTTCGGTTGGGTTGGGGTGGGTTAGGTTAGTTTAAGTTAATTTTAGTTAGTTTTACTTGTTTTCACGAAAAAAACACTCAGTTTAAGATGAAAACTTATGTATTTCACTTATTTTCATCTTCTTTTTACGGAAAACGCTTAATTTCTTTTTAAATCACTAATTTTCAGTGTTAGAGGTTAGGTTAGGTTTGGTTAGGTTAGGTTAGGTTAGGTTAATTTTAGTTAGTTTTACTTCTTTTCACGAAAAACACTCACTTTTAGATGAAAACCAATGAATTTTACTATTTTCATCTTCTTTTCACGGAAAACGCTTAATTTCTTTTCAAATTACTGATTTTCAGTGTTAGAGGTTAGGTTAGGTTAGGTTAGGTTAGGTTAGGTTAGGTTAGGTTAGGTTAATTTTAGTTAGTTTTACTTCTTTTCACGAAAAACACTCACTTTTAGATGAAAACCAATGAATTTTACTATTTTCATCTTCTTTTCACGGAAAACGCTTAATTTCTTTTCAAATTACTGATTTTTAGTGTTAGAGGTTAGGTAACGTTAGGTTTGGTTAGGTTAGGTTAGGTTAGGTTAGGTTAGGTTAGGTTAGGTTAGGTTAGGTTAGGTTAATTTTAGTTAGTTTTACTTCTTTTAACGAAAAACACTCAGTTTTAGATGAAAACCAATGAATTTTATTATTTTCATCTTCTTTTCACGGAAAACGCTTAATTTCTTTTCAAAATAGTGATTTTCAGCGTTAGAGGTTTGGTTACGTTAGGTTTGGTTAGGTTAGGTTAGGTTAGGTAAGGTTAGGTTAGGTTAGGTTAAGTTAATTTTAGTTAGTTTTACTTCTTTTCACGAAAAACACTCAGTTTAAGATGAAAACTAATGTATTTCACTTATTTTCATCTTCTTTTTACGGAAAACGCTTAATTTCTTTTCATATCACTGATTTTCAGTGTTAGAGGTTAGTTTAGGTTAGGTTAGGTTAGGTTAGGTTAGGTTAGGTTAGGTTGGGTTTGGTTTGGTTAGGTTAGGTTAGGTTAGATTAGGTTAGGTTAGGTTAGGTTGGGTTAGGTTAGGTTAGGTTAGGTTAGGTTAGGTTAATTTTAGTTAGTTTTACTTCTTTTAACGAAAAACACTCAGTTTTAGATGAAAACCAATGAATTTTACTTATTTTCATCTTCTTTTCACGGAAAACGCTTAATTTCTTTTCAAATTACTGATTTTCAGTGTTAGAGGTTAGGTTACGTTAGGTTTGGTTAGGTTAGGTTAGGTTAGGTTAATTTTAGTTAGTTTTACTTCTTTTCACGAAAAACACTCAGTTTTAGATGAAAACCAATGTATTTTACTTATTTTCATCTTCTTTTCACGAAAAACGCTTAATTTCTTTTCAAATCACTGATTTTCAGTGTTAGAGGTTAGGTTAGGTTAGGCTAGTTTAGGTTAGGTTAGGTTAGGTTAGGTTAGGTTAGGTTAGGTTAGGTTAGGTAGGGGTGTGTTAGGTTAGGTTAAGTTAATTTTAGTTAGTTTTTTTTCTTTCACGAAAAACACTCAGTTTAAGATGAAAACTAATGAATTTCACTTATTTTCATCTTCTTTTTACGGAAAACGTTTAATTTCTTTTTAAATCACTGATTTTCAGTGTTAGAGGTTAGGTTAGGTTAGGTTAGATTAGGTTAGGTTAGGTTAGGTTAGGTTAGGTTAGGTTGGGTTGGGTTAGGTTAGTTAAGTTATTT
>CAUDMG010001170.1:124765-163000 GCA_958450375.1 Homarus gammarus
TCAGTTTTAGATGAAGACAAAAAAATTTTACTTATTTTCATCATCTTTTCACGGAAAACGCTTAATTTCTTTTCAAATCACTGATTTTCAGTGTTAGAGGTTAGGTTAGGTTAGGTTAGGTTAGGTTAGGTTAGGTTAGGTTAGGTTAGGTTAGGTTGGGTTAGGATAGGTTAGGTTAGGTTAGGTTAGGTTAGGTTAGGTTAGGTTAGGTTAGATTGGGTTGGGTTGGGTTGGGTTTCGTTGGGTTAGGTTAGGTTAGGTTAGGTTAGGTTAGGTTAGGTTAGGTTAGGTTGGGTTTGGTTTGGTTAGGTTAGGTTAGGTTAGGTTAGGTTAGGTTAGGTTAGGTTAGGTTAGGTTAATTTTAGTTAGTTTTACTTCTTTTAACGAAAAACACTCAGTTTTAGATGAAAACCAATGAATTTTACTTATTTTCATCTTCTTTTCACGGAAAACGCTTAATTTCTTTTCAAATTACTGATTTTCAGTGTTAGAGGTTTGGTTACGTTAGGTATGATTAGGTTAGGTTAGGTTAGGTAAGGTTAAGTTAGGTTAGGTTAGGTTAAGTTAATTTTAGTTAGTTTTACTTCTTTTCACGAAAAACACTCACTTTAAGATGAAAACTAATGTATTTCACGTATTTTCATCTTCTTTTTACGGAAAACGCTTAATCTCTTTTCAAATCACTGATTTTCAGTGTTAGAGGTTAGGTTAGGTTAGGTTAGGTTAGGTTAGGTTAGGTTGGGTTGGGTTGGGCTGGGTTGGGTTGGGTTAGGTTGGGTTGGGTTAGGTTAGGTTAGGTTAGGTTTGGTTAGGTTAGGTTAATTTTAGTTAGTTTTACATCTTTTCACGAAAAATACTCATTTTTAGATGAAAACCGATGAATTTTACTTATATTCATCTTCTTTTCACGGAAAACGCTAAATTTCTTTACAAATAACAGATTTTCAGTGTTAGAGGTTAGGTTAGGTTAGGTTAGGTAAGGTTAGGTTAGGTTGGGTAGGGGTGGGTTAGGTTAGGTTAAGTTAATTTTAGTTAGTTTCACTTCTTTTCACGAAAAACACTCAGTTTTAGATGAAAACCAATGAATTGTACTTATTTTCATCTTCTTTTCACGGAAAACGCTTAATTTCTTTTCAAATTACTGATTTTCAGTGCTAGAGGTTAGGTTAGGTTAGGTTAGGTAAGGTTAGGTTAGGTTAGGTTAGGTTAAGTTAATTTTAGTTAGTTTTACTTCTTTTCACGAAAAACACTCAGTTTAAGATGAAAACTAATGTATTTCACTTATTTTCATCTTCTTTTCACGGAAAACGCTTAATTTCTTTTCAAATTACTTATTTTCAGTGTTAGAGGTTTGGTTGCGTTAGGTTTGGTTAGGTTAGGTTAGGTTACGTAAGGTTAGGTTAGGTTAGGTTAGGTTAAGTAAATTTTAGTTAGTTTTACTTCTTTTTACGAAAAACACTCAGTTTAAGATGAAAACTAATGTATTTCACTTGTTTTCAACTTCTTTTTACGGAAAACGCTTAATTTCTTTTCAAATCACTGATTTTCAGTGTTAGGTTAGGTTAGGTTAGGTTAGGTTAGGTTAGGTTGGGTTGGGTTGGGTTGGGTTTGGTTGGGTTCGGTTAGGTTAGGTTAGGTTAGGTTAGATTAGGTTAGGTTAGGTTGGCTTAGGTTAGGTTAGGTTAGGTTAGGTTAGGTTAGGTTAGGTTAATTTTAGTTAGTTTTACTTCTTTTAACGAAAAACACTCAGTTTTCGATGAAAACCAATGAATTTTACTTGTTTTCATCTTCTTTTCACGGAAAACCCTTGATTTCTTTTCAAATTACTGATTTTCAGTATTAGAGGTTTGGTTAGGTTAGGTTTGGTTAGGTTAGGTTAGGTTGCGTATGGTAAGGTTAGGTTAGGTTACGTTAAGTTAATTTTAGTGAGTTTTACTGTTTTTCACGAAAAACACTCAGTTTAAGATGAAAACTAATGAATTTCACTTATTTTCATCTTCTTTTTACGGAAAACGTTTAATTTCTTTTTAAATCACTGATTTTCAGTGTTAGAGGTTAGGTTAGGTTTGGTTAGATTAGGTTAGGTTAGGTTAGGTTAGGTTAGGTTCGGTTGGGTTGGGGTGGGTTAGGTTAGTTTAAGTTAATTTTAGTTAGTTTTACTTCTTTTCACGAAAAAAACACTCAGTTTAAGATGAAAACTAATGAATTTCACTTATTTTCATCTTCTTTTTACGGAAAACGTTTAATTTCTTTTTAAATCACTAATTTTCAGTGTTAGAGGTTAGGTTAGGTTTGGTTAGGTTAGGTTAGGTTAGGTTAATTTTAGTTAGTTTTACTTCTTTTCACGAGAAACACTCACTTTTAAATGAAAACCAATGAATTTTACTATTTTCATCTTCTTTTCACGGAAAACGCTTAATTTCTTTTCAAATTACTGATTTTCAGTGTTAGAGGTTAGGTTAGGTTAGGTTAGGTTAGGTTAGGTTAGGTTAGGTTAATTTTAGTTAGTTTTACTTCTTTTCACGAAAAACACTCACTTTTAGATGAAAACCAATGAATTTTACTATTTTCATCTTCTTATCACGGAAAACGCTTAATTTCTTTTCAAATCACTGATTTTCAGTGTTAGAGGTTAGGTTAGGTTAGGTTAGGTTGGGTTAGGTTAGGTTAGGTTAGGTTAGGTTAGGTTAGGTTAGCTTAGGTTAATTTTAGTTAGTTTTACTTCTTTTCACGAAAAACACTCAGTTTTCGATGAAAACCAATAAATTTTACTTATTTTAAATCTTCTTTTCACGGAAAAGGCGTAATTTCTTTTCAATTTACTGATTTTCAGTGTTAGAGGTTAGGTAACGTTAGGTTTGGTTAGGTAAGGTTACGTTAGGTAAGGTTAGGTGAGGTTAGGTTAGGTTAAGTCAATTTTAGTTAGTTTTACTTCTTTTCACGAAAAACACTCAGTTTTAGATGAAAACAAAAAATTTTTACTTATTTTCATCATCTTTTCACGGAAAACGCTTAATTTCTTTTCAAATCACTGATTTTCAGTGTTAGAGGTTGGGTTGGGTTTCGTTGGGTTAGGTTAGGTTAGGTTAGGTTAGGTTAGGTTAGGTTGGGTTAGGATAGGTTAGGTTAGGTTAGGTTAGGTTAGGTTAGGTTAGGTTAGCATAGGTTTGGTTAGGTTAGGTTAATTTTAGTTAGTTTTACTTCTTTTAACGAAAAACACTCAGTTTTACATGAAAACCAATGAATTTTACTTATTTTCATCTTCTTTTTACGGAAATTGTTTAATTTCTTTTCAAAATAGTGATTTTCAGCGTTAGAGGTTTGGCTACGTTAGGTTTGGTTAGGTTAGGTTAGGTTAGGTAAGGTTAGGTTAGGTTAGGTTAGGTTAAGTTAATTTTAGTTAGTTTTACTTCTTTTCACGAAAAACACTCAGTTTAAGATGAAAACTAATGTATTTCACTTATTTTCATCTTCTTTTTACGGAAAACGCTTAATTTCTTTTCATATCACTGATTTTCAGTGTTAGAGGTTAGTTTAGGTTAGGTTAGGTTAGGTTAGGTTAGGTTAGGTTAGGTTGGGTTTGGTTAGGTTAGGTTAGGTTAGGTTAGGTTAGGTTAATTTTAGTTAGTTTTACATCTTTTCACGAAAAATACTCATTTTTAGATGAAAACCGATGAATTTTACTTATATTCATCTTCTTTTCACGGAAAACGCTAAATTTCTTTACAAATAACTGATTTTCAGTGTTAGAGGTTAGGTTAGGTTAGGTTAGATTAGGTTAGGTTAGGTTAGGTTAGGTTAGGTTAGGTTGGGTAGGGGTGGGTTAGGTTAGGTTAAGTTAATTTTAGTTAGTTTTACTTCTTTTCACGAAAAACACTCAGTTTTAGATGAAAACCAATGAATTTTACTTATTTTCATCTTCTTTTCACGGAAAACGCTTAATTTCTTTTCAAATTACTGATTTTCAGTGCTAGAGGTTAGGTTAGGTTAGGTTAGGTAAGGTTAGGTTAGGTTAGGTTAGGTTAAGTTAATTTTAGTTAGTTTTACTTCTTTTCACGAAAAACACTCAGTTTAAGATGAAAACTAATGTATTTCACTTATTTTCATCTTCTTTTTACGGAAAACGCTTAATTTCTTTTCAAATCACTGATTTTCAGTGTTAGAGGTTAGGTTAGGTTAGGTTAGGTTAGGTTAGGTTAGGTTAGGTTAGGTTGGGTTGGGTTGGTTGGGTTAGGTTAGGTTAGGTTAGGTTAGGTTAGATAAGGTTAGGTTAGGCTAGGTTGGGTTAGGATTGGTTAGGTTAGGTTAGGTTAGGTTAGGTTAGGTTAGGTTTGGGTAGGTTAGGTTAGGTTAGGTTAGGTTAGGTTAGGTTAGGTTAATTTTAGTTAGTTTTACTTCTTTTAACGAAAAACACTCAGTTTTAGATGAAAACCAATGAATTTTACGTATTTTCATCTTCTTTTCAAGGAAAACGCTTAATTTCTTTTCAAATTACTTATTTTCAGTGTTAGAGGTTTGGTTACGTTAGGTTTGGTTAGGTTAGGTTAGGTTTGCTTAGGTTAGGTTAGGTTAGGTTAGGTTAATTTTAGTTAGTTTTACTTCTTTTCACGAAAAACACTCACTTTTAGATGAAAACCAATGAATTTTACTATTTTCATCTTCTTTTCACGGAAAACGCTTAATTTCTTTTCAAATTACTTATTTTCAGTGTTAGAGGTTTGGTTACGTTAGGTTTGGTTAGGTTAGGTTAGGTTACGTAAGGTTAGGTTAGGTTAGGTTAGGTTAAGTAAATTTTAGTTAGTTTTACTTCTTTGAACGAAAAACACTCAGTTTAAGATGAAAACTAATGTATTTCACTTGTTTTCAACTTCTTTTTACGGAAAACGCTTAATTTCTTTTCAAATCACTGATTTTCAGTGTTAGGTTAGGTTAGGTTAGGTTAGGTTAGGTTAGGTTGGGTTGGGTTGGGTTGGGTTTGGTTGGGTTCGGTTAGGTTAGGTTAGGTTAGGTTAGATTAGGTTAGGTTAGGTTGGCTTAGGTTAGGTTAGGTTAGGTTAGGTTAGGCTAGGTTAGGTTAATTTTAGTTAGTTTTACTTCTTTTAACGAAAAACACTCAGTTTTCGATGAAAACCAATGAATTTTACTTGTTTTCATCTTCTTTTCACGGAAAACCCTTGATTTCTTTTCAAATTACTGATTTTCAGTATTAGAGGTTTGGTTAGGTTAGGTTTGGTTAGGTTAGGTTAGGATGCGTATGGTAAGGTTAGGTTAGGTTACGTTAAGTTAATTTTAGTGAGTTTTACTGTTTTTCACGAAAAACACTCAGTTTAAGATGAAAACTAATGAATTTCACTTATTTTCATCTTCTTTTTACGAAAAACGTTTAATTTCTTTTTAAATCACTGATTTTCAGTGTTAGAGGTTAGGTTAGGTTTGGTTAGATTAGGTTAGGTTAGGTTAGGCTAGGTTAGGTTCGGTTGTGTTGGGGTGGGTTAGGTTAGTTTAAGTTAATTTTAGTTAGTTTTACTTCTTTTCACGAAAAAAACACTCAGTTTAAGATGAAAACTTATGTATTTCACTTATTTTTATCTTCTTTTTACGGAAAACGCTTAATTTCTTTTTAAATCACTAATTTTCAGTGTTAGAGGTTAGGTTAGGTTTGGTTAGGCTAGGTTAGGTTAGGTTAATTTTAGTTAGTTTTACTTCTTTTCACGAGAAACACTCACTTTTAGATGAAAACCAATGAATTTTACTATTTTCATCTTCTTTTCACGGAAAACGCTTAATTTCTTTTCAAATCACTGATTTTCAGTGTTAGAGGTTAGGTTAGGTTAGGTTAGGTTGGGTTAGGTTAGGTTAGGTTAGGTTAGGTTAGGTTAGGTTAGCTTAGGTTAATTTTAGTTAGTTTTACTTCTTTTCACGAAAAACACTCAGTTTTAGATGAAAACCAATAAATTTTCCTTATTTTAAATCTTCTTTTCACGGAAAAGGCGAAATTTCTTTTCAATTTACTGATTTTCAGTGTTAGAGGTTAGGTAACGTTAGGTTTGGTTAGGTTAGGTTACGTTAGGTAAGGTTAGGTTAGGTTAGGTTAGGTTAAGTCAATTTTAGTTAGTTTTACTTCTTTTCACGAAAAACACTCAGTTTTAGATGAAGACAAAAAAATTTTACTTATTTTCATCATCTTTTCACGGAAAACGCTTAATTTCTTTTCAAATCACTGATTTTCAGTGTTAGAGGTTAGGTTAGGTTAGGTTAGGTTAGGTTAGGTTAGGTTAGGTTAGGTTAGGTTGGGTTAGGATAGGTTAGGTTAGGTTAGGTTAGGTTAGGTTAGGTTAGATTGGGTTGGGTTGGGTTGGGTTTCGTTGGGTTAGGTTAGGTTAGGTTAGGTTAGGTTAGGTTAGGTTAGGTTAGGTTGGGTTTGGTTTGGTTAGGTTAGGTTAGGTTAGGTTAGGTTAGGTTAGGTTAGGTTAGGTTAGGTTAGGTTACGTTAGGTTAATTTTAGTTAGTTTTACTTCTTTTAACGAAAAACACTCAGTTTTAGATGAAAACCAATGAATTTTACTTATTTTCATCTTCTTTTCACGGAAAACGCTTAATTTCTTTTCAAATTACTGATTTTCAGTGTTAGAGGTTTGGTTACGTTAGGTATGATTAGGTTAGGTTAGGTTAGGTAAGGTTAAGTTAGGTTAGGTTAGGTTAAGTTAATTTTAGTTAGTTTTACTTCTTTTCACGAAAAACACTCACTTTAAGATGAAAACTAATGTATTTCACGTATTTTCATCTTCTTTTTACGGAAAACGCTTAATCTCTTTTCAAATCACTGATTTTCAGTGTTAGAGGTTAGGTTAGGTTAGGTTAGGTTAGGTTAGGTTAGGTTGGGTTGGGTTGGGCTGGGTTGGGTTGGGTTAGGTTGGGTTGGGTTAGGTTAGGTTAGGTTAGGTTTGGTTAGGTTAGGTTAATTTTAGTTAGTTTTACATCTTTTCACGAAAAATACTCATTTTTAGATGAAAACCGATGAATTTTACTTATATTCATCTTCTTTTCACGGAAAACGCTAAATTTCTTTACAAATAACAGATTTTCAGTGTTAGAGGTTAGGTTAGGTTAGGTTAGGTAAGGTTAGGTTAGGTTGGGTAGGGGTGGGTTAGGTTAGGTTAAGTTAATTTTAGTTAGTTTCACTTCTTTTCACGAAAAACACTCAGTTTTAGATGAAAACCAATGAATTGTACTTATTTTCATCTTCTTTTCACGGAAAACGCTTAATTTCTTTTCAAATTACTGATTTTCAGTGCTAGAGGTTAGGTTAGGTTAGGTTAGGTAAGGTTAGGTTAGGTTAGGTTAGGTTAAGTTAATTTTAGTTAGTTTTACTTCTTTTCACGAAAAACACTCAGTTTAAGATGAAAACTAATGTATTTCACTTATTTTCATCTTCTTTTCACGGAAAACGCTTAATTTCTTTTCAAATTACTTATTTTCAGTGTTAGAGGTTTGGTTGCGTTAGGTTTGGTTAGGTTAGGTTAGGTTACGTAAGGTTAGGTTAGGTTAGGTTAGGTTAAGTAAATTTTAGTTAGTTTTACTTCTTTTTACGAAAAACACTCAGTTTAAGATGAAAACTAATGTATTTCACTTGTTTTCAACTTCTTTTTACGGAAAACGCTTAATTTCTTTTCAAATCACTGATTTTCAGTGTTAGGTTAGGTTAGGTTAGGTTAGGTTAGGTTAGGTTGGGTTGGGTTGGGTTGGGTTTGGTTGGGTTCGGTTAGGTTAGGTTAGGTTAGGTTAGATTAGGTTAGGTTAGGTTGGCTTAGGTTAGGTTAGGTTAGGTTAGGTTAGGTTAGGTTAGGTTAATTTTAGTTAGTTTTACTTCTTTTAACGAAAAACACTCAGTTTTCGATGAAAACCAATGAATTTTACTTGTTTTCATCTTCTTTTCACGGAAAACCCTTGATTTCTTTTCAAATTACTGATTTTCAGTATTAGAGGTTTGGTTAGGTTAGGTTTGGTTAGGTTAGGTTAGGTTGCGTATGGTAAGGTTAGGTTAGGTTACGTTAAGTTAATTTTAGTGAGTTTTACTGTTTTTCACGAAAAACACTCAGTTTAAGATGAAAACTAATGAATTTCACTTATTTTCATCTTCTTTTTACGGAAAACGTTTAATTTCTTTTTAAATCACTGATTTTCAGTGTTAGAGGTTAGGTTAGGTTTGGTTAGATTAGGTTAGGTTAGGTTAGGTTAGGTTAGGTTCGGTTGGGTTGGGGTGGGTTAGGTTAGTTTAAGTTAATTTTAGTTAGTTTTACTTCTTTTCACGAAAAAAACACTCAGTTTAAGATGAAAACTAATGAATTTCACTTATTTTCATCTTCTTTTTACGGAAAACGTTTAATTTCTTTTTAAATCACTAATTTTCAGTGTTAGAGGTTAGGTTAGGTTTGGTTAGGTTAGGTTAGGTTAGGTTAATTTTAGTTAGTTTTACTTCTTTTCACGAGAAACACTCACTTTTAAATGAAAACCAATGAATTTTACTATTTTCATCTTCTTTTCACGGAAAACGCTTAATTTCTTTTCAAATTACTGATTTTCAGTGTTAGAGGTTAGGTTAGGTTAGGTTAGGTTAGGTTAGGTTAGGTTAGGTTAATTTTAGTTAGTTTTACTTCTTTTCACGAAAAACACTCACTTTTAGATGAAAACCAATGAATTTTACTATTTTCATCTTCTTATTACGGAAAACGCTTAATTTCTTTTCAAATCACTGATTTTCAGTGTTAGAGGTTAGGTTTGGTTAGGTTAGGTTGGGTTAGGTTAGGTTAGGTTAGGTTAGGTTAGGTTAGGTTAGCTTAGGTTAATTTTAGTTAGTTTTACTTCTTTTCACGAAAAACACTCAGTTTTCGATGAAAACCAATAAATTTTACTTATTTTAAATCTTCTTTTCACGGAAAAGGCGTAATTTCTTTTCAATTTACTGATTTTCAGTGTTAGAGGTTAGGTAACGCTAGGTTTGGTTAGGTTAGGTTACGTTAAGTAAGGTTAGGTTAGGTTAGGTTAGGTTAAGTCAATTTTAGTTAGTTTTACTACTTTTCACGAAAAACACTCAGTTTTAGATGAAAACAAAAAAATTTTACTTATTTTCATCATCTTTTCACGGAAAACGCTTAATTTCTTTTCAAATCACTGATTTTCAGTGTTAGAGGTTGGGTTGGGTTTCGTTGGGTTAGGTTAGGTTAGGTTAGGTTAGGTTAGGTTAGGTTGGGTTAGGATAGGTTAGGTTAGGTTAGGTTAGGTTAGGTTAGGGTAGGTTAGCATAGGTTTGGTTAGGTTAGGTTAATTTTAGTTAGTTTTACTTCTTTTAACGAAAAACACTCAGTTTTACATGAAAACCAATGAATTTTACTTATTTTCATCTTCTTTTTACGGAAATTGTTTAATTTCTTTTCAAAATAGTGATTTTCAGCGTTAGAGGTTTGGCTACGTTAGGTTTGGTTAGGTTAGGTTAGGTTAGGTAAGGTTAGGTTAGGTTAGGTTAGGTTAAGTTAATTTTAGTTAGTTTTACTTCTTTTCACGAAAAACACTCAGTTTAAGATGAAAACTAATGTATTTCACTTATTTTCATCTTCTTTTTACGGAAAACGCTTAATTTCTTTTCATATCACTGATTTTCAGTGTTAGAGGTTAGTTTAGGTTAGGTTAGGTTAGGTTAGGTTAGGTTAGGTTAGGTTGGGTTTGGTTTGGTTAGGTTAGGTTAGGTTAGGTTAGGTTAGGTTAATTTTAGTTAGTTTTACATCTTTTCACGAAAAATACTCATTTTTAGATGAAAACCGATGAATTTTACTTATATTCATCTTCTTTTCACGGAAAACGCTAAATTTCTTTACAAATAACTGATTTTCAGTGTTAGAGGTTAGGTTAGGTTAGGTTAGATTAGGTTAGGTTAGGTTAGGTTAGGTTAGGTTAGGTTGGGTAGGGGT
The DNA here is from genome assembly GCA_958450375.1 of Homarus gammarus. Taxonomy (NCBI): domain Eukaryota; kingdom Metazoa; phylum Arthropoda; class Malacostraca; order Decapoda; family Nephropidae; genus Homarus; species Homarus gammarus. Next base: position 134,731 of record CAUDMG010001170.1, read on the forward strand.
GGGTTAGGTTAGGTTAAGTTAATTTTAGTTAGTTTTACTTCTTTTCACGAAAAACACTCAGTTTTAGATGAAAACCAATGAATTTTACTTATTTTCATCTTCTTTTCACGGAAAACGCTTAATTTCTTTTCAAATTACTGATTTTCAGTGCTAGAGGTTAGGTTAGGTTAGGTTAGGTAAGGTTAGGTTAGGTTAGGTTAGGTTAAGTTAATTTTAGTTAGTTTTACTTCTTTTCACGAAAAACACTCAGTTTAAGATGAAAACTAATGTATTTCACTTATTTTCATCTTCTTTTTACGGAAAACGCTTAATTTCTTTTCAAATCACTGATTTTCAGTGTTAGAGGTTAGGTTAGGTTAGGTTAGGTTAGGTTAGGTTAGGTTAGGTTAGGTTGGGTTGGGTTTGGTTGGGTTAGGTTAGGTTAGGTTAGGTTAGGTTAGATAAGGTTAGGTTAGGCTAGGTTGGGTTAGGATTGGTTAGGTTAGGTTAGGTTAGGTTAGGTTAGGTTAGGTTAGGTTTGGGTAGGTTAGGTTAGGTTAGGTTAGGTTAGGTTAGGTTAGGTTAATTTTAGTTAGTTTTACTTCTTTTAACGAAAAACACTCAGTTTTAGATGAAAACCAATGAATTTTACGTATTTTCATCTTCTTTTCAAGGAAAACGCTTAATTTCTTTTCAAATTACTTATTTTCAGTGTTAGAGGTTTGGTTACGTTAGGTTTGGTTAGGTTAGGTTAGGTTAGGTTAGGTTAGGTTAGGTTAGGTTAGGTTAATTTTAGTTAGTTTTACTTCTTTTCACGAAAAACACTCACTTTTAGATGAAAACCAATGAATTTTACTATTTTCATCTTCTTTTCACGGAAAACGCTTAATTTCTTTTCAAATTACTTATTTTCAGTGTTAGAGGTTTGGTTACGTTAGGTTTGGTTAGGTTAGGTTAGGTTACGTAAGGTTAGGTTAGGTTAGGTTAGGTTAAGTAAATTTTAGTTAGTTTTACTTCTTTGAACGAAAAACACTCAGTTTAAGATGAAAACTAATGTATTTCACTTGTTTTCAACTTCTTTTTACGGAAAACGCTTAATTTCTTTTCAAATCACTGATTTTCAGTGTTAGGTTAGGTTAGGTTAGGTTAGGTTAGGTTAGGTTGGGTTGGGTTGGGTTGGGTTTGGTTGGGTTCGGTTAGGTTAGGTTAGGTTAGGTTAGATTAGGTTAGGTTAGGTTGGCTTAGGTTAGGTTAGGTTAGGTTAGGTTAGGCTAGGTTAGGTTAATTTTAGTTAGTTTTACTTCTTTTAACGAAAAACACTCAGTTTTCGATGAAAACCAATGAATTTTACTTGTTTTCATCTTCTTTTCACGGAAAACCCTTGATTTCTTTTCAAATTACTGATTTTCAGTATTAGAGGTTTGGTTAGGTTAGGTTTGGTTAGGTTAGGTTAGGATGCGTATGGTAAGGTTAGGTTAGGTTACGTTAAGTTAATTTTAGTGAGTTTTACTGTTTTTCACGAAAAACACTCAGTTTAAGATGAAAACTAATGAATTTCACTTATTTTCATCTTCTTTTTACGGAAAACGTTTAATTTCTTTTTAAATCACTGATTTTCAGTGTTAGAGGTTAGGTTAGGTTTGGTTAGATTAGGTTAGGTTAGGTTAGGCTAGGTTAGGTTCGGTTGTGTTGGGGTGGGTTAGGTTAGTTTAAGTTAATTTTAGTTAGTTTTACTTCTTTTCACGAAAAAAACACTCAGTTTAAGATGAAAACTTATGTATTTCACTTATTTTTATCTTCTTTTTACGGAAAACGCTTAATTTCTTTTTAAATCACTAATTTTCAGTGTTAGAGGTTAGGTTAGGTTTGGTTAGGCTAGGTTAGGTTAGGTTAATTTTAGTTAGTTTTACTTCTTTTCACGAGAAACACTCACTTTTAGATGAAAACCAATGAATTTTACTATTTTCATCTTCTTTTCACGGAAAACGCTTAATTTCTTTTCAAATCACTGATTTTCAGTGTTAGAGGTTAGGTTAGGTTAGGTTAGGTTGGGTTAGGTTAGGTTAGGTTAGGTTAGGTTAGGTTAGGTTAGCTTAGGTTAATTTTAGTTAGTTTTACTTCTTTTCACGAAAAACACTCAGTTTTAGATGAAAACCAATAAATTTTACTTATTTTAAATCTTCTTTTCACGGAAAAGGCGTAATTTCTTTTCAATTTACTGATTTTCAGTGTTAGAGGTTAGGTAACGTTAGGTTTGGTTAGGTTAGGTTACGTTAGGTAAGGTTAGGTTAGGTTAGGTTAGGTTAAGTCAATTTTAGTTAGTTTTACTTCTTTTCACGAAAAACACTCAGTTTTAGATGAAGACAAAAAATTTTTACTTATTTTCATCATCTTTTCACGGAAAACGCTTAATTTCTTTTCAAATCACTGATTTTCAGTGTTAGAGGTTAGGTTAGGTTAGGTTAGGTTAGGTTAGGTTAGGTTAGGTTAGGTTGGGTTAGGATAGGTTAGGTTAGGTTAGGTTAGGTTAGGTTAGGTTAGATTGGGTTGGGTTGGGTTGGGTTTCGTTGGGTTAGGTTAGGTTAGGTTAGGTTAGGTTAGGTTAGGTTAGGTTAGGTTGGGTTTGGTTTGGTTAGGTTAGGTTAGGTTAGGTTAGGTTAGGTTAGGTTAGGGTAGGTTAGGTTAGGTTAGGTTAGGTTAGGTTACGTTAGGTTAATTTTAGTTAGTTTTACTTCTTTTAACGAAAAACACTCAGTTTTAGATGAAAACCAATGAATTTTACTTATTTTCATCTTCTTTTCACGGAAAACGCTTAATTTCTTTTCAAATTACTGATTTTCAGTGTTAGAGGTTTGGTTACGTTAGGTATGATTAGGTTAGGTTAGGTTAGGTAAGGTTAAGTTAGGTTAGGTTAGGTTAAGTTAATTTTAGTTAGTTTTACTTCTTTTCACGAAAAACACTCACTTTAAGATGAAAACTAATGTATTTCACGTATTTTCATCTTCTTTTTACGGAAAACGCTTAATTTCTTTTCAAATCACTGATTTTCAGTGTTAGAGGTTAGGTTAGGTTAGGTTAGGTTAGGTTAGGTTGGGTTGGGTTGGGCTGGGTTGGGTTGGGTTAGGTTGGGTTGGGTTAGGTTAGGTTAGGTTAGGTTTGGTTAGGTTAGGTTAATTTTAGTTAGTTTTACATCTTTTCACGAAAAATACTCATTTTTAGATGAAAACCGATGAATTTTACTTATATTCATCTTCTTTTCACGGAAAACGCTAAATTTCTTTACAAATAACTGATTTTCAGTGTTAGAGGTTAGGTTAGGTTAGGTTAGGTAAGGTTAGGTTAGGTTGGGTAGGGGTGGGTTAGGTTAGGTTAAGTTAATTTTAGTTAGTTTCACTTCTTTTCACGAAAAACACTCTGTTTTAGATGAAAACCAATGAATTGTACTTATTTTCATCTTCTTTTCACGGAAAACGCTTAATTTCTTTTCAAATTACTTATTTTCAGTGTTAGAGGTTTGGTTGCGTTAGGTTTGGTTAGGTTAGGTTAGGTTACGTAAGGTTAGGTTAGGTTAGGTTAGGTTAAGTAAATTTTAGTTAGTTTTACTTCTTTTTACGAAAAACACTCAGTTTAAGATGAAAACTAATGTATTTCACTTGTTTTCAACTTCTTTTTACGGAAAACGCTTAATTTCTTTTCAAATCACTGATTTTCAGTGTTAGGTTAGGTTAGGTTAGGTTAGGTTAGGTTAGGTTGGGTTGGGTTGGGTTGGGTTTGGTTGGGTTCGGTTAGGTTAGGTTAGGTTAGGTTAGATTAGGTTAGGTTAGGTTGGCTTAGGTTAGGTTAGGTTAGGTTAGGTTAGGTTAGGTTAGGTTAATTTTAGTTAGTTTTACTTCTTTTAACGAAAAACACTCAGTTTTCGATGAAAACCAATGAATTTTACTTGTTTTCATCTTCTTTTCACGGAAAACCCTTGATTTCTTTTCAAATTACTGATTTTCAGTATTAGAGGTTTGGTTAGGTTAGGTTTGGTTAGGTTAGGTTAGGTTGCGTATGGTAAGGTTAGGTTAGGTTACGTTAAGTTAATTTTAGTGAGTTTTACTGTTTTTCACGAAAAACACTCAGTTTAAGATGAAAACTAATGAATTTCACTTATTTTCATCTTCTTTTTACGGAAAACGTTTAATTTCTTTTTAAATCACTGATTTTCAGTGTTAGAGGTTAGGTTAGGTTTGGTTAGATTAGGTTAGGTTAGGTTAGGTTAGGTTAGGTTCGGTTGGGTTGGGGTGGGTTAGGTTAGTTTAAGTTAATTTTAGTTAGTTTTACTTCTTTTCACGAAAAAAACACTCAGTTTAAGATGAAAACTAATGAATTTCACTTATTTTCATCTTCTTTTTACGGAAAACGTTTAATTTCTTTTTAAATCACTAATTTTCAGTGTTAGAGGTTAGGTTAGGTTTGGTTAGGTTAGGTTAGGTTAGGTTAATTTTAGTTAGTTTTACTTCTTTTCACGAGAAACACTCACTTTTAAATGAAAACCAATGAATTTTACTATTTTCATCTTCTTTTCACGGAAAACGCTTAATTTCTTTTCAAATTACTGATTTTCAGTGTTAGAGGTTAGGTTAGGTTAGGTTAGGTTAGGTTAGGTTAGGTTAATTTTAGTTAGTTTTACTTCTTTTCACGAAAAACACTCACTTTTAGATGAAAACCAATGAATTTTACTATTTTCATCTTCTTATCACGGAAAACGCTTAATTTCTTTTCAAATCACTGATTTTCAGTGTTAGAGGTTAGGTTTGGTTAGGTTAGGTTGGGTTAGGTTAGGTTAGGTTAGGTTAGGTTAGGTTAGGTAGGTTAATTTTAGTTAGTTTTACTTCTTTTCACGAAAACACTCAGTTTTCGATGAAAACCAATAAATTTTACTTATTTTAAATCTTCTTTTCACGGAAAAGGCGTAATTTCTTTTCAATTTACTGATTTTCAGTGTTAGAGGTTAGGTAACGCTAGGTTTGGTTAGGTTAGGTTACGTTAAGTAAGGTTAGGTTAGGTTAGGTTAGGTTAAGTCAATTTTAGTTAGTTTTACTTCTTTTCACGAAAAACACTCAGTTTTAGATGAAAACAAAAAATTTTTACTTATTTTCATCATCTTTTCACGGAAAACGCTTAATTTCTTTTCAAATCACTATTTTCAGTGTTAGAGGTTAGGTTAGGTTAGGTTAGGTTAGGTTAGGTTGGGTTAGGATAGGTTAGGTTAGGTTAGGTTAGGTTAGGTTAGGTTAGATGGTTGGTGGTTGGTTTCGTGGGTTAGGTTAGGTTAGGTTAGGTTAGGTTAGTTGGGTTAGGATAGGTTAGGTTAGGTTAGGTTAGGTTAGGTTAGGTTAGGTTAGGGTAGGTTAGGATAGGTTTGGTTAGGTTAGGTTAATTTTAGTTAGTGTTACTTCTTTTAACGAAAAACACTCAGTTTTACATGAAAACCAATGAATTTTACTTATTTTCATCTTCTTTTCACGGAAATTGTTTAATTTCTTTTCAAAATAGTGATTTTCACCGTTAGAGGTTTGGTTACGTTAGGTTTGGTTAGGTTAGGTTAGGTTAGGTAAGGTTAGGTTAGGTTAGGTTAGGGTAAGTTAATTTTAGTTAGTTTTACTTCTTTTCACGAAAAACACTCAGTTTAAGATGAAAACTAATGTATTTCACTTATTTTCATCTTCTTTTTACGGAAAACGCTTAATTTCTTTTCATATCACTGATTTTCAGTGTTAGAGGTTAGTTTAGGTTAGGTTAGGTTAGGTTAGGTTAGGTTAGGTTAGGTTAGGTTAGGTTGGTTTGGTTTGGTTAGGTTAGGTTAGGTTAGGTTAGGTTAGGTTAATTTTAGTTAGTTTTACATCTTTTCACGAAAAATACTCATTTTTAGATGAAAACCGATGAATTTTACTTATATTCATCTTCTTTTCACGGAAAACGCTAAATTTCTTTACAAATAACTGATTTTCAGTGTTAGAGGTTAGGTTAGGTTAGGTTAGATTAGGTTAGGTTAGGTTAGGTTAGGTTAGGTTAGGTTGGGTAGGGGTGGGTTAGGTTAGGTTAAGTTAATTTTAGTTAGTTTTACTTCTTTTCACGAAAAACACTCAGTTTTAGATGAAAACCAATGAATTTTACTTATTTTCATCTTCTTTTCACGGAAAACGCTTAATTTCTTTTCAAATTACTGATTTTCAGTGCTAGAGGTTAGTTTAGGTTAGGTTAGGTAAGGTTAGGTTAGGTTAGGTTAGGTTAAGTTAATTTTAGTTAGTTTTACTTCTTTTCACGAAAAACACTCAGTTTAAGATGAAAACTAATGTATTTCACTTATTTTCATCTTCTTTTTACGGAAAACGCTTAATTTCTTTTCAAATCACTGATTTTCAGTGTTAGAGGTTAGGTTAGGTTAGGTTAGGTTAGGTTAGGTTAGGTTAGGTTTGGTTTGGTTAGGTTGGGTTGGGTTTGGTTGGGTTAGGTTAGGTTAGGTTAGGTTAGGTTAGATTAGGTTAGGTTAGGCTAGGTTGGGTTTGGATTGGTTAGGTTAGGTTAGGTTAGGTTAGGTTAGGTTAGGTTAGGGTAGGTTAGGTTAGGTTAGGTTAGGTTAGGTTAATTTTAGTTAGTTTTACTTCTTTTAACGAAAAACACTCAGTTTTAGATGAAAACCAATGAATTTTACGTATTTTCATCTTCTTTTCAAGGAAAACGCTTAATTTCTTTTCAAATTACTTATTTTCAGTGTTAGAGGTTTGGTTACGTTCGGTTTGGTTAGGTTAGGTTAGGTTACGTAAGGTTAGGTTAGGTTAGGTTAGGTTAAGTAAATTTTAGTTAGTTTTACTTCTTTTCACGAAAAACACTCAGCTTAAACTGAGTGTTTTTCGTGAAAAGAAGAAAAACTAACGTAAATTAACTTAACCTAACCTAACCCACCCCTACCCAACCTAACATAACCTAACCTAACCTAACCTAACCCAATCTAACCTAACCTAACCTAACCTCTAAGACTGAAAATCAGTTATTTGTAAAGAATTTTAGCGTTTTCCGTGAAAAGAAGATGAAAATAAATGAAAACTAATGTATTTCACTTATTTTCATCTTGTTTTTACGGAAAACGCTTAATTTCTTTTTAAATCACTAATTTTCAGTGTTAGAGGTTAGGTTAGGTTAGGTTAGGTTAGGTTAGGTTAGGTTAACTTTAGTTAGTTTTACTTCTTTTCATGAAAAACACTCACTTTTAGATGAAAACCAATGAATTTTACCATTTTCATCTTCTTTTCACGGAAAACGCTTAATTTCTTTTCAAATCACTGATTTTCAGTGTTAGAGGTTAGGTTAGGTTAGGTTAGGTTAGGTTAGGTTAGGTTAGGTAGGGTTGGGTTGGGTTGGGTTGGGTTTGGTTGGGTTAGGTTAGGTTAGGTTAGGTTAGGTTAGATTAGGTTAGGTTAGGTTGGGTTAGGTTAGGTTAGGTTAGGTTAGGTTAGGTTAGGTTAGGTTAATTTTAGTTAGTTTTACTTCTTTTCACGAAAAACAGTAAGTTTTAGATGAAAACCAATGAATTTTACTTATTTTCATCTTCTTTTCACGGAAAAGGCAAAATTTCTTTTCAAATTACTGATTTTCAGTGTTAGAGGTTAGGTAACCTTAGGTTTGGGTAGGTTAGGTTAGGTTTGGTAAGGTTAGGTTAGGTTAGGTTAGGTTAAGTCAATTTTAGTTAGTTTTACTTCTTTTCACGAAAAACACTCAGTTTAAGATGAAAAATAATGTATTTCACATATTTTCAACTTCTTTTTACGGAAAACGCTCAATTTCTTTTCAAATTACTTATTTTCAGCGATAGGTTAGGTTAGGTTAGGTTAGGTTAGGTTAGGTTAGGTTGGGTTGGGTTGGGTTGGGTTTGGTTGGGTTAGGTTAGGTTAGGTTAGGTTAGGTTAGATTAGGCTAGGCTGGGTTAGGATTGGTTAGGTTAGGTTAGGTTAGGTTAGGTTAGGTTAGATTAGGTTAGGTTAGGGTAGGTTAGGTTAGGTTAGGTTAGGTTAGGTTAGGTTAGGTTAGGTTAGGTTAATTTTAGTTAGTTTTACTTCTTTTAACGAAAAACACTCAGTTTTAGATGAAAACCAATGAATTTTACTTATTTTCATCGTCTTTTCACGGAAATTGCTTAATTTCTTTTCAAATTACTGATTTTCAGCATTAGAGGTTTGGTTACGTTAGGTTTAGTTAGGTTAGGTTAGGTTAGGTAAGGTTAGGTTAGGTTAGGTTAGGTTAAGTTAATTTTAGTTAGTTTTACTTCTTTTCACGAAAAACACTCAGTTTAAGATGAAAACTAATGTATTTCACTTATTTTCATCTTCTTTTTACGGAAAACGCTTAATTTCTTTTCATATCACTGATTTTCAGTGTTAGAGGTTAGGTTAGGTTAGGTTAGGTTAGGTTAGGTTGGGTTGGCTTGGGTTGGGTTGGGTTGGGTTAGGTTGGGTTGGATTAGGTTAGGTTAGGTTAGGTTAGGTTAATTTTAGTTAGTTTTACTTCTTTTCACGAAAAACACTCAGTCTAAGATGAAAACTAATGTATTTCACTTATTTTCATCTTCTTTTACGGAAAACTCTTAATTTCTTTTTAAATCACTAATTTTCAGTGTTAGAGGTTAGGTTAGGTTAGGCTAGGTTAGGTTTGGTAGGTTAGGTTAGGTTAATTTTAGTTAGTTTTACTTCTTTTCATGAAAAACACTCACTTTTAGATGAAAACCAATGAATTTTACTATTTTCATCTTCTTTTCACGGAAAACGCTTAATTTCTTTTCAAATTACTGATTTTTAGTGTTAGAGGGTAGGTTACGTTAGGTTTGGTTAGGTTAGGTTAGGTTAGGTAAGGTTAGGTTAGGTTAGGTTAGGTTAGGTAAGGTTAGGTTAGGTTAGGTTAGGTTAAGTTAATTTTAGTTAGTTTTGCTTTTTTTCACGAAAAACACTCAGTTTAAGATGAAAACTAATGTATTTCACTTATTTTCATCTTCTTTTTACGGAAAACGCTTAATTTCTTTTCAAATCACTGATTTTCAGTGTTAGAGGTTAGGTTAGGTTAGGTTAGGTTAGGTTAGGTTAGGTTAGGTTAGGTAAGGTTAGGCTAGGTTGGGTTGGGTTTGGTTTGGTTAGGTTAGGTTAGGTTAGGTTAGGTTAGATTAGGTTAGGTTAGGTTAGGTTGGGTTAGGTTAGGTTAGGTTAGGTTAGGTTAGGTTAATTTTAGTTAGTTTTACTTCTTTTAACGAAAAACACTCAGTTTTAGATCAAAACCAATGAATTTTACTTATTTTCATCTTCTTTTCACGGAAAACGCTTAATTTCTTTTCAAATTACTGATTTTCAGTGTTAGAGGTTTGGTTACGTTAGGTTTGGTTAGGTTAGGTTAGGTTAGGTATGGTAAGGGTAGGTTATGTTAGGTTAAGTTAAGTTTAGTGAGTTTTACTTTTTTTCACGAAAAACACTCAGTTTAAGATGAAAACTAATGAATTTCACTTATTTTCATCTTCTTTTTATGGAAAACGCTTAATTTCTTTTCAAATCACTGATTTTCAGTGTTAGAGATTAGGTTAGGTTAGGTTTGGTTAGGTTAGGTTAGGTTAGGTTAGGTTAGGTTAGGTTGGGTTGGGTTTGGTTGGGTTAGGTTAGGTTAGGTTAGGTTAGGTTAGATTAGGTTAGGTTAGGCTAGGTTGGGTTAGGATTGGTTAGGTTAGGCTAGGTTAGGTTAGGTTAGGTTAGGTTAGGTTAGGGTAGGTTAGGTTAGGTTAGGTTAGGTTAGGTTAGGTTAGGTTAATTTTAGTTAGTTTTACTTCTTTTAACGAAAAACACTTAGTTTTAGATGAAAACCAATGAATTTTACGTATTTTCATCTTCTTTTCAAGGAAAACGCTTAATTTCATTTCCAATTACTTAATTTCAGTGTTAGAGGTTTGGTTACGTTAGGTTTGGTTAGGTTAGGTTAGGTTACGTAAGGTTAGGTTAGGTTAGGTTAGGTTAAGTAAATTTTAGTTAGTTTTACTTCTTTTTACGAAAAACACTCAGTTTAAGATGAAAACTAATGTATTTCACTTATTTTCAACTTCTTTTTACGGAAAATGCTTAATTCCTTTTCAAATCACTGATTTTCAGTGTTAGGTTAGGCTAGGTTAGGTTAGGTTAGGTTAGGTTAGGTTAGGTTGGGTTGGGTTGGGTTGGGTTTGGTTGGGTTCGGTTAGGTTAGGTTAGGTTAGGTTAGATTAGGTTAGGTTAGGTTGGGTTAGGTTAGGTTAGGTTAGGTTAGGTTAGGTTAGGTTAGGTTAATTTTAGTTACTTTTACTTCTTTAAACGAAAAACACTCAGTTTTAGATCAAAACCAATGAATTTTACTTATTTTCATCTTCTTTTCACGGAAAACGCTTAATTTCTTTTCAAATTACTGATTTTCAGTGTTAGAGGTTTGGTTACGTTAGGTTTGGTTAGGTTAGGTTAGGTTAGGTATGGTAAGGGTAGGTTATGTTAGGTTAAGTTAAGTTTAGTGAGTTTTACTTTTTTTCACGAAAAACACTCAGTTTAAGATGAAAACTAATGAATTTCACTTATTTTCATCTTCTTTTTATGGAAAACGCTTAATTTCTTTTCAAATCACTGATTTTCAGTGTTAGAGATTAGGTTAGGTTAGGTTTGGTTAGGTTAGGTTAGGTTAGGTTAGGTTAGGTTAGGTTGGGTTGGGTTTGGTTGGGTTAGGTTAGGTTAGGTTAGGTTAGGTTAGATTAGGTTAGGTTAGGCTAGGTTGGGTTAGGATTGGTTAGGTTAGGCTAGGTTAGGTTAGGTTAGGTTAGGTTAGGTTAGGGTAGGTTAGGTTAGGTTAGGTTAGGTTAGGTTAGGTTAGGTTAATTTTAGTTAGTTTTACTTCTTTTAACGAAAAACACTTAGTTTTAGATGAAAACCAATGAATTTTACGTATTTTCATCTTCTTTTCAAGGAAAACGCTTAATTTCATTTCCAATTACTTAATTTCAGTGTTAGAGGTTTGGTTACGTTAGGTTTGGTTAGGTTAGGTTAGGTTACGTAAGGTTAGGTTAGGTTAGGTTAGGTTAAGTAAATTTTAGTTAGTTTTACTTCTTTTTACGAAAAACACTCAGTTTAAGATGAAAACTAATGTATTTCACTTATTTTCAACTTCTTTTTACGGAAAATGCTTAATTCCTTTTCAAATCACTGATTTTCAGTGTTAGGTTAGGCTAGGTTAGGTTAGGTTAGGTTAGGTTAGGTTAGGTTGGGTTGGGTTGGGTTGGGTTTGGTTGGGTTCGGTTAGGTTAGGTTAGGTTAGGTTAGATTAGGTTAGGTTAGGTTGGGTTAGGTTAGGTTAGGTTAGGTTAGGTTAGGTTAGGTTAGGTTAATTTTAGTTACTTTTACTTCTTTAAACGAAAAACACTCAGTTTTCGATGAAAACCAATGAATTTTACTTATTTTCATCTTCTTTTCACGGAAAACGCTTGATTTCTTTTCAAATTACTGATTTTCAGTATTAGAGGTTAGGTTTGGTTTGGTTAGGTTAGGTTAGGTTACGTATGCTAAGGTTAGGTTAGGTTAGGTTAAGTTAATTTTAGTGAGTTTTACTGTTTTTCACGAAAAACACTCAGTTTAAGATGAAAACTAATGAATTTCACTTATTTTCATCTTCTTTTTACGGAAAACGTTTAATTTCTTTTTAAATCACTGATTTTTAGTGTTAGTGGTTAGGTTAGGTTAGGGTTGATTATGCTAGGTTAGGTTAGGTTAGGTTAGGTTCGGTTGGGTTGGGGTGGGTTAGGTTAGTTTAAGTTAATTTTAGTTAGTTTAACTTCTTTTCACGAAAAACACTCAGTTTAAGATGAAAACTAATGTATTTCACTTATTTTCATCTTCTTTTTACGGAAAACGCTTAATTTCTTTTTAAATCACTAATTTTCAGTGTTAGAGGTTAGGTTAGGTTAGGTTAGGTTAGGTTAGGTTAGGTTAATTTTAGTTAGTTTTACTTCTTTTCACGAAAAACACTCACTTTTAGATGAAAACCAATGAATTTTACTATTTTCATCGCCTTTTCACGGAAAACGCTTAATTTCTTTTCAAATTACTAATTTTCAGTGTTAGAGGTTAGGTTAGGTTAGGTTAGGTTAGGTTAGGTTAGGTTGGGTTGGGTTGGGTTGGTTTGGGTTGGGTTAGGTTGGGTTGGATTAGGTTAGGTTAGGTTAGGTTTGGTTAGGTTAGGTTAATTTTAGTTAGTTTTACTTCTTTTCACGAAAAACACCGATGAATTTTATTTATTTTCATCTTCTTTTCACGGAAAACGCTAAAATTCTTTACAAATAACTGATTTTCAGTGTTAGAGGTTAGGTTAGGTTAGGTTAGATTAGGTTAGGTTAGGTTAGGTTAGGTTATGTTAATTTTAGTTAGTTTTTCTTCTTTTCACGAAAAACACTCAGTTTAAGATGAAAACTAATGTATTTCACTTATTTTCATCTTGTTTTTACGGAAAACGCTTAATTTCTTTTTAAATCACTAATTTTCAGTGTTAGAGGTTAGGTTAGGTTAGGTTAGGTTAGGTTAGGTTAGGTTAACTTTAGTTAGTTTTACTTCTTTTCATGAAAAACACTCACTTTTAGATGAAAACCAATGAATTTTACCATTTTCATCTTCTTTTCACGGAAAACGCTTAATTTCTTTTCAAATCACTGATTTTCAGTGTTAGAGGTTAGATTAGGTTAGGTTAGGTTAGGTTAGGTTAGGTTAGGTTGGGTTGGGTTGGGTTGGGTTGGGTTTGGTTGGGTTAGGTTAGGTTAGGTTAGGTTAGGTTAGATTAGGTTAGGTTAGGTTGGGTTAGGTTAGGTTAGGTTAGGTTAGGTTAGGTTAATTTTAGTTAGTTTTACTTCTTTTCACGAAAACCACTAAGTTTTAGATGAAAACCAATGAATTTTACTTATTTTCATCTTCTTTTCACGGAAAAGGCATAATTTCTTTTCAAATTACTGATTTTCAGTGTTAGAGGTTAGGTAACGTTAGGTTTGGGTAGGTTAGGTTAGGTTAGGTAAGGTTAGGTTAGGTTAGGTTAGGTTAAGTCAATTTTAGTTAGTTTTACTTCTTTTCACGAAAAACACTCAGTTAAGGATGAAAAATAATGTATTTCACTTATTTTCAACTTCTTTTTACGGACGACGCTCAATTTCTTTTCAAATTACTTATTTTCAGCGTTAGGTTAGGTTAGGTTAGGTTATGTTAGGTTAGGTTAGGTTGGGTTGGGTTGGGTTGGGTTTGGTTGGGTTAGGTTAGGTTAGGTTAGGTTAGGTTAGATTAGGCTAGGTTGGGTTAGGATTGGTTAGGTTAGGTTAGGTTAGGGTAGGTTAGGTTAGGTTAGGTTAGGTTAGGTTAGGTTAGGTTAGGTTAATTTTAGTTAGTTTTACTTCTTTTAACGAAAAACACTCAGTTTTAGATGAAAACCAATGAATTTTACTTATTTTCATCGTCTTTTCACGGAAATTGCTTAATTTCTTTTCAAATTACTGATTTTCAGCGTTAGAGGTTTGGTTACGTTAGGTTTAGTTAGGTTAGGTTAGGTTAGGTAAGGTTAGGTTAGGTTAGGTTAGGTTAAGTTAATTTTAGTTAGTTTTACTTCTTTTCACGAAAAACACTCAGTTTAAGATGAAAACTAATGTATTTCACTTATTTTCATCTTCATTTTACGGAAAACGCTTAATTTTTTTTCATATCACTGATTTTCAGTGTTAGAGGTTAGGTTAGGTTAGGTTAGGTTAGGTTGGGTTGGGTTGGGTTGGGTTGGGTTGGGTTAGGTTGGGTTGGATTAGGTTAGGTTAGGTTAGGTTAGGTTAATTTTAGTTAGTTTTACTTCTTTTCACGAAAAATGCTCAGTTTTAGATGAAAACCGATGAATTTTACATATTTTCATCTTCTTTTCACGGAAAACGCTAAATTTCTTTACAAATAACTGATTTTCAGTGTTAGAGGTTAGGTTAGGTTAGGCTAGGTTAGGTTTGGTTAGGTTAGGTTAGGTTAGGTTAGGTTAGGTTAGGTAAGGTTAGGTTAGGTTAGGTTGGGTAGGGGTGGGTTAGGTTAGGTTAAGTTAATTTTAGTTAGTTTTTTTTCTTTTCACGAAAAACACTCAGTTTAAGATGAAAACTAATGTATTTCACTTATTTTCATCTTCTTTTTACGGAAAACGCTTAATTTCTTTTTAAATCACTAATTTTCAGTGTTAGAGGTTAGGTTAGGTTAGGCTAGGTTAGGTTTGGTAGGTTAGGTTAGGTTAATTTTAGTTAGTTTTACTTCTTTTAACGAAAAACACTCAGTTTTAGATGAAAACCAATGAATTTTACGTATTTTCATCTTCTTTTCAAGGAAAACGCTTAATTTCTTTTCAAATTACTTATTTTCAGTGTTAGAGGTTTGGTTACGTTCGGTTTGGTTAGGTTAGGTTAGGTTACGTAAGGTTAGGTTAGGTTAGGTTAGGTTAAGTAAATTTTAGTTAGTTTTACTTCTTTTTACGAAAAACACTCAGTTTAAGATGAAAACTAATGTATTTCACTTATTTTCAACTTCTTTTTACGGAAAACGCTTAATTTCTTTTCAAATCACTGATTTTCAGTATTAGGTTACGTTAGGTTAGGTTAGGTTAGGTTAGGTTGGGTTGGGTTGGGTTGGGTTTGGTTGGGTTCGGTTAGGTTAGGTTAGGTTAGGTTAGATTAGGTTAGGTTAGGTTGGGTTAGGTTAGGTTAGGTTAGGTTAGGTTAGGTTAGGTTAATTTTAGTTAGTTTTACTTCTTTTAACGAAAAACACTCAGTTTTCGATGAAAACCAATGAATTTTACTTATTTTCATCTTCTTTTCACGGAAAACGCTTGATTTCTTTTCAAATTACTGATTTTCAGTATTAGAGGTTTGGTTAGGTTAGGTTTGGTTAGGTTAGGTGAGGTTACGTATGGTAAGGTTAGGTTAGGTTAGGTTAAGTTAATTTTAGTGAGTTTTACTGTTTTTCACGAAAAACACTCAGTTTAAGATGAAAACTAATGAATTTCACTTATTTTCATCTTCTTTTTACGGAAAACGTTTAATTTCTTTTTAAATCACTGATTTTCAGTGTTAGAGGTTAGGTTGGGTTAGGGTAGATTAGGTTAGGTTAGGTTAGGTTAGTTTAGGTTCGGTTGGGTTGGGGTGGGTTAGGTTAGTTTAAGTTAATTTTAGTTAGTTTTACTTCTTTTCACGAAAAACACTCACTTTAAGATGAAAACTAATGTTTTTCACTTATTTTCATCTTCTTTTTACGGAAAACGCTTAATTTCTTTTTAAATCACTAATTTTCAGTGTTAGAGGTTAGGTTAGGTTAGGTTAGGTTAGGTTAGGTTAGGTTAATTTTAGTTAGTTTTACTTCTTTTCACGAAAAACACTCACTTTTAGATGAAAACCAATGAATTTTACTATTTTCATCGCCTTTTCACGGAAAACGCTTAATTTCTTTTCAAATTACCAATTTTCAGTGTTAGAGGTTAGGTTAGTTTAGGTTAGGTTAGGTTAGGTTAGGTTGGGTTGGGTTGGGTTGGTTTGGGTTGGGTTAGGTTGGGTTGGATTAGGTTAGGTTAGGCTAGATTTGGTTAGGTTAGGTTAATTTTAGTTAGTTTTACTTCTTTTCACGAAAAATACCGATGAATTTTATTTATTTTCATCTTCTTTTCACGGAAAACGCTAAAATTCTTTACAAATAACTGATTTTCAGTGTTAGAGGTTAGGTTAGGTTAGGTTAGATTAGGTTAGGTTAGGTTAGGTTAGGTTATGTTAGGTTGGGTAGGGGTGGGTTAGGTTAGGTTAAGTTAATTTAAGTTAGTTTTTCTTCTTTTCACGAAAAACACTCAGCTTAAACTGAGTGTTTTTCGTGAAAAGAAGAAAAACTAACTTAAATTAACTTAACCTAACCTAACCCACCCCTACCCAACCTAACATAACCTAACCTAACCTAACCTAACCCAATCTAACCTAACCTAACCTAACCTCTAAGACTGAAAATCAGTTATTTGTAAAGAATTTTAGCGTTTTCCGTGAAAAGATGATGAAAATAAATGAAAACTAATGTATTTCACTTATTTTCATCTTGTTTTTACGGAAAACGCTTAATTTCTTTTTAAATCACTAATTTTCAGTGTTAGAGGTTAGGTTAGGTTAGGTTAGGTTAGGTTAGGTTAGGTTAACTTTAGTTAGTTTTACTTCTTTTCATGAAAAACACTCACTTTTAGATGAAAACCAATGAATTTTACCATTTTCATCTTCTTTTCACGGAAAACGCTTAATTTCTTTTCAAATCACTGATTTTCAGTGTTAGAGGTTAGGTTAGGTTAGGTTAGGTTAGGTTAGGTTAGGTTAGGTAGGGTTGGGTTGGGTTGGGTTGGGTTTGGTTGGGTTAGGTTAGGTTAGGTTAGGTTAGGTTAGATTAGGTTAGGTTAGGTTGGGTTAGGTTAGGTTAGGTTAGGTTAGGTTAGGTTAGGTTAGGTTAATTTTAGTTAGTTTTACTTCTTTTCACGAAAAACAGTAAGTTTTAGATGAAAACCAATGAATTTTACTTATTTTCATCTTCTTTTCACGGAAAAGGCAAAATTTCTTTTCAAATTACTGATTTTCAGTGTTAGAGGTTAGGTAACCTTAGGTTTGGGTAGGTTAGGTTAGGTTTGGTAAGGTTAGGTTAGGTTAGGTTAGGTTAAGTCAATTTTAGTTAGTTTTACTTCTTTTCACGAAAAACACTCAGTTTAAGATGAAAAATAATGTATTTCACATATTTTCAACTTCTTTTTACGGAAAACGCTCAATTTCTTTTCAAATTACTTATTTTCAGCGTTAGGTTAGGTTAGGTTAGGTTAGGTTAGGTTAGGTTAGGTTGGGTTGGGTTGGGTTGGGTTTGGTTGGGTTCGGTTAGGTTAGGTTAGGTTAGGTTAGATTAGGTTAGGTTAGGTTAGGCTAGGTTGGGTTAGGATTGGTTAGGTTAGGCTAGGTTAGGTTAGGTTAGGTTAGGTTAGGTTAGGGTAGGTTAGGTTAGGTTAGGTTAGGTTAGGTTAGGTTAGGTTAATTTTAGTTAGTTTTACTTCTTTTAACGAAAAACACTCAGTTTTAGATGAAAACTAATGAATTTCACTTATTTTCATCTTCTTTTTATGGAAAACGCTTAATTTCTTTTCAAATCACTGATTTTCAGTGTTAGAGATTAGGTTAGGTTAGGTTTGGTTAGGTTAGGTTAGGTTAGGTTAGGTTAGGTTAGGTTGGGTTGGGTTTGGTTGGGTTAGGTTAGGTTAGGTTAGGTTAGGTTAGATTAGGTTAGGTTAGGCTAGGTTGGGTTAGGATTGGTTAGGTTAGGCTAGGTTAGGTTAGGTTAGGTTAGGTTAGGTTAGGGTAGGTTAGGTTAGGTTAGGTTAGGTTAGGTTAGGTTAGGTTAATTTTAGTTAGTTTTACTTCTTTTAACGAAAAACACTCAGTTTTAGATGAAAACCAATGAATTTTACGTATTTTCATCTTCTTTTCAAGGAAAACGCTTAATTTCATTTCCAATTACTTAATTTCAGTGTTAGAGGTTTGGTTACGTTAGGTTTGGTTAGGTTAGGTTAGGTTACGAAAGGTTAGGTTAGGTTAGGTTAGGTTAAGTAAATTTTAGTTAGTTTTACTTCTTTTTACGAAAAACACTCAGTTTAAGATGAAAACTAATGTATTTCACTTATTTTCAACTTCTTTTTACGGAAAATGCTTAATTCCTTTTCAAATCACTGATTTTCAGTGTTAGGTTAGGTTAGGTTCGGTTAGGTTAGGTTCGGTTAGGTTAGGTTGGGTTGGGTTGGGTTGGGTTTGGTTGGGTTCGGTTAGGTTAGGTTAGGTTAGGTTAGATTAGGTTAGGTTAGGTTGGGTTAGGTTAGGTTAGGTTAGGTTAGGTTAGGTTAGGTTAGGTTAATTTTAGTTACTTTTACTTCTTTAAACGAAAAACACTCAGTTTTCGATGAAAACCAATGAATTTTACTTATTTTCATCTTCTTTTCACGGAAAACGCTTGATTTCTTTTCAAATTACTGATTTTCAGTATTAGAGGTTAGGTTTGGTTTGGTTAGGTTAGGTTAGGTTACGTATGCTAAGGTTAGGTTAGGTTAGGTTAAGTTAATTTTAGTGAGTTTTACTGTTTTTCACGAAAAACACTCAGTTTAAGATGAAAACTAATGAATTTCACTTATTTTCATCTTCTTTTTACGGAAAACGTTTAATTTCTTTTTAAATCACTGATTTTTAGTGTTAGTGGTTAGGTTAGGTTAGGGTTGATTATGCTAGGTTCGGTTAGGTTAGGTTAGGTTCGGTTGGGTTGGGGTGGGTTAGGTTAGTTTAAGTTAATTTTAGTTAGTTTAACTTCTTTTCACGAAAAACACTCAGTTTAAGATGAAAACTAATGTATTTCACTTATTTTCATCTTCTTTTTACGGAAAACGCTTAATTTCTTTTTAAATCACTAATTTTCAGTGTTAGAGGTTAGGTTAGGTTAGGTTAGGTTAGGTTAGGTTAGGTTAATTTTAGTTAGTTTTACTTCTTTTCACGAAAAACACTCACTTTTAGATGAAAACCAATGAATTTTACTATTTTCATCGCCTTTTCACGGAAAACGCTTAATTTCTTTTCAAATTACTAATTTTCAGTGTTAGAGGTTAGGTTAGGTTAGGTTAGGTTAGGTTAGGTTGGGTTGGGTTGGGTTGGTTTGGGTTGGGTTAGGTTGGGTTGGATTAGGTTAGGTTAGGTTAGGTTTGGTTAGGTTAGGTTAATTTTAGTTAGTTTTACTTCTTTTCACGAAAAATACCGATGAATTTTATTTATTTTCATCTTCTTTTCACGGAAAACGCTAAAATTCTTTACAAATAACTGATTTTCAGTGTTAGAGGTTAGGTTAGGTTAGGTTAGATTAGGTTAGGTTAGGTTAGGTTAGGTTATGTTAATTTTAGTTAGTTTTTCTTCTTTTCACGAAAAACACTCAGTTTAAGATGAAAACTAATGTATTTCACTTATTTTCATCTTGTTTGTACGGAAAACGCTTAATTTCTTTTTAAATCACTAATTTTCAGTGTTAGAGGTTAGGTTAGGTTAGGTTAGGTTAGGTTAGGTTAGGTTAACTTTAGTTAGTTTTACTTCTTTTCATGAAAAACACTCACTTTTAGATGAAAACCAATGAATTTTACCATTTTCATCTTCTTTTCACGGAAAACGCTTAATTTCTTTTCAAATCACTGATTTTCAGTGTTAGAGGTTAGATTAGGTTAGGTTAGGTTAGGTTAGGTTAGGTTAGGTTGGGTTGGGTTGGGTTGGGTTGGGTTTGGTTGGGTTAGGTTAGGTTAGGTTAGGTTAGGTTAGATTAGGTTAGGTTAGGTTGGGTTAGGTTAGGTTAGGTTAGGTTAGGTTAGGTTAGGTTAATTTTAGTTAGTTTTACTTCTTTTCACGAAAACCACTAAGTTTTAGATGAAAACCAATGAATTTTACTTATTTTCATCTTCTTTTCACGGAAAAGGCATAATTTCTTTTCAAATTACTGATTTTCAGTGTTAGAGGTTAGGTAACGTTAGGTTTGGGTAGGTTAGGTTAGGTTAGGTAAGGTTAGGTTAGGTTAGGTTAGGTTAAGTCAATTTTAGTTAGTTTTACTTCTTTTCACGAAAAACACTCAGTTAAGGATGAAAAATAATGTATTTCACTTATTTTCAACTTCTTTTTACGGACGACGCTCAATTTCTTTTCAAATTACTTATTTTCAGCGTTAGGTTAGGTTAGGTTAGGTTATGTTAGGTTAGGTTAGGTTGGGTTGGGTTGGGTTGGGTTTGGTTGGGTTAGGTTAGGTTAGGTTAGGTTAGGTTAGATTAGGCTAGGTTGGGTTAGGATTGGTTAGGTTAGGTTAGGTTAGGGTAGGTTAGGTTAGGTTAGGTTAGGTTAGGTTAGGTTAGGTTAGGTTAATTTTAGTTAGTTTTACTTCTTTTAACGAAAAACACTCAGTTTTAGATGAAAACCAATGAATTTTACTTATTTTCATCGTCTTTTCACGGAAATTGCTTAATTTCTTTTCAAATTACTGATTTTCAGCGTTAGAGGTTTGGTTACGTTAGGTTTAGTTAGGTTAGGTTAGGTTAGGTAAGGTTAGGTTAGGTTAGGTTAGGTTAAGTTAATTTTAGTTAGTTTTACTTCTTTTCACGAAAAACACTCAGTTTAAGATGAAAACTAATGTATTTCACTTATTTTCATCTTCATTTTACGGAAAACGCTTAATTTTTTTTCATATCACTGATTTTCAGTGTTAGAGGTTAGGTTAGGTTAGGTTAGGTTAGGTTGGGTTGGGTTGGGTTGGGTTGGGTTGGGTTAGGTTGGGTTGGATTAGGTTAGGTTAGGTTAGGTTAGGTTAATTTTAGTTAGTTTTACTTCTTTTCACGAAAAATGCTCAGTTTTAGATGAAAACCGATGAATTTTACATATTTTCATCTTCTTTTCACGGAAAACGCTAAATTTCTTTACAAATAACTGATTTTCAGTGTTAGAGGTTAGGTTAGGTTAGGCTAGGTTAGGTTTGGTTAGGTTAGGTTAGGTTAGGTTAGGTTAGGTTAGGTAAGGTTAGGTTGGGTAGGGGTGGGTTAGGTTAGGTTAAGTTAATTTTAGTTAGTTTTTTTTCTTTTCACGAAAAACACTCAGTTTAAGATGAAAACTAATGTATTTCACTTATTTTCATCTTCTTTTACGGAAAACGCTTAATTTCTTTTTAAATCACTAATTTTCAGTGTTAGAGGTTAGGTTAGGTTAGGCTAGGTTAGGTTTGGTAGGTTAGGTTAGGTTAATTTTAGTTAGTTTTACTTCTTTTCATGAAAAACACTCACTTTTAGATGAAAACCAATGAATTTTACTATTTTCATCTTCTTTTCACAGAAAACGCTTAATTTCTTTTCAAATAACTGATTTTTAGTGTTAGAGGTTAGGTTACGTTAGGTTTGGTTAGGTTAGGTTAGGTTAGGTAAGGTTAGGTTAGGTTAGGTTAGGTTAAGTTAATTTTAGTTAGTTTTGCTTTTTTCACGAAAAACACTCAGTTTAAGATGAAAACTAATGTATTTCACTTATTTTCATCTTCTTTTTACGGAAAACGCTTAATTTCTTTTCAAATCACTGATTTTCAGTGTTAGAGGTTAGGTTAGGTTAGGTTAGGTTAGGCTAGGTTAGGTTAGGTTAGGTTAGGTTGGGTTGGGTTGGGTTGGGTTGGGTTTGGTTGGGTTAGGTTAGGTTTGGTTAGGTTAGGTTAGATTAGGTAGGTTAGGTTAGGTTGGGTTAGGTTAGGTTAGGTTAGGTTAGGTTAGGTTAGGTTAGGTAAGGTTAGGTTAGGTTAGGTTAGGTTAAGTAAATTTTAGTTAGTTTTACTTCTTTTCCCGAAAAACACTCAGTTTAAGATGACAACTAATGTATTTCACTTATTTTCATCTTCATTTTACGGAAAACGCTTAATTTCTTTTCAAATCACTGATTTTCAGTGTTAGAGGTTAGGTTAGGTTAGGTTAGGTTAGGTTAGGTTAGGTAAGGTTAGGTTAGGTTGGGTTGGGTTTGGTTTGGTTAGGTTAGGTTAGGTTAGGTTAGGTTAGGTTAGGTTAGATTAGGTTAGGTTAGGTTAGGTTAGGTTAGGTTAGGTTAGGTTAGGTTAGGTTAGGTTAGGTTAATTTTAGTTAGTTTTACTTCTTTTCACGAAAAACACTCAGTTTTAGATGAAAACCAATGAATTTTACTATTTTCATCTTCTTTTCACAGAAAACGCTTAATTTCTTTTCAAATAACTGATTTTCAGTGTTAGAGGTTTGGTTACGTTAGGTTTGGTTAGGTTAGGTTAGGTTAGGTATGGTAAGGTTAGGTTAGGTTAGGTTAAGTTAATTTTAGTGAGTTTTACTTTTTTTCACGAAAAACACTCAGTTTAAGATGAAAACTAATGAATTTCACTTATTTTCATCTTCTTTTCACGGAAAACGCTTAATTTCTTTTCAAATCACTGATTTTCAGTATTAGAGGTTAGGTTAGGTTAGGGTAGATTAGGTTAGGTTAGGTTAGGTTAGGTTAGGTTCGGTTGGGTTGGGGTGGGTTAGGTTAGTTTAAGTTAATTTTTGTTAGTTTTACTTCTTTTCACGAAAAACACTCAGTTTAAGATGAAAACTAATGTATTTCACTTATTTTCATCTTCTTTTACGGAAAACGCTTAATTTTTTTCATATCACTGATTTTCAGTGTTAGAGGTTAGGTTAGGTTAGGTTAGGTTAGGTTGGGTTGGGTTAGGTTGGGTTGGGTTGGGTTAGGTTGGGTTGGATTAGGTTAGGTTAGGTTAGGTTAGGTTAATTTTAGTTAGTTTTACTTCTTTTCACGAAAAATACTCAGTTTTAGATGAAAACCGATGAATTTTACTTATTTTCATCTTCTTTTCACGGAAAACGCTAAATTTCTTTACAAATAACTGATTTTCAGTGTTAGAGGTTAGGTTAGGTTAGGCTAGTTTAGGTTAGGTTAGGTTAGGTTAGGTTAGGTTAGGTTAGGTTAGGTAGGTTAGGTTAGGTTAGGTTGGGTAGGGTTGGGTTAGGTTAGGTTAAGTTAATTTTAGTTAGTTTTTTTTCTTTTCACGAAAAACACTCAGTTTAAGATGAAAACTAATGTATTTCACTTATTTTCATCTTCTTTTTACGGAAAACGCTTAATTTCTTTTTAAATCACTAATTTTCAGTGTTAGAGGTTAGGTTAGGTTAGGCTAGGTTAGGTTTGGTAGGTTAGGTTAGGTTAATTTTAGTTAGTTTTACTTCTTTTCATGAAAAACACTCACTTTTAGATGAAAACCAATGAATTTTACTATTTTCATCTTCTTTTCACAGAAAACGCTTAATTTCTTTTCAAATAACTGATTTTTAGTGTTAGAGGTTAGGTTACGTTAGGTTTGGTTAGGTTAGGTTAGGTTAGGTAAGGTTAGGTTAGGTTAGGTTAGGTTAGGTAAGGTTAGGTTAGGTTAGGTTAGGTTAAGTTAATTTTAGTTAGTTTTGCTTTTTTCACGAAAAACACTCAGTTTAAGATGACAACTAATGTATTTCACTTATTTTCATCTTCATTTTACGGAAAACGCTTAATTTCTTTTCAAATCACTGATTTTCAGTGTTAGAGGTTAGGTTAGGTTAGGTTAGGTTAGGTTTGGTTAGGTTAGGTTAGGTTAGGTTAGGTAAGGTTAGGTTAGGTTGGGTTGGGTTTGGTTTGGTTAGGTTAGGTTAGGTTAGGCTAGGTTAGATTAGGTTAGGTTAGGTTAGTTTGGGTTAGGTTAGGTTAGGTTAGGTTAGGTTAGGTTAGGTTAGGTTAGGTTAGGTTAATTTTAGTTAGTTTTACTTCTTTTCATGAAAAACACTCACTTTTAGATGAAAACCAATGAATTTTACTATTTTCATCTTCTTTTCACAGAAAACGCTTAATTTCTTTTCAAATAACTGATTTTCAGTGTTAGAGGTTTGGTTACGTTAGGTTTGGTTAGGTTAGGTTAGGTTAGGTATGGTAAGGTTAGGTTAGGTTAGGTTAAGTTAATTTTAGTGAGTTTTACTTTTTTTCACGAAAAACACTCAGTTTAAGATGAAAACTAATGAATTTCACTTATTTTCATCTTCTTTTTACGAAAAACGTTTAATTACTTTTCAAATCACTGATTTTTAGTATTAGAGGTTAGGTCAGGTTAGGGTAGATTAGGTTAGGTTAGGTTAGGTTAGGTTAGGTTCGGTTGGGTTGGGGTGGGTTAGGTTAGTTTAGGTTAATTTTTGTTAGTTTTACTTCTTTTCACGAAAAACACTCAGTTTAAGATGAAAACTAATGTATTTCACTTATTTTCATCTTCTTTTTACGGAAAACGCTTAATTTCTTTTTAAATCACTAATTTTCAGTGTTAGAGGTTAGGTTAGGTTAGGTTAGGTTAGGTTAGGTTAGGTTAATTTTAGTTAGTTTTACTTCTTTTCACGAAAAACACTCACTTTTAGATGAAAACCAATGAATTTTACTATTTTCATCGCCTTTTCACGGAAAACGCTTAATTTCTTTTCAAATTACCAATTTTCAGTGTTAGAGGTTAGGTTAGGTTAGGTTAGGTTAGGTTAGGTTAGGTTGGGTTGGGTTGGGTTGGTTTGGGTTGGGTTAGGTTGGGTTGGATTAGGTTAGGTTAGGTTAGATTTGGTTAGGTTAGGTTAATTTTAGTTAGTTTTACTTCTTTTCACGAAAAATACCGATGAATTTTATTTATTTTCATCTTCTTTTCACGGAAAACGCTAAAATTCTTTACAAATAACTGATTTTCAGTGTTAGAGGTTAGGTTAGGTTAGGTTAGATTAGGTTAGGTTAGGTTAGGTTAGGTTATGTTAGGTTGGGTAGGGGTGGGTTAGGTTAGGTTAAGCTAATTTAAGTTAGTTTTTCTTCTTTTCACGAAAAACACTCAGCTTAAACTGAGTGTTTTTCGTGAAAAGAAGAAAAACTAACTTAAATTAACTTAACCTAACCTAACCCACCCCTACCCAACCTAACATAACCTAACCTAACCTAACCTAACCCAATCTAACCTAACCTAACCTAACCTCTAAGACTGAAAATCAGTTATTTGTAAAGAATTTTAGCGTTTTCCGTGAAAAGAACATGAAAATAAATGAAAACTAATGTATTTCACATATTTTCATCTTGTTTTTACGGAAAAGCTTAATTTCTTTTTAAATCACTAATTTTCAGTGTTAGAGGTTAGGTTAGGTTAGGTTAGGTTAGGTTAGGTTAGCTTAACTTTAGTTAGTTTTACTTCTTTTCATGAAAAACACTCACTTTTAGATGAAAACCAATGAATTTTACCATTTTCATCTTCTTTTCACGGAAAACGCTTAATTTCTTTTCAAATCACTAATTTTCAGTGTTAGAGGTTAGGTTAGGTTAGGTTAGGTTAGGTTAGGTTAGGTTAGGTAGGGTTGTGTTGGGTTGGGTTGGGTTTGGTTGGGTTAGGTTAGGTTAGGTTAGGTTAGGTTAGATTAGGTTAGGTTAGGTTGGGTTAGGTTAGGTTAGGTTAGGTTAGGTTAGGTTAGGTTAATTTTAGTTAGTTTTACTTCTTTTCACGAAAAACAGTAAGTTTTAGATGAAAACCAATGAATTTTACTTATTTTCATCTTCTTTTCACGGAAAAGGCAAAATTTCTTTTCAAATTACTGATTTTCAGTGTTAGAGGTTAGGTAACCTTAGGTTTGGGTAGGTTAGGTTAGGTTGGGTAAGGTTAGGTTAGGTTAGGTTAGGTTAAGTCAATTTTAGTTAGTTTTACTTCTTTTCACGAAAAACACTCAGTTTAAGATGAAAAATAATGTATTTCACATATTTTCAACTTCTTTTTACGGAAAACGCTCAATTTCTTTTCAAATTACTTATTTTCAGCGTTAGGTTAGGTTAGGTTAGGTTAGTTTAGGTTAGGTTAGGTTGGGTTGGGTTGGGTTGGGTTTGGTTGGGTTAGGTTAGGTTAGGTTAGGTTAGGTTAGATTAGGCTAGGCTGGGTTAGGATTGGTTAGGATTGGTTAGGTTAGGTTAGGTTAGGTTAGGTTAGGTTAGGTTAGGTTAGGTTAGGTTAGGTTAATTTTAGTTAGTTTTACTTCTTTTAACGAAAAACACTCAGTTTTAGATGAAAACCAATGAATTTTACTTATTTTCATCGTCTTTTCACGGAAATTGCTTAATTTCTTTTCAAATTACTGATTTTCAGCGTTAGAGGTTTGGTTACGTTAGGTTTAGTTAGGTTAGGTTAGGTTAGGTAAGGTTAGGTTAGGTTAGGTTAGGTTAAGTTAATTTTAGTTAGTTTTACTTCTTTTCACGAAAAACACTCAGTTTAAGATGAAAACTAATGTATTTCACTTATTTTCATCTTCTTTTTACGGAAAACGCTTAATTTCTTTTCATATCACTGATTTTCAGTGTTAGAGGTTAGGTTAGGTTAGGTTAGGTTAGGTTAGGTTGGGTTGGGTTGGGTTGGGTTGGGTTGGGTTAGGTTGGGTTGGATTAGGTTAGGTTAGGTTAGGTTAGGTTAATTTTAGTTAGTTTTACTTCTTTTCACGAAAAACACTCAGTCTAAGATGAAAACTAATGCATTTCACTTATTTTCATCTTCTTTTACGGAAAACTCTTAATTTCTTTTTAAATCACTAATTTTCAGTGTTAGAGGTTAGGTTAGGTTAGGCTAGGTTAGGTTTGGTAGGTTAGGTTAGGTTAATTTTAGTTAGTTTTACTTCTTTTCATGAAAAACACTCACTTTTAGATGAAAACCAATGAATTTTACTATTTTCATCTTCTTTTCACGGAAAACGCTTAATTTCTTTTCAAATTACTGATTTTTAGTGTTAGAGGGTAGGTTACGTTAGGTTTGGTTAGGTTAGGTTAGGTTAGGTAAGGTTAGGTTAGGTTAGGTTAGGTTAGGTAAGGTTAGGTTAGGTTAGGTTAGGTTAAGTTAATTTTAGTTAGTTTTGCTTTTTTTCACGAAAAACACTCAGTTTAAGATGAAAACTAATGTATTTCACTTATTTTCATCTTCTTTTTACGGAAAACGCTTAATTTCTTTTCAAATCACTGATTTTCAGTGTTAGAGGTTAGGTTAGGTTAGGTTAGGTTAGGTTAGGTTAGGTTAGGTTAGGTTAGGTTGGGTTGGGTTTGGTTTGGTTAGGTTAGGTTAGGTTAGGTTAGGTTAGATTAGGTTAGGTTAGGTTAGGTTGGGTTAGGTTAGGTTAGGTTAGGTTAGGTTAGGTTAATTTTAGTTAGTTTTACTTCTTTTAACGAAAAACACTCAGTTTTAGATCAAAACCAATGAATTTTACTTATTTTCATCTTCTTTTCACGGAAAACGCTTAATTTCTTTTCAAATTACTGATTTTCAGTGTTAGAGGTTTGGTTACGTTAGGTTTGGTTAGGTTAGGTTAGGTTAGGTATGGTAAGGGTAGGTTATGTTAGGTTAAGTTAAGTTTAGTGAGTTTTACTTTTTTTCACGAAAAACACTCAGTTTAAGATGAAAACTAATGAATTTCACTTATTTTCATCTTCTTTTTACGGAAAACGCTTAATTTCTTTTCAAATCACTGATTTTCAGTGTTAGAGATTAGGTTAGGTTAGGTTTGGTTAGGTTAGGTTAGGTTAGGTTAGGTTAGGTTAGGTTGGGTTGGGTTTGGTTGGGTTAGGTTAGGTTAGGTTAGGTTAGGTTAGATTAGGTTAGGTTAGGCAAGGTTGGGTTAGGATTGGTTAGGTTAGGCTAGGTTAGGTTAGGTTAGGTTAGGTTAGGTTAGGGTAGGTTAGGTTAGGTTAGGTTAGGTTAGGTTAGGTTAGGTTAATTTTAGTTAGTTTTACTTCTTTCAACGAAAAACACTCAGTTTTAGATGAAAACCAATGAATTTTACGTATTTTCATCTTCTTTTCAAGGAAAACGCTTAATTTCTTTTCCAATTACTTAATTTCAGTGTTAGAGGTTTGGTTACGTTAGGTTTGGTTAGGTTAGGTTAGGTTACGTAAGGTTAGGTTAGGTTAGGTTAGGTTAAGTAAATTTTAGTTAGTTTTACTTCTTTTTACGAAAATCACTCAGTTTAAGATGAAAACTAATGTATTTCACTTATTTTCAACTTCTTTTTACGGAAAATGCTTAATTCCTTTTCAAATCACTGATTTTCAGTGTTAGGTTAGGTTAGGTTAGGTTAGGTTAGGTTAGGTTAGGTTGGGTTGGGTTGGGTTGGGTTTGGTTGGGTTCGGTTAGGTTAGGTTAGGTTAGGTTAGATTAGGTTAGGTTAGGTTGGGTTAGGTTAGGTTAGGTTAGGTTAGGTTAGGTTAGGTTAGGTTAATTTTAGTTACTTTTACTTCTTTAAACGAAAAACACTCAGTTTTCGATGAAAACCAATGAATTTTACTTATTTTCATCTTCTTTTCACGGAAAACGCTTGATTTCTTTTCAAATTACTGATTTTCAGTATTAGAGGTTAGGTTTGGTTTGGTTAGGTTAGGTTAGGTTACGTATGCTAAGGTTAGGTTAGGTTAGGTTAAGTTAATTTTAGTGAGTTTTACTGTTTTTCATGAAAAACCCTCAGTTTAAGATGAAAACTAATGAATTTCACTTTGTTCATTTTTACACCTAGCACCCTAGCTGTTGTTGACGGAAAAGACCGACTCTTTAATCCTTGTTCGGGAAATCACAAGATTTTTAGGTGTACTTGGTTAGGTTCGGTT
>CAUDMG010001171.1:0-13249 GCA_958450375.1 Homarus gammarus
TAACATAAGAACATAAGAATGGAGGAAACTGCAGCGGGCCTATTGGCCCATACTGGGCAGTCCCGTTTACACCCAACCCCTATTGCTCATATGAGCATCCAACCTATGTTTGAAGCTATTCAGCGTATTCGAGTTAATGATGATATTTGGTAACTTGTTCCATTCATCCACTACTCTGTTTCCAAACCAGTGTTTACCTATTTCACGCCTAAATCTAAATTTGTCCAATTTAAAACCATTGTTACGAATTCGCTCCTGGTTAGATAATTTGAGTACCTTTGTAATGTCCCCTTTGTTTAGCCCTGCCTTCCATTTATACACCTATCAGGTCGCCCCTCGCTCTACGTCTCTCAAGGGAGTGCAAATTAAGATGCTTTAACCTGTCTCTATACTCAAGGTTCCTGATACCCGGGATTAGTCTTGTCATTCTCCTCTGAATTCTTTCCAAGGATTCTATATCCATTCTGTAATACGGTGACCAGAACTGGACTGCGTAATCCAGGTGTGGTCTCACAAGAGCAAGATACAGTTTTAGGATGACCTCGCTAGTCTTGTAACTAACACTCCTTTGTATGAACCCAAGTACTTTATTAGCCTTGTTTCGAGCAAAAACACATTGTTTACTTGGCGTAAGGTTCCTACTTATCATTACTCCTAAATCTCTCTCGCAGTCGGATTTCTCTATGGCATCGTTGTTCATCTGGTATCTGGTTTCCCTGTTTACATTTCCTATACTGAGTACTTTACATTTGTCAATGTTGAATTTCATCTGCCATTTTTCAGACCATTCGAAAAATTTGTTTAGATCCTCCTGTAGTTTTGCCGAGTCCTCGTCAGATTTAATAACACGTCCTATTTTAGTATCATCAGCAAATTTACTTATGTTGCTGTCTATGCCGATATCTATGTCGTTTATGTATATAATAAACAATAATGGTCCAAGTACTGAGCCTTGGGGAACTCCACTTGTGACGTTGCTCCAATGGGACTTAGTGCCGTTAATGCTCACTCGCTGTTTCCTGTCCTGTAACCACGCCCTAATCCATTTAAGGATGTCACCTTTGATGCCATGAGCTTCTACCTTTCTAATTAGTCTTTCGTGGGGTACTCTGTCGAAGGCTTTGCTAAAGTCGAGATATACCACATCATAATTGTGCCCCTCGTCCACTGATTCGAAAACTGATAAAAAAAATGTTAATAGATTAGTTAGGCAAGAACGTCCGCTTGTGAAGCCATGCTGGGAATCATTGATCAATCTGTGCTTCTCCAGGTGATTTCGAATAGAGTTTGAAATGATTGCTTCCAGTAATTTGCCTACTATTGATGTTAGACTGATTGGGCGGTAGTTAGAGGATAGTGATCTATCCCCCTTCTTGAAGATCGGTATTACATTCGCTATCCTCCAGGATTCTGGTACTACACCTGTTTTTAAGGACATGTTAAACAACTTTGCTAAGGGCATACTAAGCTCTTCCTTACATTCCTTTAATACTCTGGCAAATATCTCATCGGGACCAGGTGACTTATTAGGCTTTAGTTTGTCTATTTGCTTACTAACATCGTTACTAGTCACTACTATCTCACTTAATTTGTTTTCTTCACTACCTCTGAATAGAGTCGGTGCCTCGGGTATCATGTTTAAATTTTCGCTGGTGAAAACTGTTGAAAAATATTTATTCAAAGTATTGCTCATTTCTCCGTCGTTATCAGTGAGCTCGCCGGAGTCTGACCGTATTGGTCCAATCTTTTCTCGTGTTTTAGTTTGGTACATTTGGTAGAATCCTTTGGGGTTTGTCTTTGCCTCCCTTGCTATCCTTACCTCATTATTCCTCTTTGCTTTCCTTATCTCGGTTTTAACCCTACTCGCCAATACCCTATAATAGTCCCGGAGGTGAATTTCGCCACGATTTATCCTTCTACCTATAGCCTTCCTTTGGCCAATGATGTTCTTTAAATAATTATTTATCCATTTAGGGTCATTGTTGTTTGATCTGAGTTTTTTGTATGGTATGTTCTGCCTTTGTGCATTAAGTAACTCACTATTTAAATTGTCGTGGAACTCGGCAATCTCAGATCTCGTTATCAGGTCGGTGTCATCTGTCAGGTTCCCGGCCAAGCGCGACACCCCCTCTCTCAGCTGCCTCTTTAAACTGTCAAAGTTTGCCCTTCTGAAATCTGGTACTTTAGTGGAATTTTCCTTACGTCTGCCCTGAAAATCTAACTGGAATCGAATTTCTTTGTGATCGCTGTTCGCAAGTTCGTTCCCTACCTCGACATTGCTAATGAGGTTTTCTCTGTTTGACAAAACTAAATCCAATATATTATTACCCCGTGTGGGTTCGGTTAT
The DNA here is from genome assembly GCA_958450375.1 of Homarus gammarus. Classification (NCBI taxonomy): domain Eukaryota; kingdom Metazoa; phylum Arthropoda; class Malacostraca; order Decapoda; family Nephropidae; genus Homarus; species Homarus gammarus. The sequence continues at coordinate 2,348 of CAUDMG010001171.1, forward strand.
ATGTTGACTTAGGAAACAGTCCTGGATCGTCTCGAGAAAATCCTCTGATTCTGAGTTTCCCGTAAGGTCGGTCCAATCTATTTGGCCAAGGTTAAAGTCGCCTACTATACAGACTTTGTTGTGTATGGAAGCCCTGCGCATTTCATCCCAGATAAGTCGCTCATTGACTCTGTCAAGATTGGGGGGTCTATATATTACTCCTGTGATTAATTTTTCCCGACCGTCGCTTAATTCTATCCAAATTGTTTCTGTATTCCTCTCAGTTTTTATTTCCTTATTTATTTCACACTTCAGATTATCCCTAACATAGATTGCTACTCCGCCTCCTTTCCTGGTCTGCCTATCGGTATGGAACAGTTTGTAACCCGCAATTTGGTATTCGACTGGTAATTCACGTGTCTAGGTTGATCCATGTTTCAGTGAATGCAATTATATCGATTTCTTCGGTACATACCAAGGCCCTAATATCATCCATTTTGTTTCTCATACTTCTACTGTTCGCGTAATATACATTTAAGTTAGTCGTGTTCTGAGTCCTTCCCTTACCGCGTTTAGTTTTAAACTCCCTGTCTGATTTAGTTATGTCATCATTCCTAACACTATTTCCCTGTAATCTTTCGCCTTGTTTACCCGCTCCCACTGCAGTCTCCTCCACCCCCGTGCCCCTATGTTCTCTTAGCAGTTTAAAGACTTCGATATCTTTTGAACTGCCCCCTCTAGAGCCCCAGCCAGGGTTGCTACTCCATCCCTAGACAGGTGCACCCCATCCCTAGCATAAAGGTCCCTTCTGCCATAGAAGTTGTCCCAGTTGTCAATGAATGGGACTGATATTGACTTGCAATATCTGTCAAGACGGTCGTTAACACCAGCTGCCCTTGACAACCATTCACTGCCAACTCTCCTTCTAGGCAGGACACTGCATATGATAGGGATCCCTCCCTTAGTCCTAATACGATCTATGGCTGCCTTGAACTTATCAAGAAGCTCCTCGCTCCTACACCGGCCAATATCATTGCCTCCTGCACTGAGGCAGATAATGGGTTTGTTCCCATTACCAGACAAGATATTGTCCATCCTGTCAATTATATCCCCCACCCCAGCTCCTGGCAAACACACCCTCATCCTATTTTTGTTTTTACCACAAAAGGCCCTGTCCATGTACCTTACCTGTGAGTCACCAACAATTAAAGTTTTTATACCTTCCTTGTCATCCCTGTCCCTGACTGTACTAACGTCCAATTCGTCTATCAAGGGACTGAATGGGTTGGTACACTTAGCTGTTGTTGTCGTTGTTGTCGTATCCTTGGTGTGCTTCTTCACCAAAAGCTTTGTCTTCCCACTACTCACAATTTTCCACTCGTTTGATTTTTCGTCAGCCACTGGCTTTACTCGTCCAGCCTCTCCTTTTAACATCGCCATCTCTTCCCTTAATTTCAAGTTCTCCAACGTGGCCCTCTCAATTTCTAACTTGGCCTTCGCCAATTCTTCAGTGGACCACTCCAGTTTGGTCAACAAACTCTCATACCCAAGACCGCACCTTGCTCTGGCCATATCTGATAATTATCCCTCTGGAGCTAACCCTGCCGTGACCTTTCCCCTAGTGAGGTCAGAACACAACTGAGTGAGGTTGATTCAAATTTGCCTTCCACCTGGCCACTACATTTTAGGAGTCTTCAACATTGTATTCTAAGTATCATAATATCATTTACATAAACTTGTGTCTTGAAGTGTGCTCCTCCTTCCCGACTCCCCTTCCAGTATATCTTGTCCAGGTAGCCTACGCAAGTTTTCCTGGAGTTAGCCAGAGCAAGTGATAGTCGACTTGGATTCACTTTATGAAAATTTTATTTTAGGTATAACACTTTAAAAGCGAATTTCTGTCTTACTGACACTTATAACCAAAATGGGTGTCAATAAAAATCCACCTCATCGGAGGAAGATATGGGAAGTGTTTATTTTTGTGAAACAGAAATGAACATAAGCCGAGGGTCTCTAAAAAAAATTGAATGTATTTAAATACTTTTTTTTTTAGTTTAAGCAAATTTAGCCCCAAATCATCAATAGGACTCGAGTAATTGTGGTGACTAATTACGGCTATTCTATTGAGTTAAGTAGAGGACAGCAAGGGAGGTCGTCCATTCAGCAGTGAGGAGATTGCGGGATCCGGAATGTAGGGTGATGGTGTAACAGTTAGGGTATAATAATGGTGGACCCTCCGCCTCCCTCCCTCCGTTTGTCCACCCTACTTCCCCTCAACTTCTAATACCGTGTAAATTATACCTTAAACCAGTACGAGCCCCCTGTCTACCAATCCCTGTCCTATATTTTTCCCAAGGGTTTCCAAGAATGTCAGGTATTTCTGTCCGCTTAATGAACTGAAATTTATCGTTGGCCTGACGGAAACTTCATTTGTGGTTGGGTGTAGTGTAGTACAATTTGACACCTTTACAAGTGACAAAAAAAGAGTAGGGTGTGTTTTGTTTTCTGGTAGAGCAAGCCGTTTCAGGAACTAGTCATAATAGAAGGTTTTGATACTGGGCTTAGTGTGAGGAACAGATCCATGTTGGGTGTGGGGTGAGTTTTTATAACGGGACTGACTGGCCCGGTGGTAACCCTGGCCCACGAACCTCACTGGCCTGATCCTCCTCGTGGCCCAACCCTAACCTAATGGTGGGGCTCCCCTGGAATGCTGCCGGGAGGATGAGGTGGGGTTGGTGGTGAGGTGGGAGTGGAGGAGGGGGGGGAGGGGAAAGTTAAGTGGACTGCGAAGGCATAATAAAAAGTGCATAGGCCCTAGAGAAAGGGAGAGATGTGAGGCGCAGAAGGGGAGGCGCTGACAAAGGAGAAATGGGCGAAAACGGTATTTTGGAGGAGAATGGGGTGGGGAGATTATCCTAGATAAGGGGAGGGCCTACATGTGTTGAAATTTATTAACTTGGATGTGAAGAACCTGTTATTGGTTGTGGTACTCTTACTCAGCCATGATCTAGGAGGCGTTCTTTCGTCTCGGTTGTGTGTGCAGTATGACCATGTCAGAGACATTTTACCCTAGTTTTGATATAACTACCTGTATTTGATTCGGGCCTAAATTCTTTAAAGTTCTGGGTATTAAATTCTCATCATGATGAGCTAGAGAGGATGAAAGTGAAAACTCGAGAGGAAAAAAAAGCTTACATACAGAACGGTACCCGGGTACTCAGAGGTATATGAAAATTTCAGACGATATTAATACCTCTCTTCTACCATTTAATTGCTGAAAATAACGTAGATAATATTTTTTGCGTGGATTCTACCTTGTAGTCTGGGTAGTAGAGGTCCTTGAATATAATGATAGTTAAAATTGTGTGATTTGAATCGATGGAATAAATTGCTTTCCACTAAAAAGTGTTAACTTTGGTATGAGAAATTTTTATCATTTGAAGCACGGTACAATATATGAACAGCGGCAAACATTAAGTCATCCAGCCAAGGGTAGCCCAAGAAAGCCGTTAAAAGCGTATTTCCACTGTGGTCCTTAATCATTTGAATGAATTATTCTCAATGTCAAATGTAAGCACTGGCAGAGCAACTGAATGAAGTATTTAGTGAATAAGTTTAGAACGGATAAGAGTAAAAATGAAGCACGTAAGTGTCAAGGAAGAGGATTGTGGTTTTTTTATATGGTTTAACAAGTTTATGGGTGAAACTAAGTACAATTTGCCTATTCTGAATAGTTGTCAGATCCAGACACTGAGGGTGTTCTCACTGTTCACTGCCACGCAGGAGATAATAGTATAGGTCATATTCATTAGTGAGAACTAATCAGTGTGGACTAGTAAGTTTAGGATAGACTGGGATAGATGAGGAAGAACCAGTGGAGAGAGAGTTGTAAGTATAAGGATAATGAGACGTCAGGAGGAGCAGCCACAGGCGGTCTGCCCGGGCCTCACGAAAAACTGTTAAAGAAAAACGTCAGGGGAATAAATCAGTGAGACGGTCTATTGGGAGAGGTGGGAGCGAGGGTCCTACCTACACGTGAATCTTCACCAATTACACAGTGGTCCTTGCCTAGCACTGACAGTACTTAATGGTGGACAGGTGAACATGTTGGAATGAGCGTCATAGGGAATAATCTACACCAGTTAACCTTTCTGTATCCATGAGGTGCTGTGTACATAATGACGAGATTGATTTTATTGGTTGGTAATTGTGAGCTTCCAGATAACTTGGGAAGTGTGATTCAAAATAGTTTGAAAATTAAGGTCTAAAATAACTGGAGGATGATGACCGACAAGAAATTTTGATAGTTGCTGGTAGCTGCGGGTTGAGGTGCAAGGAAATTGCACTTAAATATATGCTTGAGGGACCATGTTGACGACGGGGGAAGTGGAGTTTATCCGTGGAGATAAATGCCATGTTATGCTACAGCTAGTAGAGGTGGTGTAGATAATGATGTCTTCACGGTGTTTGTAGCTGTCAAATGCCGTCTCCAACAATTGTCGCCTTATTACTTGTTTCTTGTTTAATTCTAGACATATTTTGGTGGAATATGCCCACTTTTTGTACTGCCCTATATTCTGTTATATTGTTCGAGCACAAGTCACATTCTTTAACCCTTAACCGTAAAATCGACTTTGAGCCAAAACAGTGTGCAAAAGTCGAGCTAATGCGATTTTGGTAGATGTGTGCAGGAACTTTGGTACTGGGAACGACTGCAGCGGATCCAGTCACTTTTGTATATTAAGGTATCCAATTGTCTGTAATAGTATATTTACGGTATGTTTGACACGAGCAATTAATTTTATCCATTTTTTTACCCCTCATGGACTTGGGCCGTTCTACTGTTCGTGTTGCCGTCCGTCCGTGTCTTAGTTATCCGTTTTAGATAGCGGTACTTTGTGAGGGAGTTGACCTTACTCTCAAATTCACACCTTGAATTCATCTCCTCAGTCTTGGAGCAAGTTTAAGAACGATTTTTCTTGGCCTACTTTTCAAAACCACGTGGGCGTTTGATAAGAAGGCGTGAAGGGCTCTTCGTCGTGTAGTACGGGTTTTTTCCCTGCCCTATATCGGAAGCAGGGAAGGTAGGGTCTCGCTTGGTGGGGGTGTGGGGGCATCAAAGGAGGAGGGGTTGGTGTGATAGCAAGACGTTCTTGGGAAAAAGAATCAAACAAACATACGTGATAACGGAAACGAGCGGGGGAGATTGGACCTGGCAGAAAGGTTTAAGATGTGTTGGGGAGGGAGGGGGGGGTCCCAGAGAGTGGTCCCCTTCATACCGGTATAATATTGGGAGGCGGAGGGGCAGTAAAAATGGGTTGGTAATGGCCCCCGTAGAGGTCTGATTGTCCCACTCGCCGGTTATTGCCAATCACGGCCATCACCTGTTGGTGCCCTGCCGTTATTGCATCCTCCCTCCCTTTCCTTACTTCTCTACTCCCTCTCTCATTCTTCCTCTCCCTACTCCACCCTACGCGAACTCCCCCCCCCCCCCCCTCCGCGAACTCCTCCCCTCCCTCCCACACTCCCTACTCCCTCGTATTACCTCACTTTTTGTCCTGTACTGTCCCATCTTATCACCTTTTTTCATCTTGCTTTCTTTTCTTTCCCTCGTTGATTCGCTTTGCATCCTCTCTATATATACCGGTACATATTTTATCTCCCCCCCCCCCCCCCCCCCTTTCAGTCCTTAAAGCATCGTGTATTTTTTTGTTGGTCTGTATTTTCGGTAAACAGTAGAGCAGCCGTCCTTGAAGTTTAGTTTTCATTGTACTTTATTATATAGATTTATTTTTACTTACTATACTCCCCCTCTGTCTACACAAGTCTTTCGGATCACGAAGTTTAGACACCATAGTTTATTTCATCTGAAGAGTTACCACGTTAACCTAACCTAACCCCGCACCCCCAGTAACGTTAGGGCTGTTAGTCTTCAGGTGATATACTGTAAACTGGGGTTTCTAATCATCAATTGTCCGGTTCTTTTATTTCTCTTCCATTATTTATTTTGATTTTCCCTCCGCAATTTTCCAGTCAATTATTAAGTTTCAGATGTTCTTTTTCATTCTTTTAATTAAACTTGAGACGAAAGAAACATAAGACATCAAAATTTGATGTCTTATGTTTGGTTGAGCCCGGTGTCTTGAACTCTTGAATTTATATATATTTCTTTACTCCGTTTAACCTTGACAAAGTCCAACTTCCTCAGTCTCCCTCCACCAGGAATCCTCCAGTCCTCCCTCCACCCACTAACCTCCACAACCCTCCAATCAACGTCAATACACAGCAAGTCCTTTTATCATTTATTCCGACCAGTTCTTCCTTGGCCATGGTGGTCCAGGTGGTGTATATTGGTGCCTGGTGGCGCTGCTGACAATAAAATAGATGACGACGTTTTTATTGTTTAATAGGTTAGGTAACGACCTTCATCCATGTCTCATAATATAGGTCGGTATTTCCTATGGCTTTAATAGCATAGCTACGTGACTGACTTTTCCGAATATATTATTTTGCTATTTTGTTTTAGTACACAACTACTTTGTTATTTTACGGGATTTATAAATCGCCAAAACAGATGTTTGAAGTAATACGAGCTACTAACACAGGTACTGTATAGTAAAACCAGGAAGTGTTTTGGATTGTATAATAACCTAACAAAATCCACTTTGGAGTTTTGTAGACCAAATAGTACACACAAGGTAGAAGACCCAGTCACAGGCAAGCCTCTTTGACTCCATCAGGAATGATCACTGAAAAAAAAGTAGGATCATGGTGTAATGCGGTTCCAGGCTCACCTGTGCTGCATTCATAGTAATTAAGCCCTGCCGTACAGGGTCTTTCTGCACACCGTTATGATTTGTGTCCTGTGCCATCATACTAAAAGGTCAATTGTGTTAGTTCGTGGGTGGTGCTACTGCCCCTGATTTTAGGCGATTGTTCCTGGGCAAACAATGATAAATGTCAGACGTACACAGTAATTGATAGAGGTGACAGTTCATGCCGGTTGGTGCCATTTATAAAGCTGTGAGCTTGACATTTGTGTTTTTGGTCGTAAAACAAACATGTCAGCACCTAGGTACAAGAGCTGTTCTGGCGCATGACAAGTGTGGATGATGTAAATCTCCATTCTCGACTTCACTAAGAAGGGGACGTATGCCCCACGTGTCACTAACCGTCCCACTCACGGGACCCTAGCGGCGTAAGCAAAATTACTTGTGTTGTGCCCTCGGTAACTTAACGAGAACAACGAAGTAAGATTTGACGGTTGCGTGGTGGTATTCTGGTCCTTGGTGGTTACGACTGATCCATCCTGACACATGGCTATGTGAATGCGTCATTCAATATGCTCGCTGCTCTTCAGTTCACAGCCTGAGCCTTTGTTGTAGGGTTATGCCAACAGGTTTATTTGCTTCTCTCTATCAGGGTTCCGTCTGTTTTTAAAGTAGGGAAGTGTATTACTGTTAAGAGGACTCGCTATATAGCTTTATTGATGTGTAATAGAGCCTTTTCATATAATAAAAATAAGGTACCACTCATAGGTACTGGAACTGCTGTAAAACTTAATAAAAGAAACATTGAAGTGAAGAACAGTTTTGTTGTCTTAGAGTGCAGTCGGCCAGGCCATATTCAAGAACAGTTATGGGGTGTACGACGCCATCTACGATGACCTTCTTGTCCTGATCTTTTTTTCAGCAATATCGCCTTTAACACATGGAACTCTGCACTTTTCGAAGCTTTGGAGGAGTCTCGAAGCAAGTCTCTTGGTGGGAATTATTAGCTAGTACTGTACTCAAAATATCGAAACTTCGAGATCTCTCCAGAGGTTTGAAAAGGTGGTATTCCTGAAACAAGATCAGGGCAAGGTCATCGTAAATGGCGTCGTACACCCCATGACTGTTCTTGTAAAGGATGCACCGCCGACTCGTGCTCGCAATTTTACCTGGCAATACTTGGTAAAGTAAGGTTGTGTGTAAAGGTGATTGTGATTGGTGGAGCGGTTTTCGGCTGTATTACGGTCAGGATAATTATTAAACAAACCCTAGGTAGAATTTTTTTATTAATAAACTATTCATTGTCATCTAAGGTCAAGAGAAGTTTCCAAATGTTCTTATATCTGTTTAAAAAATGAAGAAAATTTGATGTGAGAATCTTGTGGGAGCTGTGGTTGTCGTTGAGTTGCCAATTCAATAATATAATTTTCTTCATTAACAAATATACGAAAAATTGAAAACTTATCTTGACCTTAAATACCAATGAATAGTTTATTATTATAAAAATGTTAACTTTGGTTTGTTTAATGTTTATCCTGAAAGTGACACGGCCGAAAACAGATCCACCAATCACAATCACCTTTACATACAGCCTTCCTTTACCAAGTATTGCCAGGTAAAATTGCGAACACGAGACCCAAGGTGGGGTCGGTGCATTTTGTCTGACTGTACATCTATACTGTAAGTATAGTGTAAACACAGGTTCTGCTTGAATAGGGTTGTGAGTAATTAAGAAGTATATTAAGTTATTCTATCATTATCAATAATCTATAAAAAAATACAACCTTTTCCTGTACCCAAGACAGCACTTGTACTGATGTTATTTATTGATTGTCATTGTGATTTTCGTTTTGTGATGCTGTAGCCTACGCATCAGAAGGTAACCTTATGTAAAAAAAAAATAAAGCTGCTCACTATAATGAAATGTATTGTTTATTGACACAAGCTTTATAGCGAAGTGATACCGTACTATTACAGTAGGTAACCAGGAATCAGTATTACAGGGCGAAAGGTGCACATATTGTGTGGAGCCCAACGGACTTTTTTTTCCTCCAGGGTAACGAAAAATTCCTAAATATAACCCAAAGTTGAATCTTCATACTGTACTGTTCACTGAAAATCCGAAATTCTGTTTGTCAGAGTTGCAGCCATGTTTGTTATTAACACCCGCCTGTCATTCCACACTCGCGTAACTGGCGTCTAATATAATGGAACTGTTTGATTGGCCGAGAGAAGTCCGTTTGACGTGTACCAACCAAGTGTGGGTAGCCGCCTAGGGTAATTTACACGCTTTCTCTCTTGTCTGGTAAGCCTACAGTATGTACACAGGTGTGCCTCGGCTGTCTACCGCCCGAATATCACCTTTTGAATGAAGCTCAAAATGAATATAAAATGTGACGTTCTAACCTTTTTTTTTTCCATTTCATCGTGCACATGAACGGTAAGTCATCTCCTAGTGTATTACTTTGTGTTCCACTTTCTTCAGAACTTCTTGGCCTATTTGGCCTCTAGTCCCGCCAGGGGTGCCAAGGTCAGGTGTAAATATGAAAGTCACTGGCATCCAACGCTCAAAAGTTACTCTCCCTCCTTAAGATCCTTCGGTGCGGACGATTAACATTCTGTAGGATGCGGCCACTTGTTGTTAATGTTTTTAATAGATTCATATTTTGGAAAAAGGAATTCTGTGTCAACTTGCTGATATAAGGTACCGTTGGGCTGATGATTTAAGCGAGGCAGGGCCGGTAATTGTTAATGTCATTCAGTATTTGTGACTTAATGGGATTTTTTCCAACCCTACTTGTATTCTTTGTCCACACAGCTCTCTTATTTTAGCGAAAATTAGTTGTGTTGTGGGGATGCAGTAGAGCAGTGTAATAAGTTGAGCAGTTTTACGTAACAAATGCTTCAAGGCGGAGAAAGTAGTCATGTCGCCGGTGATTGATGTTATCTCCCTGGAGCTTCTAAACTTTAAGGTTAATATATTCCTCACGTGACGTCGTGAGTAATAGGTTGTTGGAGCAGCGGACACCAGGATGTGAATGGTGGCGCCGTGCGGGGTTTAACACCAGTTTAATCCACGTTATGAATGGATGGCAACCGCTCCTTGGTGACTCTTACATCTCTGGTGTTTTCATCTGGCAGCTGCTAGTCTATCCTGATGAAGGGTTTGATGTGGCTAAATAAAACATCGCCTTTGTTAGTTAATCTACTGAATATTTGTAAAACGTTTTGTTTGTAGTGTAACTAAGTGAAAAGTTATTTATAATAAAATGTCTTGTAAGGATTTTTTTTTTTGCATTTTTTCGCACTCCTTTTTGTGTCATTCTATCTTTAGCGATCGTTCTAGGACCATCTCCCCCTTGACCTAGGGAGCCCCCGCCGGCCAATCTTAATTAGTAGTACACTGAGCAGATAACACTACAGTACTGCATTGTTCCTCCACACCGGTCTCTCTCTCTCTCTCTCTCTCTCTCTCTCTCTCTCTCTCTCTCTCTCTCTCTCTCTCTCTCTTTGCACGCGCGCCAATCTGTAAGAATTCCTTTTATGAATATCTTAGTTTAAACATTACTCGTTTATCGTGAAAGTCGTATTCGGTTTCACATACCCAGTCAGCCCAGATTCTATTGCAGCGCAGCGTGCACAGCTGGGCAAGTTTGTCTGTTTAACCAACTTCAGTTCTTGGCGTTGTAGAATCAAGACCGACACACGGTAGTATTTAACTTATTCCTACATGCTATTTAAATTAACTGAACTACCGGTACCTGTTATTGTATAGAACCTAGTATAGATCATTGTTACACAACATAGTTATTGGTTTAAGGGGCGCTGTGAACGTGTGGCCTTTTGGCCCAAGGGTCGTCGGTTCTTTCCCGGGGCACTCCGTCTGCCCAGCTGTAAATGGGTACCTAACATTGCACGTGGGGAAGAGGAGGTGGTAGAGTGCAGTGCCAACTGCCGGCCACACATTGTCCCTAACAGGCAACCCTACGGGACACACTTAGACGCTCTGTTATTGTTTTCTCAATATGCTAGAGTAATGGTGAGTTACTTGTGTTTATGCAGATTCCCTCAGATCTGATACTCGTGTCATAAGAGCACCTCTGCAAACAAAGGTGGATGTTCGTCTGGCAGAGTTTCTATAAGTGCATAAATG
>CAUDMG010001172.1:5000-20000 GCA_958450375.1 Homarus gammarus
ACAATCTACCAAAATATCCTACACAGTCAACCAAAATATCCTATACACACAATTAACCGAAATATCCTATACACACAATCAACCAAAATATCCTACACAGTCAATCAAAATATCCTATACACACAATTAACCAAAATATCCTAAACGCACAGTCAACCGAAATATCCTTCACACACAGTCAACCAAAATATCCTACACACACAGTCAACAAACAGCATCATTACTTTTAATAATTTTCTTAGATGATAATAACTTATTATCAAATGGTAGGTTCAGTATGGGACTACAGTGTTTATTAACTGTAAAGGTGAGTCTCACTATACGTAACTTTAAAACCGAAATTCAAGGTGATTGTTTCATCCTTCAGCTCTCTCTCTCTCTCTCTCTCTCTCTCTCTCTCTCTACCTCCCTGGCCATCCCTGAAAGAGAGAGAGAGAGAGAGAGTTGTTTCCTTTTCTTCACCATCACAAAACAAGATGCTCTCCACTGGGCCTCATCCAACACTGGTGGGTGTCAACTCAGCCCAAATAATGTCAACACAACTTAAAAAATATTTTATGAGAAAAAACATCACTTGAGACTTGTTAATTTTGGTCTGACCGTCAATTTTTTTCTGAAGTACATAATATATATAAGTTTTTCATGTAAAATACATACATACATACACACATAATGGTTGCCCCTCGTGTAGCGAGGATGGCCGGCCCAAGCGCCACCTTCGCATAAATTTGTTTAAGATGTAGAAGCTGTCGCCAACACAACAACTACACCCCAAGTTAACGAACTGCATGGCTCAGTGTCAAGGAATAGTCCGAGAAGACCGGACTACTCGCCAACTGCACTGGTTAACCATTACCCCGGAATACGATCCGCAAATCGATTACCATCCAAGTTCCCAATTACTACTGGACAGACAGAGGCAAATGGCGTAAAAAAAACTTGCCCCTAGCTTCACCCTGCCCGGGGATCAAACCAGGGTCAACTTGCTTGAGAGGCGAACATTTTTTTTTACGGGGATTAGCCCACCCGGGCACAGGTCATTAACCCACATCGGGGCCTGAGGGCGAAAATGTAATAATAATAATAATAATTCACAGTAAATAAAAAAAATAAAAAAAAAAAAAAAAAATATATATATATATATTATATATATATATATATATATACAGTATATATATATATATATATATATATATATATATATATATATATATATATATATATATATATATATATATATATATATAAAACAAAAAATTCTGTCTGTTTGTTTGTCTGTGTGTCCGCACGAGAATCTCGGAAACTACTTTACCGATCTGGACCAAACTTGGCATGGGTAGCAAGTGTCATGTGGGGATCTAAAAAAAAAAAAAACTCCAACCAACCCCATCCGACACATCCAACCCGACCAGACATGCCTGAGAGAACAAGAGAAAGAGAGAGAGACTAAAGGTCAGCCCGGACGCACACACGTAGAAAAGTCGTATTCCCTCCTATGATTTACAGCAATTTTGATCCTTAGGTTCTCTTTCATTATGGCTTACTTTTCTTTGCATCTATCCTCCATCCATTAAACCACACAGAGGTTGAAAAGTCGTATCCCATCCTACGTATTATAGCTAATTTTATCCTTATGCTCTCTCTCATTACAGCTTACTTTTCTTTTATCTCTAACTTTTCTAGGCTGTCCATTCTAACAAGGTAGGTCGGTAGGTCGGGGCGGCTCTTTCTCTAGTTTATAATAAAATAAAATAAGTAAAAATAAAATAATAAAATAATAGTGCCAATAATTACAATAACAACACTGTAATAATAATAATAACCACAAAGAAAGAAAAAATAAAAGAAAAAATCAATAGTGAGAAACAATATATGTATGTTGTGTTGTCAAAGTAAGAGAAACAATTGAGTCCCTGCAATTGTGTGCAAATGAGGCAGAAAGTCAGATCAGCAACCTGGGACTTGGTCACAATTTTCGTGGTGCCATATGGCAGCAGGATCTACCATTAGACAATACATTATGCTTCAATATCTTCCCAGGCGGTGGTACCTCCCTGTTTGATAGCAAGCTGACCATAACACCAAAGGTCGCCATTCATACACTCATACCTTCCGGCTGCCACGCTCTTTCAATAAACCGCTACTTATTATTATTATTATTATTACATACATACATACATACATACATACATACATACATATATACATGCATACATACATACATAAATTTCTTACACACAAAAAATTATTACACAAATATATATATATATATATATATATATATATACAATCAACGACCTCACCAGCAAGGAATCGAACCCTCGACCTACTGGGTGTGACTAGGGAACGCTTACCGGCTAGGCCACAAGGACACTAAAAGCAGTTCTAGACTCTGTTATATTTCACACAAAGCCTGTTCATCGAGCTGATGGCGCCGTGAACCTCATTGGGAAACTGCCCGTGCCTCGTATGTGGTGTCAGTAGCATTTTACCGAATCCAGCTGGTATGAAACGCGAGGTACATATATATACTTCATTTTTAGTCCATTTAACACGCGGACTTTGAACATACAATCAACGACCTCACCAGCAAGGAATCGAACCCTCGACCTACTGGGTCGAGGGTTCGATTCCTTGCTGGTGAGGTCGTTGATTGTATGTTCAAAGTCCGCGTGTTAAATGGACTAAAAATGAAGTATATATATGTACCTCGCGTTTCATACCAGCTGGATTCGGTAAAATGCTACTGACACCACATACGAGGCACGGGCAGTTTCCCAATGAGGTTCACGGCGCCATCAGCTCGATGAACAGGCTTTGTGTGAAATATAACAGAGTCTAGAACTGCTTTTAGTGTCCTTGTGGCCTAGCCGGTAAGCGTTCCCTAGTCACACCCAGTAGGTCGAGGGTTCGATTCCTTGCTGGTGAGGTCGTTGATTGTATGTTCAAAGTCCGCGTGTTAAATGGACTAAAAATGAAGTATATATATGTACCTCGCGTTTCATACCAGCTGGATTCGGTAAAATGCTACTGACACCACATACGAGGCACGGGCAGTTTCCCAATGAGGTTCACGGCGCCATCAGCTCGATGAACAGGCTTTGTGTGAAATATAACAGAGTCTAGAACTGCTTTTAGTGTCCTTGTGGCCTAGCCGGTAAGCGTTCCCTAGTCACACCCAGTAGGTCGAGGGTTCGATTCCTTGCTGGTGAGGTCGTTGATTGTATGTTCAAAGTCCGCGTGTTAAATGGACTAAAAATGAAGTATATATATATATATATATGCTGATAACTACAAGGAAACACGAAGTTCCCAAGCGCTTTCGTGTAATTCACATCTAAGGAGAAATGCTTGAGAAGGCTAATATATACAGTTGAGGAGAGTGAGATCAAGTCCCTAGGGGACAGCAGGGGTCCACAATGCTCCGGTCATAAGACAGTGACTCTTACTAATCTTCTTAATCCAAAGAAATTGACCATGCCATCTCTATGCACAGCAGCTGTCTGTAGTCAGGTCATAGGGTAAGATGACCCAACCTTCTCACCTGGTTACAAATCTTCTTAATCACAAAATTATCCAGTTTGTACATACCATTACTCAAATTCATGTTGACAGATTCGGTATGTTTAATGAGACTGGATTCTATAATATTCCTACTGTCAATTGAATTACAAGGTAATATTGAGGAGGCATTATCCCAGTCAATGCAATGCTTATTATCTCTCATATGAACGAACAGAGCATTGGATTCCTGGCCTGTCCTAACACTATATTTATGCTGTTTAAGTCTAGTTATAAGACCTTTCCCCGTCTGGCCTAAGTAGAACATATTACATTCCTTGGAAGGAACCTTGTAAATGCAGCCGCCTGCATTGTTGGGGGAGTTCTTAATTAACATTTGTTTTACAGTGCATGAGTTTTTAAATGCCACATTAACGTTCCAGGTTTTCAGTTGTATTGAAATTTGAGAGATTTTTTTTTAAATGGTACTACTAAGATATTCTTATTGTCAAGGGTTGGCTTACGATCGGTTCTATAAAAAGATTTCTTAGTAATGTTAAGGCATTTGTCTATAAATGACCTAGGATACTTAAGGTTCAAACCAATATTATATATATATTTATATTCCTCATCAATATATACAGTATATATATATATATATATATATATATATATATATATATATATATATATATATATATATATATATATATATATATATATATATATACTAACAAATAAACAGAGAACCACAGTATCTACATGTATACACTAATGCCCTGTTGATATTGGGTATAAATAATAAAAACGAGAAAAAACATTGGGATGGAGGATCAGTATTTACGAGCTGGTCTTTGTTGGTTGTTAAGGAGACGTTGGGAAGAGGCTCTGTCTGTCTGTCTGTCTGTCTGTCTGTCTGTCTGTCTGTTTGTCGGTCGGTCTGTCTATGGATGTGGATAGAAAGATAAACAGGCAGACACATGTAAACAAACAAAAACACACATACATATAAACAAAAAAGACTCTAAATCTTACAGGCAGACAGACAAACGCAAACTAATAAAACACAAACCCGTAACATCATACAGACAGACACAGACAAGACAAAATGACGTAACACATGCCAAGACGCGAGGTGTAAATGTTATGGGTGGTCAGAGTAAACCTCCCCCTCCCCTGGTGAATCATCCCTCCCTCCCTCCCTCCCTCCTTAATTTCCTTCCTGTCTCCTTCCATGTCCTTTCTTCCCTCCCTCACCTCTGACTCATCTGCCCTCCTACACTACAGGAGAAATTGTATATCGTTTCCCTCCTCTGACTTCTCCCTTCTGATTTTCCCCTCACTACTCCCCTCTGAATTAGTCTTTTGGGGGAGGAGGAGACAGAGGAGAAGACGAATAAGAAGAATGGGAGGAGAAGAAGACGAGAGAATGAGGATGAACAGGAAGAGGAGGAAAAGAAGAAAACGGCAGAATGAGCAGCAGGAGGAGGAGTAAGAAGAAGACACACACACACACTAGGGTCCTCCAACACGGCACTCACCTGGAGTATGTACCTATGTGTGTTTATATAAATCATGTGTACCTGTATGTCTGTGTGTGTGTGTGTGTGTGTGTGTGTGTGTGTGTGTGTGTGTGTGTGCACTGGGTAGTATAATGCGTCAGTGTGGCAGCACTGCTTGCTTCCTCTCGCTTTTAGCTACTGCCGTTGGCCAGCCCTTGTGGGGAACAAGGAAGCAACTTGCATATGTCCCTCCTGCCAGTACACAGCCTCTTCACCATCAAGACTCCTGCTGTGCCTCCTCGTAGCAACACACGGTAACTGGGTGCCTCGTGGGCCCAGGCTAGACCATTAGGGAATCTCGGAGCAGCAGTGGGCCCCCAGAGGGAGGGCGCATATGCCGTCTGGCGTGTGGATTCGTCCTGGCGCCTACCAACCACCGCCCCGCTGCTTTGCAGATTAACCTTGTTACGTTTTAGGCTACGGGGGTAAACCCCGAACGAAAACTATATGGTGGAGCCCTGCATCAGGCACACATACTTTCGCGCTTCAACAAGCCCCCTACGGCGGTAGAGGCGGAAGAGGTGACCACCACGGGAACCCAACGCCTACACTGGCGAACAAAATGCAAAGCAAGATGGACATGCTACTAAGGCGGAACCAAACTAACTGGGATATCGGCAGTACATACCTCTCCCTCTCCCCAGTCGTTGCAACTCTTGGACCACTGGATCAGGAAAAGGGAGAGCCAAGATGTGTGGTTGCAGCCTGCGCTCCTGCCTTACCACATAAATCAACTCACAACAGCCATCATCCAGCTCACCATACTTTTCATCATCATCAAAACCCCTATACCCCCATAAGTCCTTTTGCAACAAACGAGTGGCGACGGGGACAGACAAAGATGACTGCCGGGAGCCTCTAGTCACAACTCTGCGCATGGGCGGCATAGATAAGATAGTTGTTTATGTACTGGGATCTAGGCGATAGTGCAATTTAGTCCTGTCTGTGCGACTGACACAGCCCTTTCGAAGAGCCACTCTCATCACCCCACATGGGGGCTAGAAAAGGTACCCTAAACATAGTCTGCCTAAAAAAACAACCAGACTGGGCAACCGCACCCAGTAAGGTCATCCTCATGCGGTCGAAAACACAATCATAATCACAAATTAAAAAACAACAACTATACAGCCTCTTATGGTCGCTGCATGGAATGTCAGGACCCTTCTGGATACTGACACAAATGAGCGTCCTGAAAGAAGAAACACCCTTGTGGCAAAAGAGGTGGCTAGGTATAACATCGACATAGTAGCCATTAGTGAGTCCCGGCTCCCAGACGAGGGTCGACTCACTGCCTATACCCTCTTCTGGAAGAGTAAACCTGCTGCAGAGAGAAACCGCATTTATGGAGTTGGTTTTTCCATCCGCCAATGCATCCTACACAGGCTAACTGAAATGCCTGTTGGGATCAACGAGCACCTCATGACGCTCAGAGTCCCACAGAATCACTCATGCCATGCCTTCTTCATCAGTGGATGCAGAGGATGGAATCAAGGAGGTCTTTTACACCGACCTTGACAGAGTGCTAACCTCTATCCCCAGAGAAGATAAGGTTGTGCTTCTAAGTGACTTCAATGCCAGAGTTGGCAGAGATGCTGACATTTGACAGGAAATCCTAGGGAGAAATGGACTAGGCAAGTGTGATACCAATGGCCGACTCTTCTTCCGCAAAGTGTGCTGCACATAACCTCACTATCACAAATACCTTGTTCAGGCAGGCCAACAAGTTCAAAGGTTCGTTGCAACACCCGCGAGCCAAACACTGGCATCTCATTGACGATATCATTGTCAGAGAAAGAGATTGCCGAGATGTCCTCATCACCCGAGCCATGCGTGGCTCAGACCTTGCGACAGCGATTATCGGCTCGTCAGAGCCAAGCTCTCACTTCACGTCGCCCCAAAACAGCAAAGGCAGCAAGCCTTCAGAAGAGGTTTTAACACTAAGCGTCTGGAGGATCCAGCGGTAGCACATATTTTCAGAGAGCAGCTAGAACATGGGCTGATAAACAACCCGACAACAAACAACCCAAATCCCAGCACCGAATGAGGTATTCTTGACACTGTCATGACAAAAACCTGCAGAGACCCTCAGCCAGATTGAAAGAATACACCAGGACTAGTTTGATGAAAAGACCTAGAAATCAATGTACTCGTCGATGATAAACTTGTTGCTTTAACTGACTGGCAGAGCAACCCTCAGTCTTAGACCAAAGCTTGTACTTTCCGCAAGAAGAAAGAGGTGGCCCAGCGCGAACTTTGCAATCTAAAGAAGAACTGGTTTAAAAATAAAGCATGTGAAATGCAGAAACTTGCAGATCAACACAAGATGCGCGAATTTTTCAAGACTACTAAAACAATTTATGGGCCAATCAATCTTGGCACAGCCTCCCTCCGCTCATCCGATGGTAACTCCCTAATTAAAGACGAAGAAGGTATCCTTTAACGCTGGAAAGAGCACTACCATTTGCTGCTCAATCGAAACACCGATGTGGATGTCCGGACTAACCAGCAGGTCCCTCAGCATCCAAGGCTGACGTCCCTCAGCTATCCTCCATCCCTGGATGAGGTAGCTACTGTCATCAAACAAATGAAAAAAAACAAAGCCTCAGGGCCTTATGGAATCCCAGCAGAGGTGTATAAGGCAGGAGAACCTCTGCTTACAAGCCGTCTCCACTCTTTCCTGGAGAATATATGGGGAAAGGAGAAAATCCCTCAAGCTCTTAAAGACGCCTCCATCGTCAATAATTTTAAGAAAAAGGGAGACCGACCAGACTGTGGCAACTATCGTAGGATCTCGCTGCTGTCCGAAGCTGGCAAGATTATTGCCCGAGTCCTCCTAAACAGACTTCTTTCCTGAGGAGGAAAACGTCCTCCCAGAATCTCAATGTGACTTTAGACCACTGCATGGCACCACTGACATGATCTTTGCTGCCTGCCAGATACAGGAAAAATGCAAAGAACAGCGTCGTAACCTGTACATGGCCTTCATCGACCTAACCAAGGCCTTCGACTTCGTCAACAGGGAAGCCCTCTGGCGCACTTTCAGCCATTTTGGCTGCCCACCAAAATTCATTGCTATTGTGAGGCAACTCCACAACGGCACGCATTCTGAGTTCTTCCCCATCCAAAAGGGGTTAAAACAAGGGTGTGTACTGGCACCAACTGTCTTTTCCATTTTCTTGGCTGCCTTCCTTGCTCATGCCAGTGCCAATTTAAGTGGCAGGGTGGACATTCAGTACCAAGTGAAGGGGGGTCTTTTCAAGACAAAACGACTCCTGGCAGGAACAAAGGTGTCAGCAGCTTCCATTACTGAACTTCAGTATGCAGACGACCTCACCCTTGTCGCTCACACTGAACGCGACCTACAGGAGATCCTCAATACCTATGCAAAGGCGCATGCACACTTCGTCCTTGAGGTAAATGTATGTATAACTCAGATTCTCTTTGAACCTGCCCCTGGTTCAGCCACACCTCCACCACCCATCCAGCTTAACGGTACTACATTCTCTAATGTTACCCACTTTCAGTATCATGGCTCCCACCTGTCCACCATCGCGGACATCAACGAAGAGATTCAACATCGGATCAGATGTGCATCTCAAGCCTTTGGCAGAATCCGTACCCGTGTCTTCAGCTGTAGGGAGCTGAAATTATCTACAAAGTTGCACATATATCGAGCCGTGGTCCTACCCACCCTGCTATATGGCAGCGAGACATGGGTCACATACAGCAGGCACCTCAAGGCACTAGAAAACTTTCACCAACGTAGTCAACGTTCCATCCTCTGAATTCGCTGGGAAGACTAGAGAACAAATGCCATTATTGTCGTTGACACCAACTGTAGGAGCACCGAGTCTACCATTATCCAATAACAACTATGTTGGGTGTGGCCAGGTTACCTGCATGGACGACAGTAGACTGCCAAAGCGGCTACTTTACAGTCACCTAACGAATAGTAAACGTAACGCTGGCGAGCAACTGAAAAGGTATAAGAGTATAAGAATAGTCTTAAGACATACCTGAAAAAGTGCCAAATCGACCCCTTCACCTGGGAGACGATTACTCCACACCGTATCGCTTAGAGGAGCACCACACAAGAAAGTGTCAATACTTTCGAGTTAGTCCGACTCCATACCGAGGCAGACAAGCTCCAACGCCGAAAAACGCTGCCGCCGCCCATCCCGCACTAGATGTAGCCCTTCACACGTGCAACATTTGTGGTCGACCTTACCGGTCCAGTAGCTGCCTCTCTAGTCACCTCAGAACTCACCAACGAAGGTGAAATCCTTAATAACTAATATTTTATCATAGCTAGATGATCGTCATACTTGATTTCGAGTGACAGCAAAGTGGTGGTAGTAGTAGTAGTAGTAGTAGTAGTAGTATGGCTATAAGGGGAGAATGGAGGCCAAAGTAGTAGTAGTAGTTGATAGTTACTAGTGTGCCCTGAAGAATGCAGTGATGGGTAGGGAAACACTGAGTAACACTGAGTCCGTTTATTATGGATGATAGAAATACAAGTGGTGACTCGCGTGTGCCATGAACGGCTCACACAGTCAGACTGGGGCTGCCTTGCCATATGGCAGCCTCGGGGCAATGTTGCCACATAACACGTGCAGTGTTGCCACGTGAATATATATATAAATGCTACTCGGCACAGTAGCTTATGTACAGGGTTGCTACTCGGCACAGTAGCTTAGATACATAACCTACATCTCCCTCCCCCCTCACGCTCATAGTCTTTGTCTTGAGCGGACTTCTTAGTTCTAAGTCGCTCCGAGCGTTGAGGTGCACTGTGGGGCGGATCCTCGTGAGGTGTAGGTGACTCGTCCTCGGTCAGGGGGCCAGCAGCAGGGGGTGGGACTGGCCGGAGGAAGCGACGGTTCCTCCACCAGACACGGCCGCTCGGCATCCTGACCTTGTAGTCCCGCGACCGGCCGACGCCCATCACTATGCCCACCTTGTCCTAACGTATCGTCGTCGGGTCCTGGACGCGGGCAAGGGCACCAATCTCCAGTGGCTGAAGAGGGCGGGCACGGTCGTCATACCGAGCCTTGGCGTCCTGGGCACGTGAAGCGGCGCGGCGGTCGCAGCTCTCGGCTCTGGTCTGCCACTCCTTTGCAAAGGCCTTGGCGTGTGCAGGAACGCAAGAGCGGAGAGGGTGACCATACAGGATCTGGGCAGGGGAGCGTCCTGTGTGGGTGGGAGTGGACGCGGGTTCTGGGCAGCTCTGTGTGGCAGCGCCAGGCGTGTCGCTCATCGACTCATGCACCCTGCTGGCGGTGTAACGAGCAGCTGGGATCTGCTCGGGAAAGTCTCTGGGCACCACGCATAACTCCTTGAGGTGCTCCCACGACAAGGGTGTAGCGAGAGTAGGCTGCACGTCGATCCATCCGTGACACGACCTGTCGCCGTAAGTGATCTCCGATTGAAAGGAGCCCACAGCGTCCGACATCTGGGAACCATCCGCATTGTAGTACAGCAGCTGCGGCGGTGGTCCCAGGTCACGTTTGGTGAGGCCCAGTTTCTGGAGGTGCTTCAGCCCAATCACCGTAGTATCGGCGCCGGTGTCCGGTATCACCTCGATGTGACCCGACACATCACCGTGTGTGACGGCGACGCGGATAGTAGGGGAAGGGGTAGCCCTGGGCGTGTGGTCGATTCCACCCTCCTGATGTGACTCCGCTGCTGCTTGGGGCTGCGTGGGCCATCTGGAGGGGGCTGCGTGCGAACCATCCCGAGGGAAGTGCGCTGCTGTTCTCCTCGTCTCGGGCTTTTGGGCTTGGGTTGGCGGCAGCACTTGTCATAGTGTCCATAGCGACCACAGGCCTGACACTTGCGGCCTCGTGCAGGGCACCTGTCTGTGTTAGACCAGTGGCCCTTACGGTCACATCCACGACACAGTGTGTCGGCGGCCGGGCAAGTCTTGGGGCTGTGCTGCTTTCCACAGCTGCCACAGGAAGCACTAGGCGGAGGCGTAGAAGAACGTGTGGCAGCCTTCGCGTTGTTGGCCGCCTTCTTGTATTGTGAGATAGCTCTCACAGCAGGTGGGGCCCGTAAGGCAGAGGTGGCGGACTTGGTGGCCTCGTATGACCGACATTCAGTCACTATCACCTGGAGTGTGGAGGAAGCGTCCAGGGGGATGAGTCGCTGCATCAACTCTTCGTGCCTGACACCTGTCAAGATCCCGTGCTTGATCCAGGCTTCCTCACATTCCCGGCTGTGCGCCTTGCAGACGTCGATCTCCTCTGACAAACTCTTCAAGCATACAAAAAAGTCGTCAAAGGATTCGTTCTCCGCCTGCTTGCAGCTGGTGAAGGTGCGGCGACGCAAAGCCTCGTTGTTCCGACCCTTAACGTGCTCCTGTAAAAGGTCGAGCACATCCGTCACTGAAGAGGTAGAATCGGGAGGCACTTGCAACGTGTGCTCCAAAACTCTCTGGGTCTCCAGCGACAAACACATCCGCAGTTGGATGAGCTGTTTGTTTGGAGGCATGCTGTCAAGGTCCACCATCGTGGAGTAATCTGTCCAACGCCGCCTCCACTCACGAAAAAGCTGAAACGTGACGTCTGGTGAGAGGGCGGGTGGGGGTTGAACAGATGCCTTGGGAGCTGTTTGTTTGGAGGCAAGAGTACCTGGAGGACGCTGGTGTGGTGGAGGAGGGAGGGTACTGGCGCCTATATGCGCGGTACCTGCGAGTGAGGGAGGGTGGGTTAGTGCCAGGGTCGCCAATAGTGCCTCAAAACGCAACTTTTCCTCCTCTCTTCGTGTCTCCTCCCTCTGAAGTTCCCTCTCTCTACGTCGCTCGTCCCGGTCGTCCATCCACCTCAGAATTGTGGCAATGTCCGTCACTGGAGGTGGAGGATGAGAGTCTGCGCCCGGTGGAGGGGAAGGTGGTGGGGAGTCGTGTCTCCCATCTTGACGTTGTCCCTTCTTACCGCCCATCTTAGTGTGTGCGTGGACTGCACTGTTTAGTATATAAAGTGGCGCCTCAACAGCTCGAACCACATATATATGACATAAACAGCGCAGAAATCACGCATATGGTCCACTGTTCTGTCCGTGAGTGAGTGCGTGCGTGTGTGTGTGTGTGTGTGTGTCTGAGAGAGCGGAGCGTGGTCCGGCAAGAACGTCAGTGTCCCCCGGATGTCGCACGAGAAGGGTGTACGCTTGTGTGCTCCGTGGGTACCACAAAAAATAGGCCAATGCTCAACTCTCAGCTCTAGACACACTAATACACTGACACTAACACTGCCACCGTCACTAAAACGCACTGTGACGGCCCAACACTGCACAAAACGGCGAAACACAGCGCAACACAACACAACACACTATGAGTCGACGCGCAACCTAACCTAACCTAACCTAACCTAACCTAACATCACAGGCAGACGTAACTGTCGGCATTGTTCACACACTTTGTAAGTCCACAGATCCTAGACACTGCGCCATGAAAGTTACTAGTGTGCCCTGAAGAATGCAGTGATGGGTAGGGAAACACTGAGTAACACTGAGTCCGTTTATTATGGATGAGAGAAATACAAGTGGTGACTCGCGTGTGCCATGAACGGCTCACACAGTCAGACTGGGGCTGCCTTGACATATGGCAGCCTCGGGGCAATGTTGCCACATGACACGTGCAGTGCTGCCACGTGATTATATATATAAATGCTACTCGGCACAGTAGCTTATGTACAGGGTTGCTACTCGGCACAGAAGTTTATGTACAGGGTTGCTACTCGGCACAGTAGCTTAGATACATAACCTACAGTAGTAGTAGTAGACGTGGGGACAGCGATCCTTCGTCGACATCAGGATTTTTTATCCCATGGCCGCATGTCACCGCAACTTAGCTCTAGATGCTGCACACAGGAGGAACGAGAACGACAAGATAAGGGCATATGGGGAGAGAATTCAGACCATTGATCAAGGCAGCTTCACTCCTCTAGTGTTCACAACCTCTGGTGGGAGGGACCAGGTGCAAGATGCTTCTACGCCAGACTCGCGGAGGTGCTATCCGAACAGAAGCAGCAGCCCAGAAGTATGTTACAGCCTGGATGAAATGTCGACTGTCCTTCTCTCTCCTTAGGTCGGCTTTGCCTCACCTCAGGGGAACGAGAACATCCGCTCTAAAGTCGACAACAGTTGCAGATATTGACTGTGAGGCAACAGTCACTGAATGCCGCATAGATCTGCGGCTCAACTAACTCAACACAGCTAGGATAGCTACTTATGTATTAGGATATTTAATTTTAAGGTAATTAAATGGTGGCGAAGGTATGGCTATAAGGGGAGGTTGTAGACCATTTATATATAAAAAAAGAAAAAAATAGTAGTAATAGTAGTAGTAGTAGTAGTAGTAGTAGTAGTAGTAGTAATAGTAGTGTGTGTGTGTGTGTGTGTGTGTGTGTGTGTGTGTGTGTGTGTGTGTGTATTTTATTATGTACACCAGGCCTACCTGTGTGTATGTTGTGGTGGGTGGGGGACAGCAGGCAGGCATAGGTGGGCAGGAAATTAACTGTACGGAAGCGGAAGGGGAGAGATAAGGGGACAGGGGGGGGGAGAGGGGAAGGAAAGGCGAGGGAGGAAGATGGAAGGTAGAAGGGAGATAATGGGCAGGGAGGAAGAGGGGTAAAGGGAAGAGGAGTTGGGGAGGATGGGTGATGGGGACGAAGGTAAAGGGACGGAGGAAGGTAAGACGAGCAGGATAATGGGTGTGACGTCAAGATACATTCTGGGGCGTCGTGTAGGGAGGACCCAGCTACGGCCATCATGATCTTCCTTACCGGAGGAGAGAAATGAGCGGCGTCTCTCCTCTCTATTTCATTACCTATTACTCTGATTCTCATTCTCCCTCTCTCCATACACCCTCCTTATCCCTCTCTCTCACTCACCCTCCGTCTCATACACCCCATACTCCTCCCCTCCCCCCCTCCCCTCTCCTCCCCTCCCCCCCCTCCCCTCCCCTCCCCTCTTCTCCCCTCCCCTCCCCTCCCCTCTACATCCTTATCCCCTGGAGTAAGTCCCTGATACTTATGCCGGGATGAGGGGAGAGGCCGAGAGGAAGAGTGAGAGGGAAGACTTAAGGAGAGGGGTAGGGGGAGAGGGAAAAAGATGAGAGTGGTAAGGAGAGGGATGGAGAGAGGTAAAGGGAGAGAAGGGTAAAGAGAGTGGGAAGGAAAGAGAGGGGTAAGGAGAGGGGTAAAGGGAGAGAAGGGTGAAGAGAGTGGGAAGGAAAGAGAGGGGTATGGATATGAGTGATAGGAAGATGGGTAAAGGGGGAGAGGGGTAAAGGGAGAGAGGATAAAGGAGGAGAGGGGCAAAGAGAGGGAAAGGGAGAGGGGTAAGGAGAGGGATAAAGAGAGAAAGGGGTAAGGAGAGGGATAAAGAGAGAAAGGGGTAAGGAGAGGGGTAAAGGGAGAGGGTAATAAGGAGAGGGGTAAAGAGTGAGAGGGGTAAGGAGAGGGGTAAAGGGAGAGAGTAATAAGGAGAGGGGTAAAGAGAGAGAGTAATAAGGAGAGGGGTAAAGCGAGAGAGGGGTAAGGAGAGGGGTAAAGGGAGAGAGGGGTAAGGAGAGGGGTAAAGAGAGAAAGGGGTAAGGAGAGGGATAAAGAGAGAAAGGGGTAAGGAGAGGGGTAAAGGGAGAGAGGGGTAAGGAGAGGGGTAAAGAGAGAAAGGGGTAAGGAGAGGGATAAAGAGAGAAAGGGGTAAGGAGAGGGGTAAAGGGAGAGAGTAATAAGGAGATGGGTAAAGGGAGAAAGTAATAAGGAGAGGGGTAAAGGGAGAGAGGGGTAAGGAGAGGGATAAAGAGAGAAAGGGGTAAGGAGAGGGGTAAAGGGAGAAAGTAATAAGGAGAGGTGTAAAGGGAGAGAGTAATAAGGAGAGGGGTAACGGGAGAGAGGGGTAAGGAGAGGGGTAATGGCAGAGAGTAATAAGGAGA